>JAPQNM010000019.1:14852797-14882797 GCA_029783475.1 Metacarcinus magister
CACGCCCCCCCCTTGCATTGTTTTATATGATTTTTGTTTTATATGATTCAAAGAGTATTGGAATAGACTTGGAGAGAGAGAGAGAGAATGTGTGCGTGTGTGTGTGTGTGTGTGTGTGTGTGTGTGTGTGTGCGTGTGTGTGTGTGTGTCCACGGTCCTAAGCCTCGTCAAGGGACAAGTCAAGAGGATCAGCGTAAGCAGCAGTCCCGCAGGAGGGCGGTAATGGGTCCTGCAGGGAAGAGGAGGAGGAGGAGGAGGAGGAGGTGGGCGGTCCGTCAACACACTCCTCCGCTACCTCTTGGCCCTTTCTTCCCCCTTTATCTTCCTCTCTCCCTCACTCCCTCACTCCTTACCCTTTCTAAAACACTCCCTACCTCTCCCTCTCTCCAACGTAACTCCCTTCAACTCCCACAAAACCGAGTAATACAAAACAAGACATGCCCAAAATTTTTACTCGATTCCGAAGTCCAAGTCGAAGCCAGATATCGGTTGGACACATTCGAGTACGTTTGTTTACCGGCTTGTGGTTGGGCCTAAGCTTGCCGTGGGTGGTGCCGGCTTGACTTGGGCTTAATGCGCGCTCTCTACACTGATTTACAACACTCCCCCCCCATTTCCCCTCCCCTCCCCACCACCCATACACACGTCCTCAACCTCGTCGTCTACTTCAGGAATAGCCAGCCACCTTCTCCTTCTCCTGTAGGTGCGGATAGAGGGGTGAATATTCTACAGTAGGATTTAAAACTTGTAGATAAAATAGTGGTTCATTGAATTTTTACTTTCTTTCTCTTTTTTTTATCTCTCTCTTTCTCTCTCTTTCTTTCTTTAATTACCGGCTCTCCACAGCTCGGTATCTCTCGCAAACCGTCTCATTCGTCTTGTTCTCGTCTTTCTCTCTATATATTTTTTCCCTCCCGCCTACAAAACACAAAACAAGTCGACGTTCCCAATCCTATGTCGCAGCCTCCAAATGTTCGTCTGGAAGGGAGAATGGACACACTCACGTCCCTCTCCCTCTCTCTCTCCCTCTCCCTCTCCCTCGCCCTCTATCACCGTTTCATCTCGTTGACCTCTGTAATTTTTTTTTCCTTACGTGTTTCGTTGATAAGTTTTTTTTCTTAGTTCCTGTTATTTTGAGCGTATTGTTTATACCCAAATTTGGTTTTCCTTTCTTACTATACATGCGAGTGTGTTAATGATGATAATAATGATAATAGTAATGATAATGATGATACTACCACCACTCTAAGTCACCTCACCTCTCCTCTATCAACCACCCACACCTTTCCTCTACCTATCCTTTCCTTCTCCCCACCCTCGTCCACCTCTCCTTTACCTCACACCAATAACAAGAACAGAAAAAATAAGTGATCCACGGCTACAAATAACCCACTTACCAATTAGCAATCAACAAAAGGAACGTAGTTGGTTCTTCCTTGGTTCTCCGTCTCTCTTTTGACCTCTTTTTAGTGGACAGACAATCGTTCCTCGCTCAGCCTCGAGGACAGAATCGAGGCCGCTGGTGAGGTGGCGGAGGTGGTGGAGGGAGAGAAAGAGGACGGGTGGGAAAGTAGTGGTGGTGGAGGGAGGAGCGGGTAGGAGGTGGTAGTAGTGGTGGTGAAGTGGAGGAAGCGAGAAGTAATGAGATTTTGAGGATGGGAGACGAGAGAGTGAAAATGAGAGAGCGTTTGGGGTGACGGAGTGGGGTGGGGGGGGTGGGGGTAGAGAGAGAGAAAGAGAGACAGACAGATAGACAAGTAGGCAGCCAGACAGACGGAATGAGACTGAGAGAAACTGACAGACAGACAGATAGAGACGAAATGATAAAAATAGAAAGGAGGAAGAGGAGAAAAACGCTTGCACGGGCTGTAAAAGTAAAAGAAATAAGATGAAAATATAAACGAACAGCGACAGAAAAAAGGAACAAAGGAAATTGATAAAACAGGAAAGGAATGTAAGAAAACGAGCTGAGACAGAAGGTAAAGGAGGAAACAACTCAGAAAGGAGGAAGAGGAGGAGGAGGAGAAAAAGGAGACTAGCTCAGAAAGGAGGAGGAGGAGGAGGAGGAGGAGATGAGTTCAGGAAAAAGGAGGCGGTGATCTCAGGTAACGTAGAAAGAGTCTCCTAAGATGAATGGCGGCAAGAATTCCTGAAACCCAGGTGTGATGGGAAAGGTAGAGTTAGAGTACCGCTCTCACAATGTAATTAACTTTTTTTTTTCTGTGAGGAGGATGGAGGCGGTGGTGGTGGTGGTGGTGGTGGTGGGGCTTGAGCAACACCTGGTCCACACACACACACACACACACACACACACACACACACACACACACACACATTCAGCAGATATTTGCTCTAGATGTAGTGGTAGCTTAACAATTTTTATAACATACTTGCATATTATTTTTCCATTTTGATTTCTTTTCATTTAATAGTAATTCGATTGGTTTTATTTTTAGATTTTTAGTAGTACCTGTAATTGTACCAGTAGTAGTAGTAGTAGTAGAAGTAGCAGTTGTTGTTGTAGTTGTTGTTATTGTTGTGGTAATAGTAGCAGCAGCAGCAGCAGTAGTAGTAGTAGTAGTAGTAAGATATCAGTCAGTAATCCTTCATATCATAAATCCTTAACTTTCATATGTTATTCTCATTTTTCTCTACCATTATAATACCTAACGTAGGAAGCCTTTTATTCAGTATTTCCTAAGCAATCATCATCATCATCCGTGTTACCACTCAACACCATTTGCCGAGAGTGCAAACCAATTCATTTACTAATTCACATTTTGTTCTGGACTCTAGAGGAACAGAAAATCAGTAACCGGTTTAAAAATTTATATTGAATCTGAGATTTCAATATAAAACTCTCATCAGAATCCAATTAGTAGTATGAAAAATCTTGATGGCCAGGTAAAGTTGGGTAATTCAATGTGATAATCACGAATATGAGGAAGCCTCGTTTCCACTCACCTCCCACCAAGAACACTGCTGTAACCCCTAAAACAGGAGTGTGAAAGAAAACGGATTGCACAGAAATTTACTAGAATCCAATATGTTAAGTATAATTGAGTACATTTTCTTTACTGACGAAACGTATCTAAAAAAAAAAAGGCTAGAACGAGGTAGTCTATGTATTAATGAACTCACAAACTTCAAATTCGTGCCTTTATATGTTTCACTTCACTCCCGTTCCAATTCTCGAAGCGTTGGAGTCGAGGCTTCGAAACTACTGGCGGGGAAAATGGAGCCAGAAAGTTAAAGCTGAAAAGAAAGACAGGAGCTTAGCGCATTATTTTTTTTCTTATTAATTAAAGGAAATCGACTGAGAGGAGGGAAGGAAAGGAAGTAGAGACACGTCCTCTCCTCCACCTACTCGTTCCAGCGTCAGGGTCATTTGGCGGACGGAAAAAAATATATAGAAATAGAAGAAGCTCATTATAGAACCGATGACCGGCGCTCTTGAAGCCTGATTCGTTCACCTCTTTTATATCGCAATGCTTCGCTTCTGTTCAGGCCGGATCCGATGAAGTGTGCGTTAGGTTGTCTGTCTGTGTGTCTCTCTCTCTCTCTCTCTCTCTCTCTCTCTCTCTCTCTCTCTCTCTCTCTCTCTCTCTCTCTCTCTCTCTCTCTCTCTCTCTCTCTCTCTCTCTCTCTCTCTCTCTCTCGTCCTTTACTATATATGAATTGTTCTACTGGTATCATTAACATAACCTAGTGATGTAGATTGCTATGTTGAAATATGAACTGTTACACATCTATTACATCATTATATTTTAACAGTAAAACACGAGTACAATTTTAAACTAACATACGCACGTCGTTAATATCGTTATTTGATATATTCTAAAAACGTCTTAATGCCTCAAAAAAAAATAAATAAATAATAAATAATAATCTCTCATCGCCTTTCCGTCTTCTCTTCCGTTCATCTCCATGCTGACTTTACTTACCTTCAGCTCAGCATCATCACTGAAACTCATCCTGGGGAGAGTGAGATGCTGGCGGCCTCTGAACACCACCTGGGCACCTAATCTCCGTCAGGTGAATGGAAGGAGAGAGGTGAAAGAGAGCATCCTCCTCCCCCCTCCCCCTCCTCCCCTCCCCCATCTGTGCCACTTCCAATCGATCCAAGGACGTTTTTTTCTTTGTAACTCAAGCACTCGTAGGTAGAACTTGGCTTCCTTGCTCTCTCTCTCTCTCTCTCTCTCTCTCTCTCTCTCTCTCTCTCTCTCTCTCTCTCTCTCTCTCTCTCTCTCTCTCTCTCTCGATGTGCCATTCAGAAACGCTGCTAATGAAGAACGAAAACTGGGCACAAATAATAATCTAAAGACGCCAAGTAAAGTGAAACGTGAGTGTTGCGTTTTTCTCTATTTGTTGGGGAGAAAGTTCGTGTATTTGACCTTTTTTTTTAATATTGGGTTTAATTCAATATTTTTTTTAATGAATTAGAGAGAGATAAGAAGAAGAAGAAAAAAAAGGTTGACTGCCATGGGAAATTAATGAATGGATGTAATTAATATCAGGTGAACTTAGACGGTGAGGGTGTGTAGATCAGGTGAAGGAAGTGTAGTTTAGGTTAGGTTAGGTTAGGTTAGGTTAGGTTAGGAAAAGTACCACATCCTCAGGCCCATTGAACGTACACAAGGACACTCAAGCCTCAGTGATGTGAGGAAGGAGCTTGAAGAAGATCATTTTTGTATGAATTATAGTGATATTATAAACACATTAGTCTCTCTCTCTCTCTCTCTCTCTCTCTCTCTCTCTCTCTCTCTCTCTCTCTCTCTCTCTCTCTCTCTCTCTCTCTCTCTCTCTCTCTCTCTCTCTCTCTCATCCAACGTCATAATTGATTTTTTAAGTAGAAAAAGGAGTTGATTGAAGGCTGCTGAACAAAGAAAAAGAGAGAGAGAGAGAGAGAGAGAGAGAGAGAGAGAGAGAGAGAGAGAGAGAGAGAGAGAGAGAGAGAGAGAGAGAGAGAGAGAGAGAGGAGAGAGAGAGAGAGAGAGAGAGAGAGAGAGAGAGAGAGAGAGAGAGAGAGAGAGAGATTATTTAATTCGAAATCATATTCTTCTACGTTATTTATATTCAACGTTACTTAAATATCACCGTCAAAGTGTAATAACAATCATGATATAAACTTGACATTAACCATTAATCAGTAAATAATAATGTGAATATCAAACATAATAAATTCTCACTGAACCCTAAACTCTCGCATTAAAATAAAATAAAAATAAAATAAAATAAAATAAAATAAAATAAATAAATAAATAAATGAATAAAACAAAAACACACAATCGGCAAGGGAGAGAGAGAGAGAGAGAGAGAGAGAGAGAGAGAGAGAGAGAGAGAGAGAGAGAGAGAGAGAGAGAGAGAGAGAGAGAGAGAGAGAGAGAGAGAGAGAGACAGAGAGACAGAGACACAGAGACACAGACAGACAGACAGACAGACGGATTCGCTTTCGTAGTGACGGAGATATTTTGTCTTTTTTTATATTCAAACTTAGTCGGACTTGAAGATGAGTTTGAGGAGGAAACTTGACTCGTTTCCCGCCAACTCCAGCCTTTGCAAGCTTAACGGCGTCCGATCCCCTTGTCTCGGCCCCTCGCGGATACTGGCAGGTTGGGGCCGAGCTGGACGCTGCCGAAACGTACCCAGACGGTCTTTGCAATATTGGTGATAACGTGCAGAGCGGGTGGCAAGGGAGGTGGTGCGTTGTGGGGGGGCGGTGGCGTTCTCTAGGGTGGTGCGGCGCCCCCTTGATGATTAGCATTGGCAGTTGGTTGGCAAGTCATGGGTAAACTCGGTCATAACTCCTCGTCTCCAATCAGCAAATCAAGTGAGTAATGACCGCTTAATGGTGACTCTCATTAAGGTGAGAAATGTCATGCACGAAAATGTTCTTAGTTTGGTTTTTTTTTTTTCTTCGGGTTTGCTACAAAATTGTGAAGAAATGTCTGTAAGGGAATTAGTTATTATTATTATTTCACACACACACACACACACACACACACACACACACACACACACACACACACACACACACACACACACACACCAGGTACACAAGGTCAGTAGCAGTACCTCCCCCATACACTCAAGCGCACATTGTAATTTATATATTGCCTTCTACTATTTACTACTTCATCCCTACTGCATTAATTACCATTTAGCTACTGCGCTGTCTTTCATGATTAAACTCATTATTCAGCAGTGTCAGAAATGATAATTGGGAACAGTAAAGCAGCAGCAGCGACGCACACCACTACCACTATCACTACCACTACCACTATCACTATCACTATCACTACCACTATCACTATCACTATCACTATCACCAGCAGACCTACATCCCATGCAATAATAATTTGTTGCTTAGCTGCCTATACTGTCATGGAAACGCTAGATTCATAACACAGGCCATACCTACACACACACACCTACACACACACACACACACACACACATAAATTCTCTCTCTGTCTCTCTCATTATTCCGTTTTTCGTTGCCTTTTTAATGGAATATTCACTGGTTATATATATATTTTTTTTTTCAAGTAATGCGTAAAATATACGTGAATTAATATATATAATTTGATGTTGGTCTTCCTGTCTGTACTCAGCGATCCTCTAGCGATCCTCTTGGTATAGTTATGGAGGCGTGTGTACGTTGTGTTTACTCCGCCAGTCAGCTTAAATCAGGAGGATATTTATTGACTCCCATAACTGTACATCATATAATGCAGGGAGAGAGAGAGAGAGAGAGAGAGAGAGAGAGAGAGAGAGAGAGAGAGAGAGAGAGAGAGAGAGAGAGAGAGAGAGAGAGAGAGAAAGAGAGAAAGAGTGTAATGAGTAGATGCAGTGGTAAAAGGAACGCATATACAGTTGGAATTAATGGAAATGTACAGAGGAAATGTGAAGACAGGTTTATTGCAATGTTTTATAGTGACTTGTTGACCTTCCTGTTGCAATTTGATCCTGTCTTGTCCGGAATTATTTTTGTTTTGTTTTGTCTTGAATGTTACGCTTTTGTTTTGCAGTGATGGGTAAAGGGGGGGGGGCGTAAGACACACACACACACACACACACACACACACACACACACACACACACACACACACACACACACACACACACACATTTTCTTGACACTGAGGACACAAGAACAAGTATGAGGAAGAAGAAAGATAACGATAAAATGAAGAAAGGAGAGAAGGAGAAGGAGAAAAAAAAGACCGGGGGGGGGGAGGGGGGGGTATGACATCAAAGAAAACGAGATGTGGGTATCAAAGGGAGGGAGAACTATTGTGCAAAAGGAGTAGATGCGCGCGTCAGCTGCCACGTCACCGAGAGAGAGAGAGAGAGAGAGAGAGAGAGAGAGAGAGAGAGAGAGAGAGAGAGAGAGAGAGAGAGAGAGAGAGAGAGATGGGGAATAAATGCAGGAATCTTGCCCTGAAGGATAGAGTTTCGTTTGGCTTCTCGTTGTCTTGGACTCAAAGTGATTTGTGTTTAACTTACGGGAGTTTTGGTGACTGCAGGAAGGAGGAGGAGGAGGAGGAGGAGGAGGAAGAGGAGGAGGAGGAGGAGGAGGAGGAAGAGGAGGAGGAGAGAATGTGAATGAGGAGGAGGAGGAGTAGAAGAAAGGTTTATTTTCTCAAAGTCAAGACACCTATTTTTAGACTACATCAAGAGGCAAACCTTTGTTATATTTTTGCTCTATTGTTATCATTATTGTTATTATTATTATTATTATTATTATTATTATTATTATTATCATTATCATTATCATTATCACTGTTATTTATGTTATTCTCACCATCATCGTCGGTTTAGTGGCAATGTAGGACTAGTAGTAGTAGTAGTAGTAGTAATAGTAATAGTTGTTGTAGTGGCAGCATCAATAAGCTCAGTAACCATCCACCTACTTTGCATCATTGCACTAAACGCTAAACACACACACACACACACACACACACACACACACACACACACACACACACACACACACACACACACACACACACACACACACACACATATTACATTCTATTTATCCTACTTAAATCACTCGTCCTTTCCTTCCATCCTTTCCCTCCACCCATCCTTCCTTCCTTCCTTCCTTCCTCCTCCGTTTGAAGGGCTTGGAAAGAGACCAGGACACCAGAAATATAACGCAATCTGTGGAAGGGAATCTTACAGACACAAAAAGTTCCTCTCTTTGCCTGTCTCCTCAAAGTCGACTCCCAGACCGCCAGCAGCTCGTTCTCGCGGTGTAAAGTGTCATAAGGGACCCGGGAGTGATTTTTCATCGTAACAGACTAGGCTTTGGTGTTTCTTGTCGTGCTGTGCCCCGCGAGGAAAGGCTTAGTCTCCAGGCAAGAAGACTTCGAGGGTGGAAGACGCAGCGGGCCGGGGCGGGAAGGGCTGGCGTATGTGCAAGAGGATAGAATGTGTTTGAGGTTTTAATAAGAATGTGTGTGTGTTTGGGTGTGTGTATGTGTTTGTAGACGAGTAAATTTTGTATGTTATTTATAAGGAGCAAATATTTCAGTGTTTAGTGGGTGATTGATAGCATAAAGTGTTATTTTACGAGAGAGAAATGTTCGCTTATTATCTGATCATACTTCTTGCAAAGCTGGAAAAGTTTATTGCCCTAAGAAGGTTCATAATTCCACCAGCAAGATGAAGAAGGCAAGAAGAAAATAAAAACCAGGATAATAAACTACGTGTATTTACATATAACGCGGGGAAAAAAATATATATACTACAGTTTTATGGCAAATAGAAGGTTAGAAGGGAAAGGTGACGTCAGTACCACACCTAACCTAACCTAACCTAACCTAACCTAACCTAACCTAACCTAACCTAACACTAGCCATTCCTGCTTACCTTAACACCAACAACTACTACTCCACAAGGGAAGGAACATGCATGAACCGTCTTTGTGGTGAGGAATAAAAAGATGTATAAAGAAAAACAAGGAAGCAGATAAACAACACAACCACTACGACCTTGTGACCATCTAGTTTCACACCAAAGAGAGAGAGAGAGAGAGAGAGAGAGAGAGAGAGAGAGAGAGAGAGAGAGAGAGAGAGAGAGAGAGAGAGAGAGAGAGAGAGAGAGAGAGAGAGAGAGAGAGAGAGAGAGAATACAATTAAGCAAAATAAGATATAAAATAAAAAAAACTTCTCACCTTCAGCCAATCATACGAGACAGAAACATAAAAAACAAGTAAAATAAAAAATATAAAATAGCCAATCCTAAGCTAGCCACACGAGGAAGAGAAACACGAATAAAAAATAAATAAATAAATAAATAAATAAATAAAAAAAAAAAGCATCGGTCACCTCCAGTCTAGCACCTGTGGACAAGATTTGCAGAATTACATGGATTAACATCACGCCACGCGACTCCCTTCCCCACGCACCCGTAACTTTGGCGGGGAGGCGAGACGGGAGTTTGAGCGACGCCCCCGAACTTAGTGAAAGAGGGGGAGCAGGAGGAGGAAGAGGAGAAGTGGAGTAGGAGAAAAATATGAGAGAGGGGAAGGTGACGCTAAGTGTGACGGAAATGTGAGTCAGCGAGGGAAAGGGAAAATGTCTTTAAATATTTCTAAATTTTTGTTTTGCAAATATTGGAAAAACTCTACACATGACTATAAGGATTAATTTTATAAGACTAATAATTTGGCAGAGAGAGAGAGAGAGAGAGAGAGAGAGAGAGAGAGAGAGAGAGAGAGAGAGAGAGAGAGAGAGAGAGAGAGAGAGAGAGAGAGAGAGAGAGAGAGAGAGAG
The DNA here is from genome assembly GCA_029783475.1 of Metacarcinus magister. Classification (NCBI taxonomy): domain Eukaryota; kingdom Metazoa; phylum Arthropoda; class Malacostraca; order Decapoda; family Cancridae; genus Metacarcinus; species Metacarcinus magister. The sequence goes on from JAPQNM010000019.1 coordinate 14,862,582, forward strand.
AATAAAAAAGTGCAGTTACTATTATTATATTCTTTTTTTACACTTCTTTAACTCCCTTTACACACTTTCCGTTCCTCTTCACAGTCTTCCTTCCCTCCGTTAAGCAAACAGAGGAATGGTGGCCTCCTCCTCCTCCTCCTCCTCCTCCTCCTCCTCCTCCTCCTCCTCCTCCTCCTCCTCCTCCTCCTCCTCCTCCTCCTCCTCCGTCATCGCTCACTCCAGCCGAGGAAGGGAATTGTATCGAGCCTTACTAATTGAAATTCTGATTGCTGCACTGAGCGAGGAGCCTCCAAGTGCGACAGTGAACTAGCATTAGGAACTCCAGGCGATGCGAGACTCCTGGGTATTGTGACCTTGAAGTATTGAAAAAGAAGGAAGAAGAAGAAGAAGAAGAAGAAGGAAAGAAAAAAAATGAAGAAAAAAAAGTTTATATAAAGAAAGCATTTGTTCTTTTTTGCTGTTTTTTTTTTTTTTTTTTTTTACTGAAAGAACAAGGGTTATGGATGTTAAGAAGACATTATAGAAAGTGAACAGTTGAAGTGAGTGTAGGTAGTAGTAATTAAGTATAAATAGTGTGTTACATCTATACATATTTTTATTTATTTTATTTAGGAAGTTTTTAGTACCACCTTTTAAAGAAAGTTTCCGTGTCTGTGGAAGAGAATGAGACGAAGTGGATGAAAGTATGTGGATGAGAAGGTGGATGAGAACAAGAGAGAGAGAGAGAGAGAGAGAGAGAGAGAGAGAGAGAGAGAGAGAGAGAGAGAGAGAGAGAGAGAGAGAGAGAGAGAGAGAGAGAGAGAGAGAGAGAGAGAGATGCAGGTGCCCTTTGGAAGTAATCAATTTAACTCACGTTGGGAAATGTTACTCCTTGGCCTCATCTCTCCAAGCAGAGGAGATGGAGGGAAGGAGGAGGGAGGGAGAGAGAGAGGGAGTAAAGAAGGAGGTAGAGAGAAAGAGAGAATAAAAGAGGGAAAGTTAGAAGACGCAATGGAAGAATGAGACGACACAGAGAGGAATGAACGAGAAGCAGGAGTTAGTAGGAAGGAAGAGAGGAGGTGGGAAGAGCAAGGAGAAAAAAGAAAGAGGAAAAGAGGGAGAGGGAAGAAAAAGGAGGATGGGAAAGAGGGAAAAAAGAACAAGGCGTTATTTCCTGTTCTAGTCTAGTAATTCTGGCAACGTGAACATGCTGGAAATCTATCATTGTCATGTTATTTTCCTTTTTTTTTCTTTTTTTTCTTTGTTCACACTGTTGTTTCCTCTTGGCAGGATGGTGGTGATGGTGATGATGGTGATGGTGGTGATGGTGGTGATGGTGGTGGTGACTGCACGCCGCTCCGACACACGCTAAGGACACCAGGTATTGTGTGTGTGTGTGTGTGTGTGCGTGTGTGTGTGTGTGTGTGTGTACTTTCCTCATTCTCAATATATCTTTGTTGGATCACCATGAAATACACACAATGAAAAGAGGAAGGGAAAAAAAGAGAGGGGAAAAAAAGTCACAATTTCCTGCTTTCTACTACATTTGGTTTGTTTTTCCTTTTATTCCATTTTGTCGCCTGAGAATCTATAGGACAATCATTCTTCATAAAACTTCCCGCGTCACTGCCCCCCCCCCTCTCTCTCTCTCTCTCTCTCTCTCTCTCTCTCTCTCTCTCTCTCTCTCTCTCTCTCTCTCTCTCTCTCTCTCTCTCTCTCTCTCTCTCTCTCTCCCTCTCTCTCCCCCACCTCTCTCCTGCCACTCCTTCGTCACCGTTATCACTCTTGTATCTGCAGCGTGATAAGAGTATTCTGTTCCTCTCCACTTCTTTCTCTCTATCTCCTCTCTTCCGTCATTCTGTATTCCCTTGTCCTGGTCTATTTGGTTGATTTTGTCCTCCTCCTCCTCCTCCTCCTCCTGGTCGTCGTCCTCGTCCTCCTTCTAGTCCTCCAGCTCCTTCTCCTTCTGTCCCTCAATTTCTGCGTTCTATCCCATCGTTACTCCCTTGCATTTCCACATTTTCTTTTTCCATTTACGAGTTTAGTTTCGATAAAATTCAACGGCTCGGGACGCGAGAACTCCATCCTCGTTTCAGAAGCATCGCCTCGTATCGCCCCGTGCTGCTATTATTGTTGTTGTTGTTGTTGTTGCTGCTGCTGTTGTTGTTATTATTATTATTATTATTATTATTGTTGTTGTTTTTCTCTCTCCTATTTCATCCTTCTTGCACCCTCCGAACTGATAGCAAGCAAGAGAGGGAGAGAGATAGATAGTGTGAGAGAGAGAGAGAAAAAAAAAATTGAAAAATGAATGTGTCTGGGCGATCTGAAAAATAAAAAAGAACATTTGTGGAAAATAATGTGTAACAAATCTAAAAATACATTGAAATATATCATGAAATATATCAAAAATGGGGTTAACCTTGCCTTTACCCCTTCCCTTCCCTTACCCCTTGCCATTACGGGTCTGCATGCACGTAATGTGACGCTCAAAGGGGAACTTAGCCCCCTTGACGGAACTTTACCTCCCCTCCTGAGGAAAGTATAGCCCCGCTGAGGAACATTCAACGCCCCCTATCCGCCCATCTAGGAAACTTTGGCCCCTGGGAAAGTTCTTTGTCTTCATGTATCATCAGCGGGCGTGGCAGTGACGGGGGCGTGCGTGGTGGTGGTGGTGGTGGTGGTGCGACGCTCCCTCTCATCTCTAAACCCTCGCTCCCGTCACTCGCTCTAAACAGCCTCCCACCATTTTACTTTTTTTTTTACTTTTTATTTAACGGTGATGGAAAAAGTTATTAGGGTTTTTTATTTATATTTTTTTGTCACTCATTTTAAAATCAGTCCCGCTCTTAAACAATGGAGTGGTATTTGTTATAGCCAAGCGATTGACTGTTATTAATTTTTTCGCGTTATTTGCGATGCCAGTAATTGAAGGAAAAAAAGAAAAAAAAAAATCTTAATAAATAAATAAATAAATAAATAAATAAAGTCATCGCCTCACTAGTTTATTAATTCGAGTGAGTTTCATAAGGACGTGTTGTTTAAAAAAAAATATATATAATAAAAAGATAAAATTAGTCATCTGCTGCTGAGTTACGATTATCAATTAAAGGAAAAAAAATTAATAAATGAAAATACTGAACAATACTTACTGAAGCATCTTTGATAAAAATAAATATTAATGATAAAAATAAATATTAATGATAAAAATAAATATTAATGATAAAAATAAATATTAATGATAAAAATAAATATTAATGATAAAAATAAATATTAATGATAAAAATAAATATTGGCGCTAATTGGTCCACTGAAGACTTTTTAAGAAGGAAGACATAAAGGAGGAGGAGGAGGAGGAGGAGGAGGAGGAGGGGGGAGGGGGGAGGAGGGGGAGAATATTATGATTTTGCTGTATGAGTTTGGAGAGAGGGAGAGAGAGAGAGAGAGAGAGAGAGAGAGAGAGAGAGAGAGAGAGAGAGAGAGAGAGAGAGAGAGAGAGAGAGAGAGAGATAGAGAGAATAAATAGTTTTAGGCGTATCACACATGCGTATATAGTGTTTAATATTATAGTAATGATGAAACTGAGTCCAGATTCGTGTTCAGTTTGACTGAAAACCTTTAGGTACAAATTTTCATGAAATTCTGAGGTGTGTAAATTTTTCACGAAATTTTCAAGGCTGTCACCTTAGAATTTTTTCATGAAATCATGTTTTTCAAAATAACTCGAAAAGTATGAGGTTTACGTAAAAAACATTCGTAATAGTAAATATAGAGCAGGACACGCCCGTTCCTTTGAGCTTTACTAGAATGTAATTGGAATGTAAGTAATGGAGATATTGATATATTTGTATTTTACACGAAACTTCTACTTAATTACATTTTTCTCCTAAACCAAAAGAGTAATTTACAAACGGATGAAACCCTCAGATAGAACTTGTCAAGCTGAACAACTTTGTTTCTATACATCTTTGTTGTAGGACTAATACTTTACTTGTAAAATGACTAAACTATTTTGGACTCAAATTCTGGTGGAAATCTTCGGGCCAAAAATTTCACGAATCCATTTTCATCACAAATCCACGGAAACTTATATTGAAGTAAAAGGTTTTGAAATTAATAATAATACATGTTAAGGAAGTGTTGCTGTTGGAGTAAATAAATATTAATAATTATAATAATAAATATTAATGATAAAAATAAATATTAATGATAAAAATATATATTAATGATAAAAATATATATTAATGATAAAAATATATATTAATGATAAAAATAAATATTAATGATAAAAAATAAATATTAATGATACAAATAAATATTAATGATAAAAATATATATTAATGATAAAAATATATATTAATGATAAAAATAAATATTAATGATAAAAATAAATATTAATGATAAAAATAAATATTAATGATAAAAATAAATAATAATGATATAAATAAATATTAATGATAAAAATATATATTAATGATCAAAATATATATTAATGATAAAAAAAAAATATTAATGATAAAAATAAATATTAATGATAAAAATATATATTAATGATAAAAAATAAATATTAATGATAAAAATATATATTAACGATAAAAATAAATAATAATGATAAAAATAAATATTAATGATAAAAATATATATTAATGATACAAATATATATAAATGATAAAAATATATATTAATGATAAAAATATATATTAATGATAAAAATATATATTAATGATAAAAAATAAATATTAATGATAAAAATATATATTAATGATAAAAATAAATATTAATGATAAAAATAAAAATTAATGATAAAAATAAATAATAATGATAAAAATAAATATTGATGATAAAAATATATATTAATGATAAAAATATATATTAATGATAAAAATATATATTAATGATAAAAATAAATATTAATGATAAAAATATATATTAATGATAAAAATAAATATTAATAATAAAAATATATATTAATGATAAAAATATATATTGATGATAAAAATAAATATTAATGATAAAAATATATATTAATGATAAAAATATATATTAATGATAAAAATATATTTTAATGATAAAAATATATATTAATGATAAAAGTATATATTAATGATAAAAATATATATTAATGATAAAAATATATATTAATGATAAAAATAAATATTAATGATAAAAATATATAATAATGATAAAAATATATTTAATGATAAAAATATATATTAATGATAAAAATATATGTTAATGATAAAAAATAAATATTAATGATAAAAGTAAATATTAATGATAAAAATATATATTAATGATAAAAATAAATATTAATGATAAAAATAAATATTAATGATAGAAATAAATATTAATGATAAAAATAAATATTAATGATAAAAATAAATGTTAATGATATAAATAAATATTAATGATAAAAAATAAATATTAATGATAAAAATAAATTTTATGATAAAAATAAATATTAATGATAAAAATAAATAATAATGATAAAAAATAAATATTAATGATAAAAATATATATTAATGATAAAAATATATATTAATGATAAAAATATATATTAATGATAAAAAATAAATATTAATGATAAAAATAAATATTAATGATAAAAATATATATTAATGATAAAAATAAATATTAATGATAAAAATATATATTAATGATAAAAATATATATTAATGATAAAAATAAATATTAGTGATAAAAATATATATTAATGATAAAAATATATATTAATGATAAAAATATATATTAATGATAAAAATAAATATTAATGATAAAAATATATATTAATGATTAAAATATATATTAATGATAAAAATATATATTAATGATAAAAATAAATATTAATGATAAATATATATATATATATTAATGATAAAAATATATATTAATGATAAAAATATATATTAATGATAAAAATATATATTAATGATAAAAATAAATATTAATGATAATAAATAAATATTAATGATGAAAATAAATATTAATCATAAAAATAAATATTAATGATAAAAATATATATTAATGATAAAAATAAATATTAATGATAAAAATATATTTTAATGATAAAAATATATATTAATGATAAAAATATATATTAATGATAAAAATAAATATTAATGATAAAAAATAAATATTAATGATAAAAATATATATTAATGATAAAAATAAATATTAATGATAAAAATAAATATTAATGATAAAAATAAATATTAATGATAAAAATATATATTAATGATAAAAATATATATTAATGATAAAAATATATATTAATGATAAAAATAAATATTAATAATAAAAATATATATTAATGATAAAAATAAATATTAATGATAAAAATATATATTAATGATTAAAATATATATTGATGATAAAAATAAATATTAATGATAAAAATATATATTAATGATAAAAATATATATTAATGATAAAAATATATATTAATGATAAAAATATATATTAATGATAAAAATATATATTAATGATAAAAATATATATTGATGATAAAAATAAATATTAATGATAAAAATAAATATTAATGATAGAAAATAAATATTAATGATAAAAATAAATATTAATGATAAAAATATATATTAATGATAAAAATATATATTAATGATAAAAATATATATTAATCATAAAAATAAATATTAATGATATAAATAAATATTAATGATAAAAATAAATATTAATGATAGAAAATAAATATTAATGATAAAAATAAATATTAATGATAAAAATATATATTAATGATAAAAATAAATATTAATGATAAAAAATATATATTAATGATAAAAATATATATTAATGATAAAAGTATATATTAATGATAAAAATATATATTGATGATAAAAATAAATATTAATGATAAAAATATATATTAATGATAAAAATATATATTAATGATAAAAATATATATTAATGATAAAAATATATATTAATGATAAAAATAAATATTAATGATAAAAATATATATTTATGATAAAAATAAATATTAATGATAAAAATATATATTAATGATAAAAATATATATTAATGATAAACATAAATATTAATGATAAAAATAAATATTAATGATAAAAATAAATAATAATGATAAAAATATATATTAATGATAAAAATATATATTAATGATAAAATTATATATTAATCATAAAAATAAATATTAATGATATAAATAAATATTAATGATAAAAATAAATATTAATGATAGAAAATAAATATTAATGATAAAAATAAATATTAATGATAAAAATATATATTAATGATAAAAATAAATATTAATGATAAAAAATATATATTAATGATAAAAATATATATTAATGATAAAAATATATATTAATGATAAAAATATATATTAATGATAAAAATATATATTAATGATAAAAATAAATATTAATGATAAAAATATATAATAATGATAAAAATATATTTAATGATAAAAATATATATTAATGATAAAAATATATGTTAATGATAAAAAATAAATATTAATGATAAAAGTAAATATTAATGATAAAAATATATATTAATGATAAAAATAAATATTAATGATAAAAATATATATTAATGATAAAAATATATATTAATGATAAAAATAAATATTAATGATAAAAATAAATATTAATGATAAAAATAAATGTTAATGATATAAATAAATATTAATGATAAAAAATAAATATTAATGATAAAAATAAATTTTATGATAAAAATAAATATTAATGATAAAAATAAATAATAATGATAAAAAATAAATATTAATGATAAAAATATATATTAATGATAAAAATATATATTAATGATAAAAATATATATTAATGATAAAAATAAATATTAATGATAAAAATAAATATTAATGATAAAAATATATATTAATGATAAAAATAAATAATAATGATAAAAATATATATTAATGATAAAAATATATATTAATGATAAAAATAAATATTAGTGATAAAAATATATATTAATGATAAAAATATATATTAATGATAAAAATATATATTAATGATAAAAATAAATATTAATGATAAAAATATATATTAATGATAAAAATAAATATTAATGATAAAAATAAATATTAATGATAAAAATAAATGTTAATGATATAAATAAATATTAATGATAAAAAATAAATATTAATGATAAAAATAAATTTTATGATAAAAATAAATATTAATGATAAAAATAAATAATAATGATAAAAATAAATATTAATGATAAAAATATATATTAATGATAAAAATATATATTAATGATAAAAATATATATTAATGATAAAAAATAAATATTAATGATAAAAATAAATATTAATGATAAAAATATATATTAATGATAAAAATAAATAATAATGATAAAAATATATATTAATGATAAAAATATATATTAATGATAAAAATAAATATTAGTGATAAAAATATATATTAATGATAAAAATATATATTAATGATAAAAATAAATATTAATGATAAAAATATATATTAATGATAAAAATATATATTAATGATAAAAATAAATATTAATGATAAAAATAAATATTAATGATAAAAATAAATATTAATGATAAAAATATATATTAATGATAAAAATAAATATTAATGATAAAAATATATATTAATGATAAAAATATATATTAATGATAAAAAATAAATATTAATGATAAAAATAAATATTAATGATAAAAATAAATATTAATGATAAAAATATATATTAATGATAAAAATAAATATTAATGATAAAAATAAATATTAATGATAAAAATATATATTAATGATAAAAATATATATTAATGAGCCAAATATATATTAATGATAAAAATATATATTAATGATAAAAAATAAATATTAATGATAAAAGTAAATATTAATGATAAAAATATATATTAATGATAAAAATAAATATTAATGATAAAAATATATATTAATGATAAAAATAAATATTAATGATGAAAATATATATTAATGATAAAAATATATATTAATGATAAAAATATATATTAATGAAAAAAATATATATTAATGATAAAAATAAATATTAATGATAAAAATATATATTAATGATAAAAATATATATTAATGATAAAATATATATTAATGATAGAAATAAATATTAGTGATAAAAATATATATTAATGATAAAAATATATATTAATGATAAAAATATATATTAATGATAAAAATAAATATTAATGATAAAAATATATATTAATGATAAAAATATATATTAATGATAAAAATATATATTAATGATAAAAATATATATTAATGATAAAAATAAATATTAATGATAAAAATATATATTAATGATAAAAATATATATTAATGATAAAAATATATATTAATGATAAAAATATATATTAATGATAAAAATAAATATTAATGATAAAAATAAATATTAATGATAAAAATATATATTAATGATAAAAATATATATTAATGATAAAAATATATATTAATGATAAAAATATATATTAATGATAAAAATAAATATTAATGATAAAAATATATATTAATGATAAAAATATATATTAATGATAAAAATATATATTAATGATAAAAAATAAATATTAATGATAAAAGTAAATATTAATGATAAAAATATATATTAATGATAAAAATAAATATTAATGATAAAAATATATATTAATGATAAAAATTTATATTAATGATAAAAATATATATTAATGATAAAAATAAATATTAATGATAAAAATAAATATTAATGATAAAAATATATATTAATGATAAAAATAAATATTAATGATAAAAATATATATTAATGATAAAAATATATATTAATGATAAAAATAAATATTAATGATAAAAATATATATTAATGATAAAAATATATATTAATGAGCCAAATATATATTAATGATAAAAATATATATTAATGATAAAAAATAAATATTAATGATAAAAGTAAATATTAATGATAAAAATATATATTAATGATAAAAATAAATATTAATGATAAAAATATATATTAATGATAAAAATAAATATTAATGATGAAAATATATATTAATGATAAAAATATATATTAATGATAAAAATATATATTAATCATAAAAATAAATATTAATGATATAAATAAATATTAATGATAAAAATAAATATTAATGATAGAAAATAAATATTAATGATAAAAATAAATATTAATGATAAAAATATATATTAATGATAAAAATAAATATTAATGATAAAAAATATATATTAATGATAAAAATATATATTAATGATAAAAATATATATTAATGATAAAAATAAATATTAATGATAAAAATATATATTAATGATAAAAATAAATATTAATGATAAAAATATATATTAATGATAAAAATATATATTAATGATAAAAATATATATTAATGATAAAAATATATATTAATGATAAAAATATATATTAATGATAAAAATATATATTAATGATAAAAATATATATTAATGATAAAAATATATATTAATGATAAAAATATATATTAATGATAAAAATAAATATTAATGATAAAAATATATATTAATGATAAAAATAAATATTAATGATAAAAATATATATTAATGATAAAAATATATATTAATGATAAAAATAAATATTAATGATAAAAATATATATTAATGATAAAAATAAATATTAATGATAAAAATATATATTAATGATAAAAATATATATTAATGATAAAAATATATATAATGATAAAAATATATATTAATGATAAAAATATATATTAATGATAAAAATAAATATTAATGATAAAAATATATATTAATGTAAAAATAAATATTAATGATAAAAATATATATTAATGATAAAAATATATATTGATGCTAAAAATAAATATTAATGATAAAAATATATATTAATGATAAAAATATATATTAATGATAAAAATATATATTAATGATAAAAATATATATTAATGATAAAAATATATATTAATGATAAAAAATAAATTTTAATGATAAAAATAAATATTAATGATAAAAATATATATTAATGATAAAAATAAATATTAATGATAAAAATATATATTAATGATAAAAAATAAATATTAATGATAAAAATAAATATTAATGATAAAAATAAATATTAATGATAAAAATAAATATTAATGATAAAAATATATATTAATGATAAAAATATATATTAATGATAAAAATAAATATTAATGATAAAAATAAATATTAATGATAAAAATAAATATTAATGATAAAAATAAATATTAATGATAAAAATAAATATTAGTGATAAAAATAAATAATAATGATGAAAATAAATATTAATGATAAAAATAAATATTAATGATAAAAATAAATATTAATGATAAAAATAAATATTGGCGCTAATTGGTCCACTGAAGACTATTTAAGAAGGAAGACACAAAGGAGGAGGAGGAGGAGTTGGAGAAGGAGGAGGAGGGGGGAGGGGGAGGAGGGGGAGAATATTATGATTTTGCTGTATGAGTTTGGAGAGAGGGAGAGAGAGAGAGAGAGAGAGAGAGAGAGAGAGAGAGAGCGCGATAGAGATAGAGAGAATAAATAGTTTTAGGCGTATCACACATGCGTATATAGTGTTTAATATTATAGTAATGATGAAACTGAGTCCAGATTCGTGTTCAGTTTGACTGAAAACCTTTAGGTACAAATTTTCATGAAATTCTGAGGTGTGGAAATTTTTCACGAAATTTTCAAGGGTGTCACATTAGAATTTTTTTCATGAAATCATGTTTTTCAAAATAACTCGAAAAGTATGAGGTTTACGTAAAAAGCATTCGTAATAGTAAATATAGAGCAGGAGACGCCCGTTCCTTTGAGCTTTACTAGAATGTAATTGGAATGTAAGTAATAGAGATATTGATATATTTGTATTTTACACGAAACTTCTACATAATTACATTTTTCTCCTAAACCAAAAGAGTAATTTACAAACGGATGACACCATCAGATAGGACTTTTCAAGCTGAACAACTTTGTTTCTATACATCTTTGTTGTAGGACTAATACTTTACTTGTAAAATGACTAAACTATTTTGGACTCAAATTCTGGTGGAAATCTTCGGGCCAAAAATTTCACGAATCCATTTTCATCACAAATCCACGAAAACTTATATTGAAGTTAAAAGTTTTGAAATTAATAATAATACATGTTAAGGAAGTGTTGCTGTTGGAGTAAATAAATATTAATAATTATAATAATAAATATTAATGATAAAAATAAATATTAATGATAAAAATATATATTAATGATAAAAATATATATTAATCATAAAAATATATATTAATGATAAAAATAAATATTAATGATAAAAAATAAATATTAATGATACAAATAAATATTAATGATAAAAATATATATTAATGATAATAATATATATTAATGATAAAAATAAATATTAATGATAAAAATAAATATTAATGATAAAAATAAATAATAATGATATAAATAAATATTAATGATAAAAATATATATTAATGATAAAAATATATATTAATGATAAAAAATAAATATTAATGATAAAAATAAATATTAATGATAAAAATATATATTAATGATAAAAATATATATTAATGATAAAAATATATATTAATGATAAAAATATATATTAATGATAAAAATAAATATTAATGATAAAAATAAATATTAATGATAAAAATAATTATTAATGATAAAAAATAAATATTAATGATAAAAATAAATATTAATGATAAAAATAAATATTAATGATAAAAATAAATATTAATGATAAAAATAAATATTAATGATAAAAATAAATATTAATGATAGAAAATAAATATTAATGATAAAAATAAATATTAATGATAAAAATAAATATTAATGATAAAAATAAATAATAATGATAAAAATAAACATTAATGATAAAAATAAATAATGATAAAATAAATAATAATGATAAAAATAAATAATAATGATATAAATAAATAATGATGATAAAAATAAATAATCATAAAAATAAATAATGATGATAAAAATAAATATTGATGATGCAAATAAATATTGATGATAAAAATAAACAATGATGATAAAAATAAACATTGATGATAAAAATAAACATTGATAATAAAAATAAACATTGATGATAAAAATAAACATTGATGATAAAAATAAACATTGATGATAAAAATAAACATTGATGATAAAAATGATAAATATATATATATATATATATATATATATATATATATATATATATATAATATAAAAAAAAATTTAAATATATATATATATATATATATATATATATATCTAATATAAATTTTTTTTTAATAAATATATAAATATATATATATATATATATATATATATATATATATATATATCTAATATAAAAAAATTTTTTTAAATATATATATATATATATATATATATATATATATATATATATATATATATATATATATACAGATGGGGTGTGACTGATTTGAAAAGGGGCGTGGTTAATGCTTGCATGCCCGGTAGTTGCCAATTTGTCGCTACAATTAATAATTTGGTTTACAGTAATTGCTGTAGACGGCAGTGTAAGGGTTAACACAAGGTCTGAATCATAGCTAAACATTATGAAGGGAAACATTTGATCCCACAACCCACCAGAAATCAAATATAAATTCATAAAGACTTGAATAATTTGCTTAAGTTAAAAAAATATAAAAAACGCAATCATAAGAATATAATTATACATATGATTTTTTTTCTTTTTTACTTCTATCAATTTATTCATTCATTTTGACGGGTTGAGGATGGCAGCAGGACCAGACGGGGGGGAGAGGAAGGGAGAGATGGAGGGAGGGAGGGAGGGAGGGAGGGGAGGGAGGGACATGAAGGGCCTCAGTACTGGACACATTTTTCCCTCCTGTAAATTAACAGTGAAATATCGCGCTGAAAGTTTATAATCATCGTAAATTTCTTCATGGGAGGAATTACTATTTTTACTTTTTTTCCCGTCTTTTTTCCCGCTTCGCATTTAATGATGTATCTGATTTATCACTATCATCATTGCTGCTATTATCATTATCATTATTAGTGTTATTCTTCTGATAGTTGTTGTTGTTGTTGTTTTACTGTTGTTGTTGTTGTTGTTGTTGTGTGTTCTCCAGGTGGCAGGAAAGGTGAGGTGAGGTGAGGTGAGGTGAGGTGAGGTGAGGTGTGCGAGGTGTCATAACCTTCACCTCCACGCAGCACAGTGGCGTGAGAGGACAAGGGTTATCATCACCAAGACTCCTGTTTGCTCGAACGTGTTGCTCCCACCTCCACCCACCCTGTCCCCACCCTGTTCCCACCCTGTTCCCACCCTGTTGTCTCCGCCCGGCACACACTCATGTTAATATCATCTCAGCCTATACATCCCTCCAGCTCACACACACACACACACACACACACACGCACACAGGCCACACCTCCACTCCGCCCTGCTGCACACATCGCCCGTTCATGCGTTCCTCGAAGTGGTGTTTGAGCCTCGTGGAAGCGGTTGCACATCCCACGCCTGACTGCTTCTGCTGATGCTGACGCGGCATGTGTGTGTGTGTGTGGGTGTGGGTGTGTGTGTGTGTGTGTGTGTGTGTGTGTGTGTGTGTGTGTGTGTGGGTGTGGGTGTCCGCATTCAACCAGCAACTATGGTCAATAATCTATAAGTGTGATGGTGGTTGTTATGTTCTTAGATGTTTGGTAAGGAATCTATCTCCCAGTCATCGTAATTGTGTGGTGTAATACAAACATTATCTCCTAAGTGTATCGTAATGAGTATATCTAGTTTAATAACGTTTACTACGACATACAGATCAGTCATTTGAATTCAAGGGATGGAAATACGTCGTTATAGCGTGTCAGCATGTGTGGAGCGTCTGGTAGCCACATGTTCTCCCATCCAGTAAAGTCTGAGCACCAAATATTCTTCCTCTTTAATAAGTGCGAGGGCGAGGACAGCATTGGAGACAACAGCGACTGGGCTCGGGAGTGTCGCCAGGCTGTCCCACGAGGCCCAAGCTGTCTGCCGGTCGCGAGTCTCCGGGTGGCACGTGGCGGTGATGTTTCCGCTCCCTCCACTGCCTGCCCGCGGTGAATTGAACTCATATTCTTTTGTTTTCTTTTGTTGCCTGCGACGAGAGTCTTCTTTGAGCTACGTCGTTTGGCGGAAAACATATATAGGAGAGGCCGGTGCGATCGATATTCAATAGGGGAGTGAAAGGTTAAAGGAAGATGAGGCAGACAGACACCACAGCGCACCCCTCCTCTCATCTCTCCCTCTCTCTCTATCTCTCCTCTCTCTCTCTCTCTCTCTCTCTCTCTCTCTCTCTCTCTCTCTCTCTCTCTCTCTCTCTCTCTCTCTCTCTCTCTCTCCTCAGGCCTCTCCCTCTCCTTCTCCCGCGTCCGTCTCTCCTTGAGGAAGGCTCACAACTCCAACCCGCAAGCGACTCCGTCAACAGGAAATTGCAGGGATTGCAGGACTTAATTGGAAGCGACCTGGAGGCCAGAGCGCGAGGCCCACTAGGTCCTGGAAGGGCTATTGTGGCAAGGAAGTTGGGAGGGGCTGTAGTGGGCTGGAACCTAAGGGGCCTCAACAATGAAGGTGCTGAAGGGGGCTAGATCAGGGCTAAGGAGGAGCTGGTGTGAGAATGGGGATAAGGGACTCGTTAAGGGGGGCAAGGGGACCTGAATGGAGGGGAGAAAAGGGTTGTTGCGGAGGAAAACCGGAAGATATGCATGGGTGTGGCTGGACGGACGGAAGTTGGAAGCAGGAGAGAGAGAGAGAGAGAGAGAGAGAGAGAGAGAGAGAGAGAGAGAGAGAGAGAGAGAGAGAGAGAGAGAGAGAGAGAGAGAGAGAGAGAGAGAGAGAGAGAGAGACACCCACACACACACACACAGAGAGACAGAGAGGATTACCTGAGGACTTACCTGGACGTTACCTTCACCTCCCCCCTACCCCCCCCCCACACACCACCCAGGCCACGCTACACTGCCTTGTCACAATACTACAAGCGGATCCCGACGCATCACTAATAATTCAATAACCTCTTCACCATTAACCATTACCTTACGTACAAGGATCGACACTGAACTAATAACACAACCTTCGTATCGGTAGCGAATCCCTCTGTTTGCCCGCGAAAGGCGTTAAACAATCTTGCTAAATTGCGCGCTTCATGCAAACCTAATTATTTTTTTGTTTTGTCAGTAACCGGTTAAAGGGAGCGTGACGATATCAAGCTGACAGACGAGGAGGAGGAGGAGGAGGAGGAGGAGGAAGAGGAGGAGGAGGCAGCAGCATCTGGAAAACTTCAAGGCTATGAGGCAGAGGCGTTGTTGCTGCCACCTGCGACCTTCACCCAAGACTGATGCATTAATAAGGAAATTAGCAAAACACTGCAAGACTACATTATCACAGAAACGCGGCGGTTCAAGAGGCTTTTGGCAGATCGATGCGGTAATAGTGTGGTGGTGGTGGTGGTGGTGGAGGGAAGGGGGGGGAAGAAAGGGAAGGGAAGGGAAGGGAGACGTGTGATGATGAAGAGTGGAGGAGAGGGAGCGAGGGAGATGATGGCGGTGATAGTGAGGATGGTGATGGTGTAAGGCTCCGGTAATGGTCTGTAACATTCACGCCAGATAACGGTGGTGACGGCCGCCCGGGTGGTGGAGAGGAGAAATATTAATGGTGGTGATGTGAGGCAGGATACAGTTAGTTAGTTAGTTGTTGGTGGTGGTGGTGGTGGTTGAAGTGGAGACGACAACCACAAGCATCTGACTAACGAAGATTAAGTTATAGTCAAAGAGGAAGATGGTAAGAGATGATATAGCAACAACAACAGTAACAGCAGCAGTAGTAGTAGTAGTAGTAGTAGTAGTAGTAGTAGTAGTAGTAGTAGTAGTAGTAGTAGTAGTAGTAGTAGTAGTAGTAGTAGTAGTAGTAGTAGGAGCGACAGCAGCAGACTTGTGTTGTGTGATGGCATTCTCATAACCACAATCTTTTAATAGAAATGGAAGTAGTGATAGCGTTGGAGTTAATGATTCTGGCACCGACACTGCTGCTACCATTTATTTTTTTAGTAGTAGTGGTGGTTGTAGTCGTGGTGGTGGTGGTGGTGGTGGTGGTGGTGGTGGTGGTGGTGGTGGTGGTGGTGGTGGTGGTGGTGGTGGTTGTGGTTAAGGTAGAGGTGTCGTCGTGGCTCTAGTAATGGCATCCACACGTCTTGTGGAAGCACCATTTGCCAGCCTTGCCGCTCCCCTGGGGACGAGGCGCTCTCGGTGCAAACCTGGAGACGTGTGTGTGTGTGTGTGTGTGTGTCTCTCTCTCTCTCTCTCTCTCTCTCTCTCTCTCTCTCTCTCTCTCTCTCTCTCTCTCTCTCTCTCTCTCTCTCTCTCTCTGTCCAAACTGAAGTCAGCAATCAAGTGTATAATTATTTCTGACATTTAAACGATAATTATTCATCGCTTTGTTCCAGGAATACTTTCTCCAAACATTCCAGTACGAAAGCATAGACTGTGATTTCTAACACTAAGAATTTGATTACGAATATCCTGAAATGGTGTATTCACGTTTTTTTTTTAATGCAAATACTCCATCGCTGACATGTGTGTGTGTGTGTGTGTGTGTGTGTGTGTGTGTGTGTGTGTGTGTGTGTGTGTGTGTGTGTGTGTGTGTTTTTCTCTCGCTTTCTTTTTCTCTCGCATGAAGTGAAAGAGAAATAAAAATAAAAAAGCAAGCAAGTAAACACCAAGGCATCTTTAATCAAGAACACACACACAACATCTCTTCGAAAACGATTCAAATATCAGAAACATGTAATTTGTTCACTCAATGTTCTGTTAGGTGAAGTTCAAGGCTTTTAACCGATCTTACTCTCCCCCCCCATTAACCTTTAGCCTCTACCCCCCTATACCCCTTCCTATGCCCCTTCTCCCCTGTGCCCTTCCTAGTTATCTCCCTCCTTCTTGCACCCACCCCACCCCACCCCCAATGCGTTCCTCCCTCCACCCTCTTCCTCCCCTCCTTCCTACCGTCCTCTAGCGCCTCTCTCCTCTCGGCATTCCTCAGGGGATGGAAAAAACATTATGGAAGAGAAATTATACCCGAAGCAATTACACTCAAACAATAAACGAAACAGACTTTTTTCCCTGGGGGTCATTAGGTGGTTCACAGGACCTCGAGTCGTTCATTAAAGGATGGAAAAAAAGAGAGAGAGAGAACTAGAGAGAAAGAGAGAGAGGATGAAAAAAATGGAGTTTAAGAATTTTTTTTTGAAGGTCACTCACTCACTGATTTGAAAGGAATATTTTTTTTTATATATAGCGTACAAAACCTGTGATTCTTTTTTTTCTTCTTCTTGAGAGATTTGACTTAATGATGAACAAGAATTTAATGATTATAAAAAAAAAGAATATATATTTGCCAGTATTGACCTCCATGGAATATTTAATACAAGTAAAGAAATGCCCACAGTTTACATTTTGATATTCTTATTTATTTTTCATTCATTTATCTTGACTGATCACAATAGTAGATTAAAAAGAATCCATGACAATCCCTATCATTAACCTCCTCCTCCTCCTCCTCCTCCTCCTCCTCCTCCTCCTCCTCCTCCTCCTCAACGTACTCCTTCTTTTCCCTCTCCTCATTCTCCACATCACCATCTTAATCTCTCATCATCATCATCATTACTCTTCCTACTCCTCTTCTTCTCCTTCTACTCCTCTTCCTATTCCTCCTCTTCCTCCTTCTTCTCTTCTTATTTATCTTTCTTATGCTTCATGACTTTTCTCTAATTTTCAAGATTTTTTTCTCAGTTTCAACTTTTCATTCTTTCATTTGATCTCTGCTTTGTTGTCTTTTTGTGTTGCTCTCTCTCTCTCTCTCTCTCTCTCTCTCTCTCTCTCTCTCTCTCTCTCTCTCTCTCTCTCTCTCTCTCTCTCTCTCTCTCTCTCTCTCTCTCTCTCTCTCTCTCTCTCTCTCTCTCTCTCTCTCATTCCTTTGTTCCTCTCATGGTCTTTGTTTATTCTTTGCACTGTTTGTTTTCTTCTTTCTTTCTTTTGTTCTGCTTGTTATCACTTCCTTCCATGTTATTTGGTTTAGTGTCTCTCGTATTTATTTCCATCTTTCTTTTTATAAATACATATATAAAATACGTCTTTTAGGTATACATCATTATTATATTTCAGTTGCGTTGTTTCTTTCCTTCTCTCTCTCTCTCTCTCTCTCTCTCTCTCTCTCTCTCTCTCTCTCTCTCTCTCTCTCTCTCTCTCTCTCTCTCTCTCTCTCTCTCTCTCTCTCTCTCTCTCTCTAAGCCTTTCATTTTCTCCTTCCCCTTCATCTCTATCAATTGTCTTTCTTCACCTCCTTTCATTCTCTTTCTTACTGTACTATTTACTTCCCTTCCTCTCACGGCCTTTAATTATCTCTCTCTCTCTCTCTCTCTCTCTCTCTCTCTCTCTCTCTCTCTCTCTCTCTCTCTCTCTCTCTCTCTCTCTCTCTCTCTCTCTCTCTCTCTCTCTCTCTCGCCTGAGCCTTCGTAATAACGGTGCCAAAGTGTCCTTGAGAGATGATAAAACGACTCTTCTGACCGTATGTAAATAAGACTGAATTTACCTTTTCTCTCATGCATGAAAACAGAATGAGGGAGAGAGAAAGAAAAAGAGAAAGAGAGAGAGATATAAAGACATATATATATATATATATATATATATATATATATATATATATATATATATATATATATATATATATAGAGAGAGAGAGAGAGAGAGAGAGAGAGAGAAAAAAAAAGATTAACACGCATACATAATACACAGCAAATCAAATCAATAAATCAACGAGAAAATACTGTGAAATAATAATAAAAGTAAGATAGAAAAAATGATAACCCCCAAAAAATTAACAGGTATACTCTATACAAAAATCGAAGGCTGAGGATGCCCCTCCTACTGGGGTAAGAGGCTGGCCATCACCACACCGTGCTAGATGATTGGTTGACAGTGACAGGCTGAGTGTCGTGAAAAATTAGACACCTGATATCACTTCATTGTTTCCTTAATATTTCCTTGTATGAAGTCTTATACTTCAAAAAGGAAACTAAAATGTCATCGTGAATAAATTTGCTAACAATAAGTGCCAAAAAATATCAGTATAATGCGATCTGGAAGGCAATAATGAGTGATGGGAAAAAAAAAGTTGTAAATAAACTGAGCGACAGAGGTAGCTAAACGGGCCATGGTACAGCGCCCGGTCACCA
>JAPQNM010000019.1:14890297-14892797 GCA_029783475.1 Metacarcinus magister
TTCGTAGTAAAATGACAAAGAAGATTTCGACCTCAATTCTGGTGGCAAATTTCTGCCCCAAACTGAACAATGCATTTCCGTGACAGTAATGATAAAACTGAGTCCAGATTCCTGATCAACACAACCAAAACACAACAAAAACACACTCAAAACACACTTAGAATAACCTTCACGAGTTTTCAAAATAATAATGTTTCAAAATATTAATACGTTTTCAAAATTTCCACCTATGCTAAGAGAAGCCTTCACCCTTACTATCCTGTATCCTTCACTCTAGAGTAGACAGTGTACTCACAAACAGCCTCGTAAGGGCCAGCAGGACTGTTGCTGTTTGTTCTTCCTATGTGTTCCTATGTGTTGTTCCTCCTCTTCTTCCTCCTGCCTACCCCGTGTGACCTGAATGTCTTAATGTCTCATCAGCCCCTCGTCAGCCTGGGCAGCTAAAGAGGTTTTTGTTTAATGATGATCTGATCTTGGTGGTGGTGGTGGTGGTGGTGGTGGTGGTGGTGGTGGTGGTGGTGGTGGTGGTGGTGGTGGTGGTGACGCCTTAAGTAGGAAAAAAGGTGAACTGTTGATGGTGATGGTGAGATGGAGAGGCTTAACACACACACACACACACACACACACACACACACACACACACACACACACACACACACACACACACACACATTGGCTGTCATCTCAAATTAGTCCATCCATCACACCACTGAAAGACTGTGTATACTTGTACCCCTCCTCCTCCTCCTCCTCCTCCTCCTCCTCCTCCTCCTCCTCCTCTCCTCCTCCTCTTCATTCTCCTCTTCCTTCTTCCGTTAATTTGCTTTTCTCTATTTTTGTTCACGTCATTTTCCTTTCAGCTCATCTTCCCCTTCCTCTTCCCATCCTTTTCGGTTTTATCTCTTTCTCTCTCCTTCCAGTTTTCCTCCTTCCTCTCCTGCCTGCCACTTACACCTCCGTCTCATCTTACCCCCCCACCCCCCCCCCACGCCCCCTTCCTGCCCCCCCCCCATACTCTTCCTGGTCCCCCCCTTACCTCCTACCTGGCCCCCCAACCCCCCATTCCCCCTTCCTGACCCACTTGTTCTCCATCTTTACTCTTTACCGACTCTTTTACTCCTCCTCCTCTTCCTCCTCTTCCTCCTTCTCTTCTTTCTCTTCCTCCTCCTCTTCTCCTTGATCCATCTTTTCAAACCCATCGTCTTTCACTTCTTTTTCTACTTCTTGACACTTTCTTTTATCTCTTTCTCTACTTAACTCTTTCCCTTCTTAGTTTTCTGTTTTAATTTTCCTCTTCTTCCACCTTTCCCTCCTCCTCCTTCTCCTCCTCTTCATCCTCCTCCTTCCTCTTCCTTTCATCTCCTCATTCTTCCTTTTTTTTTCTTCTCTTCTCTTCCCTTCCCTTATCTTCTTGGCTTAACCTCTCCTTCTCACCTTTTATTGACATTTGAAGCACCTCGAGCGGCAGACTGCATGTATATAGAAGAAAAAAAGTGTTTAACCTTCTATTAAATTCCCATCTCTCTTTTTTTTCCCCTTACCTACCTACCTACCTAGTTTCTTCCCTTCCTTTCTTCTTCTTCCCTTCCTTTATTAACTAACTTCCCTTCACTTATCTATCTCCCTTAGGTATCTGTTTCCCTACCTCTTCCCTTCCTTCTTCTCACCTTCCTCCTCTTCCTCCTCCTCCTCCTCCTCCTCCTCACAGTCAAGCAGCAACTTCAATGTTATTTCCTTGTGTTTTCAGAAAGGTTTTATTTTTGCTTGCCCCGAAGTGGTTGCAAAGGTTTTCGGTCAGTTTGTAATCGTGTTTCTTTGCTTTTGAAAACTTTGGGGGTCCTCTTCCTCTTCCTCTTTCTCTTCCTCTTCCTCGTCCTCGTCCTCGTCCTCGTCCTCGTCCTCGTCCTCTTCCTCATCCTCTTCCTCATCTCTGTCCTCGTCCTCTGCTAAAGCCACGTGTTTGCTGGTCTCTTTGATGGGTTAGTACGAGAAGTGACGTAAATAATATCGAATTAATACTGAGAATGGTAATTTAAAGGATTGTGGGAGAGAATATATCTTTAGAAAAGCAAATACGTAGGATGACTACTCTCTCTCTCTCTCTCTCTCTCTCTCTCTCTCTCTCTCTCTCTCTCTCTCTCTCTCTCTCTCTCTCTCTCTCTCTCTCTCTCACACACACACACACACATGAATTGACACGCATTTAGGTGGCTGTTTCGATAGGACCCTTAGGGGCCGCTCCTTGCCAGCTGTTCTATATGAGAGAGAGAGACAGAGAGAGAGAGAGAGAGAGAGAGAGAGAGAGAGAGAGAGAGAGAGAGAGAGAGAGAGAGAGAGAGAGAGAGAGAGAGAGAGAGAGAGGTTCCCCATCTCATCATTGTCTGTGTGTGTGTGTGTGTGTGTGTGTGTGTGTGTGTGTGTGGTTTTGATGGGTTAGGTGGATGGAGGTAGGAAGGAAAGGAGAGATGGAGGAGAAGGAGTGTATGTGAGAGAGAGAGAG
>JAPQNM010000019.1:14902797-14905297 GCA_029783475.1 Metacarcinus magister
TAAACTAATGATGTTTTTTTGTTCCTAGGGTTTTTTTTCTTCTTTCTCAAGTCACACGCTCTCTCTCTCTCTCTCTCTCTCTCTCTCTCTCTCTCTCTCTCTCTCTCTCTCTCTCTCTCTCTCTCTCTCTCTCTCTCTCTCTCTCTCTCTCTCTCTCTCTCTCTCTCTCTCATTTTTCTCAATTATATTTTCTTCTCCTTCATTAAGGCCTTCCTTCCTCCTATTGTTTTTACACCTCCTCACTCCCCCCTCCTCTTCCTCTTCCTCTTCCTCTTCCTCTTCGTCCTCTTCCTCCTCTTGCTTCTTCTCATCATCCCTCCTCCATGTATTGTCTCGCCTCTTTAATCTTCCTGGCTAAGCTCCTCCTCCTCCTCCTCCTCCTCCTCCTCCTCCTCCTCCTCCTCCTCCTCCTCCTCCTCCTTCTCCTCATCATCATCATCATCATCATCATCATCATCATCATCATCATCCTCCTCCCTCCTTCATCTTCCTTCTTCCTTCTTTTTTTTTCCCTACTCTTATTCCTACACTTCTACAAATACAATTAATGCTTCATGTCGACGAATTTGTGTAGTCGTGTAATGTTATCTCTCTCTCTCTCTCTCTCTCTCTCTCTCTCTCTCTCTCTCTCTCTCTCTCTCTCTCTCTCTCTCTCTCTCTCTCTCTCTCTCTCTCTCTCTCTCTCTCTCTCAATTTTTTTCTGTGGGTATGTAAGCTAGTCTCCTCTAACCATTTTTTTTTTTTCACTTCCTACAGTTGGACAAAAACCTTAACTTCACCACATAAAATTCATCCTTTCATTCATCAAAGACACCCTCAGTATGAAAGCATAGATAGATGAATAGATAAATAGATAGATAGATAGATAGATAGATAGTCAGGATTACTCTCCCATTCGTGACTATCTACTTCTTTTTTTTTTTTGGTTTTTTTTCTCACCCCTTTCCCTTCTCCCATCGTTTGGACCCCATTGGACAGGTGTAGTGTGTTGAATATGTACCTGTGAATGTGTGTGATTAGCAGGTGGGTCTCGGGGTAATGTGGACAGGTAGTGACGCACCTTTTCACCTGTTTCTCATTTAATTAACGTCCAGATCTATTTCATCAGTACAGGTTCACGGTTCCGGGGTCTGTGTGTGTGGTGTGTGTGGTGTGTGTGTGTTGTGTGTGTGTGTGTGTGTGTGTGTGTGTGTGTGTGTGTGTGTGTGTGTGTGTTTGTTTCTCTTTCCCTCCATCCCCTTGAAAAGTATCCCATTCTCTCTCTCTCTCTCTCTCTCTCTCTCTCTCTCTCTCTCTCTCTCTCTCTCTCTCTCTCTCTCTCTCTCTCTCTCTCTCTCTCGCTCTGGGAAAAGTACTCATAATACTCCTCTCTTTCATATTAACCCGCAGAGGCAGATTTAGCACCACTACATAACAAGCTCTGCTAATACACACAATTTATACATACACTTCCTCTTTCATGTATGTATGTATGTATGTAGTATGTATGTATGTATGTATGTATGTATGTATGTATGTATGATTATTCTCTATCTCCCTTAATCTCTTCACTGTCATTTCTTAAGCATGTGTAGTTAGTGGTTTTTGCTTGAGCTGGTAACGCAATCACACTACAGTAACGAGCAATTTAGTAATTAGGGAACTACAGCTCATTCTACGTCTTTTTGTTGTGCTCATCTACGTGGTATAACCGGATCCGGACAGAGGGAGGGAGTACGGGAATTTGCTGATCCTATTAATATTTTTTGAAAGGAATTAAAGCCATGCAGGTGATTAGAGCGTCGCGTCCCCCCCCCCCCCTCCCTGCACCGAGTATTGCATTGATACCTTAATGAGAAATTCTATTGGTACAGGTAATTTTGCACCTGTGTTTTTTTTTTTTTTGGTTTTGGTTTTTTATCAATCGCTCTGAATCTTGTATATATTATTGGGGTTTTTTTTTTACAGACCGTCAATCTTTTTTTTTGTCAGTAGTAGTAGGTGTCACTTTTTTGGCTTTTTTTTTTTCTTTCCTTTTCTTTCTTCAACTTTTTTTTGTTTTTTTGAGTGTGTGTGTGTGCGTGTGTTTCTTTTTTTTTAAGTGTTTGAGTGTGGTACATAGCATGATGATGATGATGATGATGATGATGTGGTGTTGCAGGTGTGTTGCGTGGGTGTGCTGGGAGGCTGGAACCGACGCAAAGGGAGAAGGTATGTGTGTGTGTGTATGTGTGTATGTATGTGTGTGTGTGTGTGCGTGCGTGTGTGGTAGGAGAACACACAGATACAATCATGGTCGTGCGTTCCCTTGCTTCTAGCCCCCCCCCCCCAACCACCGCTCCCTGGCAACACTGGTCCGTTTTCTTTTTAAGTGCATCTGTGTAGTGTGTACCCTAAAAATTGTAACTCGTGTAGATCAGCTTTATTTTTAGTGTTTTGTGTGTGTGTGTGTGTGTGTGTGTGTGTGTGTGTGTGTGTGTGTGTGTGTGTGTGTGTGTGTGTGTGTGTGTGTGTGTGTGTG
>JAPQNM010000019.1:14910297-14915297 GCA_029783475.1 Metacarcinus magister
CTCGACTTGGTAGTAGGTGGATATGTATAGATTATTTACAGTAGAAGTAAGTATACATTGAGAGATAGACAAGAGAAAAAAAGGAGAAGACAATGCAGATGAAAAAAGAAAGCGAAGAAGAGAATGATAAAAAAAAAAGTAACAGTAAATAGCAGTAAGAGAAAAAGTTAAGTAAAAAAAGATGAAGAAGGAGAAGAAAGGATGAATTATAACGACAAAGAGGAGGAAGAATAGGAAAAAGGATAAAAAAAAAGAAAAAGAATAAGGAAAACCACTAAGAATATATGAGAGAGAGAGAGAAAGAGAGAAAGAAACAGAGAGAAACAGAGACAGAGACAGAGAATGAAACTAAAGATAATGCAGCTGTATACAGTGCACCAAGATGGAGCATAACCCACACAACGAAGCATAACACTGCCATCTCGTGCTGAGTGTTGCAGTGTAATGCCTTAGACTCCATCATGTCGGGTGCAGGCAGACATAACGGAGCTGGCTAACGAGATATAAAGAGCTTCGTCTGCAGGAACAATAAGAGGAGGTGAGGCGTCTGGTAAGGTCGTTATATTAGCGTAATGGTAGTTAGCATGTGATTAGAACAGGAGTAGTTAGTCGTTAAGTGGGTTGATTGAGGTAGTTAGTGAATCGTTAGGTGGGGGAATTTGGCCTCAGTTAGGAGTAGGTGAGAAAGGCTGGTGTGTGTGTGTGTGTTTGGTGTGTTTTTGTGTGTGTTATTTTTGGTGTTAGTGGTTGGAAAAGATTGGGATTGCAGTGGTGGGGAAGATTGGGGAGTAGTGAAGGATTGGTTTTGATAATTACTGTACATGGTTAGTTAGTGGTGAAGGAGGTGGTGAGGAAGCTGGTATACACGGTTAGGGAAAGTGTATATAAGATGATACTCCAGCGTGAGGTAGTGAGAATGGTGGTGGTGGTGGTGGTGGTGGTGGTGGTGGTGGTGGTGGATGGTACTGGATTACCATAACGAGGGTTCATCAGGGAATCTATTCATTACACAGTTTACCTTCCCCACCTGTCACTCACTTGTACCTTCCACTGATTTAATTGAAGGGTTTCCTGCGACACGGTCTGCACTCTCTTGGTGTTTTCCTGCAAGAATTTACCAAGAAAGAAAAAAAAGCTTCAAACCATATTTTTTTTTCTTATGTACTTTATAATTTTCCTGCTCAATGTAATGCGTCATGTTTCTATTTAAGGGCTTTGAAGGTCTGTATAGTTATAGAAAGCCTTTTGAATAAGTGAAATGTGGGTCGTAGTGTATACCTAAGCCACAAAAAGGATACCAAAGGCTTTAATGAGTAAATATATATTACAACTTAAACTGGAAACATTTAAGAAAAGTGTATATGTATTTAGAGGCGTCTTAAGTCCGTATATATGTAGTGAAATATAAATCTTATCGACTTTATAATTTCACAACTCTGAAGTAAAACAAACAAAAAGGCAATACAGGTGTCACTACCATATAACTCGACCTCATACATATATATACAAAGGTGTAAATCTTGGCCCCTGCAACCTCCACCACCTCGCACTACCACCACCACCAACACCAAGAGAGTCTCCGGGGTTTACGGCCCAAATAATATACACTTGTCGGCAGTATCGTGAGCTCTGAAAGGGCCTTACAGCTCCCACTCCTCGCTCCTTCTTCGTTTTTTATCGCTCCTCAAACCAAAGTGGAAGGATTTATATGAGACTGAGTACTGTTGGTTCTAGACGATCACAAATCCAGGTGTTTACGTTCACCAGGTCGCTGAGGGAGGCTGAGGGAGGTCGTTTTCCTGAGTCTTTGTGGGTGTTCAGCGCCTAGGAGAGAAAACGTTCACATCAGCCGTAACAAGATGAGGTTCAGAGAGAGAGAGAGAGAGAGAGAGAGAGAGAGAGAAGAGAGAGAGAGAGAGAGAGAGAGAGAGAGAGAGAGAGAGAGGAGAGAGAGGAGAGATGGAGAGAAGTAAAGCAGTGACACACGGTACAACTTTGCACACAAAATGAAGTTCAAATGCTGTGTACCCGGCTGCAGTCTTTCACGATAAGATTAACACCAACCTTTCATCAGCTGGGAAGAGTCTACGGCGCCGCACACCTCACACACTGCTCGGGGCTGCTGGAAGTGAAGGAGGATGGTATAATAGTTAGGTTAGGTTAGGTTAGGTTAGGTTAGGTTAAGTTAGGTTTCAGGCGCCCATTACGAGAACTCCTGCCGTTGTCTTATTATCATTATTATTATTATTATTATTATTATTATTATTATTATTATTACTATAGTTTGCTGGCAATGGAGGTCAGTTCGTGTGTTCTGATGCCCTTCTGAAATTTAATCCGAATTCAGTTTATTGGTTCCTCGTAAGCTAAATTAGGATTCTTTAAGAGCATTTTGTGATTAGCGGGTGTGAGTGGGGTGTGGGGTGTGTGCGGGTGTGTGTGGGTGGGTGATGTGTGGGTGATGGGGTGGTGTGTGGGCGGTGGGGGTATGGGTGTGGTGGTGTGTGGGGCGTGGAGTGTGGTGTGGTGTGGTGTGTGGTGTGTGGTGTGTGTGTGTGTGTGTGTGGTGTAAGGGTCTGGAATGTGAACCATCCCTGGAAGCGGACTAATTTCACCTTTTCTGACATCTTTATGGAACTTTGGCTCCCTACACACACACACACACACACACACACACACACACACACACACACACACACACACACACACACACACACACACACACACACACACACACACACACACACACACACACACACACACACACACACACACACACACACACACACACACACATTTATTTACACACAAATGTTTTCTCCTCTTTTTTCTGCATTGACGGTAGCACTAGCAGCATGAGGGTCGCTTTGCTCACGCTTGTGTTTGTGTATAAAATGTGCCCCATTTAAACAGGCAATTGAAACGGGTCATTTAAGATGGGGTACAGTAGGAGAATGCGCGCTGCACGACCACCTCTCCGCCCGTCCCGGCAGCGACAAGCGCCCGACAGAACGGTGAGTCCAAACAAACCACTATACGCGAATAAGAGTTTGGAGAAAAAAGCTTCTTACAGGGAATCATTTGGACGATCCCAATACTATATATATAGAGCATACCAGTTCCCCCCGTTATTGGCAATCTATTTTCTGATTGGATCTTTTACCGGCTGGTGAGCTCAGTCGCCGAGGCTCCCGCCAAGAGTGGTGCACCGCTGCCAAACCCACACCCGGAAGCCAAGGGTTTTCGTCATGTGCGTCTTCTGGCC
Organism: Metacarcinus magister; assembly: GCA_029783475.1. Lineage (NCBI taxonomy): Eukaryota > Metazoa > Arthropoda > Malacostraca > Decapoda > Cancridae > Metacarcinus > Metacarcinus magister. Next base: position 14,913,563 of record JAPQNM010000019.1, read on the forward strand.
GCTGCTGAGACGTTACGCCCCTCTCTCCCCCCTGCGTCAGGATGAAGGTGATGTGGACTGTATTGTGAAGGCGTCACGCGTCACCTTGGCATCAGCGGTGAGCGTACGACACTGTCAAGTTTTCGGGGTTGGTGCATCGCTTCTGATGGAAGGAAGGAAAATCTTATCGCAATTTTCTGGGAGGCAAGGCATGCGACGCTGGTTAATATCGTAAAGTTTGGTCTTCTTATCTGGGGCCGTGGCAGGCTGGCTGGCGGCCGACGACAGGCCTGACGAGGCTTGACTGGCGGCTGTCAACGTGCTCGTCCTGCCGCAGCCTGTGTTCCGCGGCCGCCAGTCTCGGTAAAATTATTAAAATTCCATCGAGTAAACATGTGCGTGTGTTATGTTTCCTCGCAGCTGCCGACGAAGACCTGAGAGACGCTGACTCCGAGGGTTCTTCGCGATGGCCGCCGTGTTAGCGTCTGTACAGGGTCATAATGTTCCATATAAAGTATGTGGCCGTTGGACGCCCACCGCCAGAGGCTTGATATTAGTAATGAAAAATGTTCTCGGCACTCCTTCACGCCTCCTTCCCTTATGGCATGATGCCTGCGTGAGTCCGGCGCCGCCCATACTCTCAAAATGAATACCTTATACCAACACCAGCATTCATTTTCATTTCAACGTGGGCTGACGTACGAGGCAGCGGCGTCGTGTGTACCTCCTCCCGCCCCTACTGTTGAGACATCAGTGGCACGACGCGCCCTGAAAGCCTGCTGTCACCCGCTGCTGTGGTGCATTGTTTGTTTTAGCCGAGGCTGACAACCCTACGAGGACTGCGGCACACAGCGAGGCACAGCAGAATGGCGGTGTACGATAGTTTGGGCCGCAGCGCCGAGGACATGCAGGACATAAACAAAGCTCCGCGATGGGCCTCCTGACAGTTAATCTCTCCCTTTCCTTCTGTATATCTCTTAGTTCTTCCTACCTTACTGTTTTTTTACTCTTTTTTATTACTTCCTTTTCCGGCCATTCGTTCGTCCAGTAATGTCTCGTTTGGTTCTCTATTTTCTACTCTGTATTCTAACTTTTTTCTTTTTGCCTTTCTGTATCTCTTTTTTTTTTTATTTTTCTTTTTTTGTAGTGTGGCTGCAGGATAGAAAACGTTTTCCATCCAGATTTCGTCTACACACTACATTTTTACCCCCGCGTTGCAATGTTACCTACACACTGCAGCTACAGATGCGTTTACATCCGGAGCTGCTATCCCCGGGGGAGGTTTCTCTTGCCGCTTATTTATGTTGTAACGCGCACAAGACTACGAAACATTTTTCCGAAGTTTGGATACTCGCGAAAAATTGTCAGTGTAGGAAGAGATGTTAACACACTTCTCTTGACAAGGGAAAAATATACAGGGTTTTTCTATCACTCCTGTTGTTTTTATCGATCTTTTCACTTGAATGAGAATAACTACAGTATTTTTTTTACTTTCTAACACTACCAACTTTTGTATATGATTCTGAAGAGTTTGTGATGGCAGCGTATCTACTTCAAAAACAAGACTTACCGTTCAGTATTACTCATGTCTTTATGTCTTTCTTTCCAGCACTTCACCTCACCGGAAATGACTGCTGCTACCTTGATGCTGCTGAAGAGGAGGAGGAGGAGGAAGAAGAGGAGGAGGAGGAGGAGGAGGAGGAGGATGCTGAGGAAGAACAAGTGAGAGATAAAAAGGGTAATCGAAATATTGATC
>JAPQNM010000019.1:14922797-14927797 GCA_029783475.1 Metacarcinus magister
CACGTTCTTTATACAGCTTGGGTACCTTATTTCCTTCCGTTAATTTGTTCTCTCTGTTTGCTCCCTCCTTCCCTAGTTAACTGTTTTCCACCCGTTTGCCCTTTCCCTCCCTCCTTCCTTCGTTCCCTCCCTTCCCTGTTTGGTGCACCTGCCTCTTGCCTCCCTCCCCTTTATTCCTCTCTCCTCCACACTAGTAGTATCATTTCACATATGTGTAAAAATGTTGATATATATGACTTACCAAGATGTAGTTGTGTATCTTACGATTTTTTTTTCTTCAGATTACCGAAAACTACTCCTTCCTCTCCGTTCTACTCTGCTCTCTCCCTCTTTATCACTTCTCTTTCATTTCCTTTACCTCCTCACCTCTCATGTTCTCTACCTCCTCTTTTTTTCTCTTCCCTCTACAGTGCCGTCGCCTCCCGTGCTGGAATCTGGTCTGCTGTCTGCGTGGGAGTCTCCTCTTGAAGTACATGATTGGTAATGTATTTTTGCATCATTTGTTTAAGTAGAGACAGTAATTATCTAGCGGCATTCACGACAAAATAATAAATGCTGCTATGTTTACAACTAGATATATATAAAAGCGAGTGTAACATTTTTTTTTGTAGATTTGTAATAAAAAAAAGTATTAAAAATCTAACCGGTTCCAATTAGTACATTAAATAAAGGATGTAGATTAAAAAAAAAGGGCCATACGCAAACTAGACATTTTATTCGAGGAGATTATTCATCTACATACCAACACGACGTAAAAATGGCGCCGCCAATTAAGGGTGAGGGGCTGTGGCTTACAGGTGTGTTAGTTGTAGGTAACTTGTTATGGAAAGTTTGAGAACGTATTTTAGAGTTGATTTTTCTTTATCATTGGCATCGCTTTTTAACCAACTCTCTCGCTTGCTCACTCTCCCTTGTCTTCTCTCTCGTAATTAAGGGATTTAATTTATGCATATCATCAGTGCCTCATTTAATACGGATCCAGTTTTTAGCGTGAATTAATAAGTAAATGATGTGCCCCAAACAGGTGTGTTCACGCTGCCGTGTGGACCAGGCTTCCTGCCGAGAACACCTGCCTTGCTGACCGGCCTGTGTCGTGGTTGTGCTCCAGGACTCCGGTAAGATCCGCCAGTGGTTGTAGAAGTTGGTTACATTTGTCAAGAGAAGTTCTGATTATTCTAGTCCTTAAAATGAGTTTGATCGTAACGTAAGCATGAAAAAAATCTTGTTTTAAGATACCTCGAAGAGTGTCCGGAGAACAACCCGATGCTTTTTTTCACATGGGAAAAATTTTATAAAAAAAAATAAACAAATAGATATCTGAGTAAATATATTTGGGAGTCCCTCGGACTCTGACAACACGGATGCTCATTAACCGGCAACACACCAATCAAAGAGTCTGACAACACTCGTTCGAACTCTCATAGTTGATGCAGGTAAGATGGAAGGGAATCAGACGTCGGCAGTTGTCTGCGATGTTCCATTCCGGCGCCACCAAGAAACCTGTAAAGGAAGAAAAGTCAAATATAAGTTCAGAGGCACACGTCCTTACACCAAATGTGGACAGCATTTTTTAAAATTTCAAAACCAGGTTATGACATCAACAGTTGATATGTAAATTCTTCTACAGGTGCCTTTCCCTAAGACTTCCTCCACGCCGCTTCATCTGCAACGGACGGAACCCACATCTCCGCCATCCTACCACGTGCCGCGCGACCACTTCAGTCATCCCTTCCTGCTGGGTCAGACTGGTGCAAAAACAATTCCATTACCACACTACAAAAAGATCATTAACATTATTAATTACCAATGTATCCAGGTTTTCATTACTTGATTAACGTATTTGTATTACCGCACGAGTGAAAATCATAATTGTCAACACTAAGTACACCTAAAACCCTATTATCTACACATTAAAGGTATTATTCGTATTGAAATATTGATTACAAACGAAATATAATATGCCTCCATGTTTATCTTCTAATCTATTCAATTATCATTATCCTTCATCGTTACTATCTATCATTACAGAAACCACCACCACTTACCACTCACTGACTGTTCTTCACCGCTGTCCTCTCTCCCTCCCGACTGCTGCTGCCGCCTCCTCTTCCTCAAACCACTCAGACCGTCTCCAAACGAACACAAATTTGTTGGTTACTGAAATAAAACATTGAAAGTGAAAGTACCAAAAGTATTCACAGAAGAAAATTTGAATAGAATAGAATAAGAATAAAAGGAATTAAATAGAGGTTGGAAGGATGAAAGCTGACAAGAAAAAAAAATATATTGCTAAACAGAAATTGGGAGCAAAGTTGTTAGGAGAAAATAAACATTCTCCTAAATGTAAGAACTGAAGAAAGTGTTTAAAAGAAAAGACGAAGAAACTTGGAATAGAGCCAAGAGGAAGGACACCGGAAACGATACCAGAAAATGTGGAGGCAAGAAGAGGAGGAGGAGGAGGAGGAAGAGGAGGAGAGGCAGCAACACCAGCATAGAAACCAATTAATTCCTTCGTAACTACTACTATTGAAAAGGAATAAACTAATCTGCATTATATTGTCTCATCATTAAGGGAATACAATAAATAAAGGAATAAAGTGTTGATTTACTTACTTGTCTTCCTTCGCCTCCCCTCCACACGCGCGCGCACACACGTCAACCTTAAAACAAAAGAAGGAAGCATATTACCACCAAGTCACGCGGAAATATATAATAAAATCTGGAAAAATAAATATATATATCCACATCAGTCGCTCTTCCACGCCCACTAACAAGGACCTCCACTCAACTACCCACCTCACACTACATGATCCTCCATTGCTACTCTCTCCTATCCTACTACATACCGCCTTTTCGACGCCGCCAATCGTCACTGTCACTTCCTCTTCCTCTTCCTCCTCCTCCTCCGCTTCAATAGTTTCCAAACGCAGATGTCACGGTTCGTTCGTTTTCGTCTCCAACAAGGACGTGAAAGGAAAGGAAAACAGGTGAAAGTATTATTGTTTTAGTTACTTTGTGCGTGGATTCCATACTTTTATTTGTTTATTTTTTTTTTTTAGTATTATTGTAATGTTGGTTTAGAATTTTCCTTGAGTGAATGGTTTTTTATGAAGGTGGGTCTAATTGCGGTTCTGTTAATGGTAGTTATGAGTCATTCCCTGGTTCTCTGGAGCACCATTTGGAGAGAAGTTTAATTTTATTTTTTATATAAAACTTTAATTATATTTTTGTGGTTTTAACTGGGGCCACATTGAACTGGATGAATAAAGAAAGAAAAAAGCCACAAATAGTAAGTAGCTTTGTTCTCTTTGCTGGATCACACGCACGCACGCACGCCCACGCTCCCCCCACACACTGCTCTAGCATGTGTTGTATGCTGCACTCCCACACTCACCACCTCCAACCCCCACCACCCCACCACCCCCAAACCCCACTCTCCACCCACCTCCACCAGATTATCAATACCGATAACAGTGTTTAACTATGTACCCAAATCTGCACTAATTACCGTATTTAAACTCACACCATAGTTAAGATTAAGACACACTCACAAACACTACACACTCGCATTCCTGTACTCAAGATTTCCTACAGTAATTGAAGTTTTTGTACAAGTAATGAAGTTCTAGTACATATGTAAGTATATATTGTCAGTATACTATGTTTCCTTGTCTATATATAATCTTCAGCTTTAGTTTGCTTATATTCAAATCATTATATTTTATCATTATTATTACTTATTATCATAACAGACCAACACCACCTACCGCTGTCCTTCGCTGCTGTCCTCTTCTCCTTCCTCTGTCCTCCACCGCTGCCTGCCAACTGCTGCTCCTTCACTCCTTCCTCCTCCTCCTCCTCGCCCGCTCAAACCATCTGTCTCGAAGCATAGTGAAACAGGTTCGATAATTTATGATAGTTTGTACGTACAGTCGTTCAGGTGTTGTTTGAGGCTAATTCAGTCATGATTAAATTGTTACAGTTGTCCTTTTAGTTCCTTGATTAAACAAATTATATAGTATTATCAATAGTAACATAGACAGTTAATTCCTTCACAGCTACTACTACTACTACTACTACTACTACTACTACTACTACTACTACTACTACTACTACTACTACAACTACTACTACTTTAAGAAGAAGAAAATAAAACTCGTAAATTTTAAGTAAAGTTCAGTGGGTACACAAAACTCATGAATGTTTAATGTGTGACGCAAAAAAATACGTCCCAGAAGTCCAAGGTGCTTCTCGTACGTCTTGGAGGAGGAGGAGGAGGAGGAGGAGGAGGAGGAGGAGGAGGAGGAGGAGGAGGAAGAGTAGTACAGGAATGGGGAAACGCCAGGAGAAGCAATAATATAATGAGAAGAGAAGAAGAAAACATTGAAATATAGAAAAGACAGGATATTTAGGTACATTGACGACGGTGTGTTTGTAGCAAGACATTACGTGGGTGGTATTGACCTATTGGGGAGGGAGAGAGAGAGAGAGAGAGAGAGAGAGAGAGAGAGAGAGAGAGAGAGAGAGAGAGAGAGAGAGAGAGAGAGAGAGAGAGAGAGAGAGAGAGAGAGAGAGAGAAATTACAGATCTACACACACACACACACAAGCTCACAGAAATATCAATGTCTCTCTTTGAATCCCATGAGCAAGAATTACGCTGAACAAGACAAGATTCCTTCACTCGCCTCTCAAAAAAAACAAATAATTAAAGATAGTCCAACTCTTCAACTCATTCACCCAGCATCGAGAAGAACGACGACAACAACGACGACAACGAGGAAAAGGAAGAGGGATGGAGGGCAAGAAAATAAAACACAGAAACATAGTCAAAAGGAAGCGACCTACAAAAAATTCGCCCTGAACCAACACTGAACGACAAGGGAGGAGGAGGTAGGTCAGGTCAGGTCACGAGGGGGTCAGGTCTCCAGACAGGTCACGCCGTGCAAAGGAAGATTCACTGCTCCCGTAAACCTCAAGGGGACCTGGGTTTGGGATGAA
>JAPQNM010000019.1:14937797-14957797 GCA_029783475.1 Metacarcinus magister
TCATTTTCTCGAAAGCTATTAGAGATATTGGAAATATCACTGCAGCATCTGATAGACCTAATTAAACTGTAAAACTGACATTATGAATATTTGTTCTATGACTAATAATTACGCAGTAAAATGAATCTATATATTTATATAAAAACATGACATTCCTCCTCATTTTCTCGAAAGCTATTAGATATATTGGAAATATCATTGCAACAGCTGATAAACCTAATTAAACTGTACAACTGATATTATGAATATTTTTTCTATGACTAATAATTACGCAGTAAAATGAAACTTAATATCTATATAAAAACATGAATTTCCTCCTCATTTTCTCGAAAGCTATTAGAGATATTGGAAATATCACTGCAGCATCTGATAGACCTAATTAAACTGTATAACTGAAATTATGAATATTTGTTCTATGACTAATAATTACGTAGTAAAATTAAACTTAATATTTATATAAAAACATGACTTTCCTCCTAATTTTCTCGAAAGCTATTAGAGATATTAGAAATATCATTACAGCATCTGATACACCTAATTAAACTGTACAACTGTCATTATGAATATTTGTTCTATGACTAATAATTACTCAGTAAAATGAAACTTAATATTTCTATATAAACATAACTTTTCTCGTCATTTTCTCGAGAGCTATTAGAGATATTGGAAATATCATTGCAGCATCTGATACACCTAATTTAACTGTACAACTGATATTATGAATATTTGTTCTATGGGTAATAATTACGCAGTAAAATGAAACTTAATATTTATATAAAAACATGACTTTCCTCCTCATTTTCTCCAAAAGTATTAGAGATATTGGAAATATCATTGCAGCATCTGATAGACCTAATTAAACTGTACAACTGATATTATGAATATTTTATCTATGACTAATAATTACGCAGTAAAATAAAACTTAATATTTATATAAAAACACGATTTTCCTCCTCATTTTCTCGAAAGCTATTAGAGATATTGGAAATATCACTGCAGCATCTGATAGACCTAATTAAACTGTAAATCTGACATTATGAATATTTGTTCTTTGACATATAATTACGCAGTAAAATGAAACTATATATTTATATAAAAACATGATATTCCTCCTCATTTTCTCGAAAGCTATTAGACATATTGGAAATATCATTGCAGCAACTGATAGACCTGATTAAAATCTACTACTGTCATTATGAATATTTTCACTAGTACTAATAAATACTGAATTTTACTTTTTTTTAAATTACTTTCTTCCTCGTTTTCTCGAAAGCTATTAGAGATATTGGAAATATTATTGAATCATCTGATACACCTAATTCTACTGTACAACTTATATTATGAATATTTGTTCTATGACTAATAATTACGCAGTAAAATAAAACCGTATTTTTGTATAAAAACATGATTTTCCTCGTCATTTTCTCGAAAGCTATTAGAGATATTGGAAATATAATTGCAGCATCTGATAGACCTAATAAAACTGTAAAACTGATATTATGAATATTTGTTCTATGACTAATAATTACGTAGTAAAATTAAACTTAATATTTATATAGAAACATGACTTTCCTCCTCATTTTCTCGAAAGCTATTAGAGATATTGGAAATATCATTACACCATCTGATACACCTAATTAAACTGTAAAACTGTCATTATGAATATTTGTTCTATGACTAATAATTACTCAGTAAAATGAAACTTAATATTTCTATATAAACATAACTTTTCTCGTCATTTTCTCGAAAGCTATTAGAGATATTGGAAATATAATTCAAGCATCTGATAGACCTAATTAAATTGTACAACTGATATTAAGAATATTTGTTCTATGACTAATAATTACGCAGTAAAATGAAACTTAATTTTTTTTTTAAACATGACTTTCCTCCTCATTTTCTCGAAAGCTATTAGAGATATTCGAAATATCATTGCAACAGCTGATACACCTAATTAAACTGTACAACTGGTATTATGAATATTTTTTCTATGACTAATAATTACGCAGTAAAATGAAACTTAATATTTATATAAAAACATGAATTTCCTCCTCATTTTCTCGAAAGCTATTAGAGATATTGAAAATATCACTGCAGCATCTGATAGACCTAATTAAACTGTAAAACTGAAATTATGAATATTTGTTCTATGACTAATAATTACGTAGTAAAATTAAACTTTATATCTATATAAAAACATAACTTTCCTCCTAATTTTCTCGAAAGCTATTAGAGATATTGGAAATATCATTACAGCATCTGATACACCCAATTAAACTGTACAACTATCATTATGAATATTTGTTCTATGACTAATAATTACTCAGTAAAATGAAACTTAATATTTCTATATATATATAACTTTTCTCGTCATTTTCTCGCAAGCTATTAGAGATATTGAAAATATCATTGCAGCATCTGATACACCTAATTAAACTATACAACTGATATTATGAATATTTGTTCTATGGCTAATAATTACGCAGTAAAATGAAACTTAATATTTATATAAAAACATGACTTTCCTCCTCATTTTCTCCAAAGCTATTAGAGATATTGGAAATATCATTGCAGCATCTGATAGACCTAATTAAACTGTACAACTGATATTATGAATATTTGTTCTATGAATAATAATTACACAGTAAAATGAAACTTAATATTTATATAAAAACATGATTTTCCTCCTCATTTTCTCTAAAGCTATTAGTGATATTGGAAATATCACTGCAGCATCTGATAGACCTAATTAAACTGTGAAACTGACATTATGAATATTTGTTCTATGACTAATAATTACGCAGTAAAATGAAACTATATATTTATATAAAAACATGACATTCCTCCTCATTTTCTCGAAAGCTATTAGACATATTGGAAATATCATTGCAGCATCTGATAGACCTGATTAAAATCTACTACTGTCATTATGAATATTTTCACTAGTACTAATAAATACTGAATTTTACTTTTTTTTAAATTACTTTCTTCCTCGTTTTCTCGAAAGCTATTAGAGATATTGGAAATATCATTGAATCATTTGATACACCTAATTCAACTGTACAACTGATATTATGAATATTTGTTCTATGACTAATAATTACGCAGTAAAATAAAACAGTATTTTTATATAAAAACATGATTTTCCTCGTCATTTTCTCGAAAGCTATTAGAGATATTGGAAATATAATTGCAGAATCTGATAGACCTAATTAAACTGTACAACTGATATTATGAATATTTGTTCTATGACTAATAATTACGCAGTAAAATGAAACTTAATATTTATTTAAAAACATGACTTTCCTCCTCATTTTCTCGAAAGCTATTAGAGATATTGGAAATATCATTGCAACAGCTGATAAACCTAATTAAACTGTACAACTGATATTATGAATATTTTTTCTATGACTAATAATTACGCAGTAAAATGAAACTTAATATTTATATAAAAACATGAATTTCCTCCTCATTTTCTCGAAAGCTATTAGAGATATTGAAAATATCACTGCAGCATCTGATAAACCTAATTAAACTGTAAAACTGAAATTATGAATATTTGTTCTATGACTAATAATTACGTAGTAAAATTAAACTTTATATTTATATAAAAACATGACTTTCCTCCTAATTTTCTCGAAAGGTATTAGAGATATTGGAAATATCATTACAGCATCTGATACACCTAATTAAACTGTACAACTGTCATTATGAATATTTGTTCTATGACTAATAATTACTCAGTAAAATGAAACTTAATATTTCTATATAAACATAACTTTTCTCGTCATTTTCTCGCAATTTATTAAAGATATTAGAAATATCATTGCAGCATCTGATACACCTAATTAAACTATACAACTGATATTATGAATATTTGTTCTATGGGTAATAATTACGCAGTAAAATGAAACTTAATATTTATATAAAAAAATGACTTTCCTCCTCATTTTCTCGAAAGCTATTAGAGATATTGGAAATATCATTGCAGCATCTGATAGACCTAATTAAACTGTACAACTGATATTATGAATATTTTATCTATGACTAATAATTACGCAGTAAAATGAAACTTAATATTTATATAAAAACATGATTTTCCTCCTCATTTTCTCGAAAGCTATTAGAGATATTGGAAATATCACTGCAGCATCTGATAGACCTAATTAAACTGTAAAACTGACATTATGAATATTTGTTCTATGACTAATAATTACGCAGTAAAATGAAACTATATATTTATATGAAAACATGACATTCCTCCTCATTTTCTCGAAAGCTATTAGACATATTGGAAATATCATTGCAGCAACTGATAGACCTGATTAAAATCTACTACTGTCATTATGAATATTTTCACTAGTACTAATAAATACTGAATTTTACTTTTTTTTAAATTACTTTCTTCCTCCTTTTCTCGAAAGCTATTAGAGATATTGGAAATATCATTGAATCATCTGATACACCTAATTCTACTGTACAACTTATATTATGAATATTTGTTCTATGACTAATAATTACGCAGTAAAATAAAACCGTATTTTTATATAAAAACATGATTTTCCTCGTCATTTTCTCGAAAGCTATTAGAGATATTGGAAATATAATTGCAGCATCTGATAGACCTAATTAAACTGTAAAACTGATATTATGAATATTTGTTCTATGACTAATAATTACGTAGTAAAATGAAACTTAATATTTATATAGAAACATGACTTTCCTCCTAATTTTCTCGAAAGCTATTAGAGATATTGGAAATATCATTACACCATCTGATACACCTAATTAAACTGTAAAACTGTCATTATGAATATTTGTTCTATGACTAATAATTACTCAGTAAAATGAAACTTAATATTTCTATATAAACATAACTTTTCTCGTCATTTTCTCGAAAGCTATTAGAGATATTGGAAATATAATTCCAGCATCTGATAGACCTAATTAAATTGTACAACTGATATTATGAATATTTGTTCTATGACTAATAATTACGCAGTAAAATGAAACTTAATATTTATTTAAAAACATGACTTTCCTCCTCATTTTCTCGAAAGCTATTAGAGATATTGGAAATATCATTGCAGCATCTGATAGACCTAATTAAACTGTACAACTAATATTATGAATATTTGTTCTATGAATAATAATTACGCAGTAAAATGAAACTTAATATTTATATAAAAACATGATTTTCCTCCTCATTTTCTCGAAAGCTATTAGAGATATTGGAAATATCACTGCAGCATCTGATAGACCTAATTAAACTGTAAAACTGACATTATGAATATTTGTTCTATGACTAATAATTACGCAGTAAAATGAAACTATATATTTATATAAAAACATGACATTCCTCATCATTTTCTCGAAAGCTATTAGACATATTGGAAATATCATTGCAGCATCTGATAGACCTGATTAAAATCTACTACTGTCATTATGAATATTTTCACTAGTACTAATAAATACTGAATTTTACTTTTTTTTAAATTACTTTCTTCCTCGTTTTCTCGAAAGCTATTAGAGATATTGGAAATATCATTGAATCATCTGATACACCTAATTCAACTGTACAACTGATATTATGAATATTTGTTCTATGACTAATAATTACGCAGTAAAATAAAACAGTATTTTTATATAAAAACATGATTTTCCTCGTCATTTTCTCGAAAGCTATTAGAGATATTGGAAATATAATTGCAGCATCTGATAGACCTAATTAAACTGTACAACTGATATTATGAATATTTGTTCTATGGCTAATAATTACGCAGTAAAATGAAACTTAATATTTATATAAAAACATGACTTTCCTCCTCATTTTTCTCGAAAGCTATTAGAGATATTGGAAATATCATTGCAGCATCTGATAGACCTAATTAAACTGTACAACTGATATTATGAATATTTGTTCTATGACTAATAATTACGCAGTAAAATGAAACTTAATATTTATTTAAAAACATGACTTTCCTCCTAATTTTCTCGAAAGCTATTAGAGATATTGGAAATATCATTGCAACAGCTGATAAACCTAATTAAACTGTACAACTGATATTATGAATATTTTTTCTATGACTAATAATTACGCAGTAAAATGAAACTTAATATTTATATAAAAACATGAATTTCCTCCTCATTTTCTCAAAAGCTATTAGAGATATTGAAAATATCACTGCAGCATCTGATAAACCTAATTAAACTGTAAAACTGAAATTATGAATATTTGTTCTATGACTAATAATTACGTAGTAAAATTAAACTTTATATTTATATAAAAACATGACTTTCCTCCTAATTTTCTCGAAAGGTATTAGAGATATTGGAAATATCATTACAGCATCTGATACACCTAATTAAACTGTACAACTGTCATTATGAATATTTGTTCTATGACTAATAATTACTCAGTAAAATGAAACTTAATATTTCTATATAAACATAACTTTTCTCGTCATTTTCTCGAAAGCTATTAGAGATATTGGAAATATCATTGCAGCATCTGATAGACCTAATTAAACTGTACAACTGATATTATGAATATTTGTTCTATGACTAATAATTACGCAGTAAAATGAAACTTAATATTTATTTAAAAACATGACTTTCCTCCTCATTTTCTCGAAAGCTATTAGAGATATTGGAAATATCATTGCAGCATCTGATAGACCTAATTAAACTGTACAACTGATATTATGAATATTTGTTCTATGACTAATAATTACGCAGTAAAATGAAACTTAATATTTATATAAAAACATGATTTTCCTCCTCATTTTCTCGAAAGCTATTAGAGATATTGGAAATATCACTGCAGCATCTGATAGACCTAATTAAACTGTAAAACTGACATTATGAATATTTGTTCTATGACTAATAATTACGCAGTAAAATGAAACTATATATTTATATAAAAACATGACATTCCTCATCATTTTCTCGAAAGCTATTAGACATATTGGAAATATCATTGCAGCATCTGATAGACCTGATTAAAATCTACTACTGTCATTATGAATATTTTCACTAGTACTAATAAATACTGAATTTTACTTTTTTTTAAATTACTTTCTTCCTCGTTTTCTCGAAAGCTATTAGAGATATTGGAAATATCATTGAATCATCTGATACACCTAATTCAACTGTACAACTGATATTATGAATATTTGTTCTATGACTAATAATTACGCAGTAAAATAAAACCGTATTTTTATATAAAAACATGATTTTCCTCGTCATTTTCTCGAAAGCTATTAGAGATATTGGAAATATAATTGCAGCATCTGATAGACCTAATTAAACTGTACAAACTGATATTATGAATATTTGTTCTATGGCTAATAATTACGCAGTAAAATGAAACTTAATATTTATATAAAAACATGACTTTCCTCCTCATTTTCTCGAAAGCTATTAGAGATATTGGAAATATCATTGCAGCATCTGATACACCTAATTAAACTGTACAACTGATATTATGAATATTTGTTCTATGACTAATAATTACGCAGTAAAATGAAACTTAATATTTATATAAAACATGACTTTCCTCCTCATTTTCTCGAAAGCTATTAGAGATATTGGAAATATCATTACAGCATCTGATACACCTAATTAAACTGTAAAACTGTCATTATGAATATTTGTTCTATGACTAATAATTACGCAGTAAAATGAAACTTAATATTTATATAAAAACATGACTTTTCTCCTCATTTTCTCGAAAGCTATTAGAGATATTGGAAATATCATTGCAGCATCTGATACACCTAATTAAACTGTACAACTGTCATTATGAATATTTGTTCTATGACTAATAATTACGCAGTAAAATGAAACTTAATATTTATATAAAAACATGAATTTCCTCCTCATTTTCTCGAAAGCTATTAGAGATATTGGAAATATCATTGCAGCATCTGATAGACCTAATTAAACTGTAAAACTGACATTATGAATATTTGTTCTATGACTAATAATTACGCAGTAAAATGAAACTATATATTTATATAAAAACATGACATTCCTCCTCATTTTCTCGAAAGCTATTAGACATATTGGAAATATCATTGCAGCATCTGATAGACCTGATTAAAATCTACTACTGTCATTATGAATATTTTCACTAGTACTAATAAATACTGAATTTTACTTTTTTTTGAATTACTTTCTTCCTCGTTTTCTCGAAAGCTATTAGAGATATTGGAAATATCATTGCATCATCTGATACACCTAATTCAACTGTACAACTGGTATTATGAATATTTGTTCTATGACTAATAATTACGCAGTAAAATAAAACCGTATTTTTATATAAAAACATGATTTTCCTCGTCATTTTCTCGAAAGCTATTAGAGATATTGGAAATATAATTGCAGCATCTGATAGACCTAATTAAACTGTACAACTGATATTATGAATATTTGTTCTATGACTAATAATTACGTAGTAAAATGAAACTTAATATTTATATAGAAAACATGACTTTCCTCCTAATTTTCTCGAAAGCTATTAGAGATATTGGAAATATCATTACAGCATCTGATACACCTAATTAAACTGTAAAACTGTCATTATGAATATTTGTTCTATGACTAATAATTACTCAGTAAAATGAAACTTAATATTTCTATATAAAACATAACTTTTCTCGTCATTTTCTCGAAAGCTATTAGAGATATTGGAAATATCATTCCAGCATCTGATAGACCTAATTAAACTGTACAACTGATATTATGAATATTTGTTCTATGACTAATAATTACGCAGTAAAATGAAACTTAATATTTATATAAAAACATGACTTTCCTCCTCATTTTCTCGAAAGCTATTAGAGATATTGGAAATATCATTGCAGCATCTGATAGACCTAATTAAACTGTACAACTAATATTATGAATATTTGTTCTATGACTAATAATTACGCAGTAAAATGAAACTTAATATTTATATAAAAACATGATTTTCCTCCTCATTTTCTCGAAAGCTATTAGAGATATTGGAAATATCACTGCAGCATCTGATAGACCTAATTAAACTGTAAAACTGACATTATGAATATTTGTTCTATGACTAATAATTACGCAGTAAAATGAAACTATATATTTATATAAAAACATGACATTCCTCATCATTTTCTCGAAAGCTATTAGACATATTGGAAATATCATTGCAGCATCTGATAGACCTGATTAAAATCTACTACTGTCATTATGAATATTTTCACTAGTACTAATAAATACTGAATTTTACTTTTTTTTAAATTACTTTCTTCCTCGTTTTCTCGAAAGCTATTAGAGATATTGGAAATATCATTGAATCATCTGATACACCTAATTCAACTGTACAACTGATATTATGAATATTTGTTCTATGACTAATAATTACGCAGTAAAATAAAACAGTATTTTTATATAAAAACATGATTTTCCTCGTCATTTTCTCGAAAGCTATTAGAGATATTGGAAATATAATTGCAGCATCTGATAGACCTAATTAAACTGTACAACTGATATTATGAATATTTGTTCTATGGCTAATAATTACGCAGTAAAATGAAACTTAATATTTATATAAAAACATGACTTTCCTCCTCATTTTCTCGAAAGCTATTAGAGATATTGGAAATATCATTGCAGCACCTGATAGACCTAATTAAACTGTACAACTGATATTATGAATATTTGTTCTATGACTAATAATTACGCAGTAAAATGAAACTTAATATTTATATAAAAACATGACTTTCCTCCTAATTTTCTCGAAAGCTATTAGAGATATTGGAAATTTCATTACACCATCTGATACACCTAATTAAACTGTAAAACTGTCATTATGAATATTTGTTCTATGACTAATAATTACTCAGTAAAATGAAACTTAATATTTTTATATAAACATAACTTTTCTCCTTATTTCCTCGAAAGCTATTAGAGATATTCGAAATATCATTGCAGCATCTGATACACCTAATTAAACTGTATAACTGTCATTATTAATATTTGTTCTATGACTAATAATTACGCAATAAAATGAAACTTAATATATATATAAAAACATGAATTTCCTCCTCATTTTCTCGAAAGCTATTAGAAATATTAGAAATATCATTGCAGTATCTGATAGACCTAATTAAACTGTAAAACTGACATTATGAATATTTGTTCTATGACTAATAATTACGCAGTAAAATGAAACTATATATTTATATAAAAACATGACATTCCTCCTCATTTTCTCGAAAGCTATTAGACATATTGAAAATATCATTGCAGCATCTGATAGACCTGATTAAAATCTACTACTGTCATTATGAATATTTTCACTATTACTAATAAATACTGAATTTTACTTTTTTTGGAATTACTTTCTTCCTCGTTTTCTCGAAAGCTATTAGAGATATTGGAAATATCATTGCATCATCTGATACACCTAATTCAACTGTACAACTGGTATTATGAATATTTTTTTTATGACTAATAATTACGTAGTAAAATAAAACCGTATTTTTATATAAAAACATGACTTTCCTCGTCATTTTCACGAAAGCTATTAGAGATATTGGAAATATAATTACAGCATCTGATAGACTTAATTAAACTGTACAACTGATAGTATGAATATTTGTTCTATGACTAATAATTACGCAGTAAAATGAAACTTAATATTTATTTAAAAACATGACTTTCCTCCTCATTTTCTCGAAAGCTATTAGAGATATTGGAAATATAATTGCAGCAGCTGATACACCTAATTAAACTGTACAACTGATATTATGAATATTTTTTCTAGGACTAATAATTATGCAGTAAAATTAAACTTAATATTTATTTAAAAACATGACTTTCCTCCTCATTTTCTCGAAAGCTATTAGAGATATTGGAAATATCATTGCAGCATCTGATACACCTAATTAAACTTTACAACTGTGATTATGAATATTTGTTCTATGACTAATAATTACGCAGTAAAATGAAACTTAATATTTATATAAAAACATGACTTTCCTCCTCATTTTCTCGAAAGCTATTAGATATTGGAATTATGATTGCAGCATCTGATACACCTAATTAAACTGTACAACTGTCATTATGAATATTTGTTCTATGACTAATAATTACGCAGTGAAATTAAACTTAATATTTATATAAAAACATAAATTTCCTCCTCATTTTCTCGAAAGCTATTAGAGATATTGGAAATATCACTGAAGCATCTGATAGACCTAATTAAACTGTAAAATTGAAATTATGAAAATTTGTTCTATGACTAATAATTACGCAGTAAAATTAAACTTTATATTTATATAAAAACATGACTTTCCTCCTAATTTTCTCGAAAGCTATTAGAGATATTGGAAATATCATTACAGCATTTGATACACCTAATTAAACTGTACAACTGTCATTATGAATATTTGTTCTATGACTAATAATTACTCAGTAAAATGAAACTTAATATTTTTATATAAACATAACTTTTCTCCTCATTTCCTCGAAAGCTATTAGAGATATTGGAAATATTATTGCAGCATCTGATACACCTAATTATACTGTACAACTGTAATTATTAATATTTGTTCTATGACTAATAATTACGCAGTAAAATGAAACTTAATATTTATATAAAAACATGAATTTCCTCCTCATTTTCTCGAAAGCTATTAAAAATATTGGAAATATCATTGCAGCATCTGATAGCCCTAATTAAACTGTAAAACTGAAATTATGAATATTTGTTCTATGACTAATAATTACGCAGTAAAATGAAACTTTATATTTATATAAAAACATGACTTTCCTCCTCATTTTCCCGAAAGCTATTAGAGATATTGGAAATATCATTGCAGATTCTGATACACCTAATTAAACTGTACAACTGTCATTATGAATATTTGTTCTATGACTAATAATTACGCAGTAAAATGAAACTTAATATTTATTTAAAAACATGAATTTCCTCCTCATTTTCTCGAAAGCTATTAAAGATATTGGAAATATCATTGCAACATCTGATATACCTAATTAAACTGTACAACTGATATTATGAATATTTGTTCTATGACTAATAATTACGCAGTATAATTAAACTTTATATTTATATAATAACATGAATTTCCTCCTCATTTTCCCGAAAGCTATTAGAGATATTGGAAATATCATTGCAGCCTCTGATACACCTAATTAAACTGTACACTTGTCATAATGAATATTTGTTCTATGACTAATAATTACGCAGTAAAATGAAACTTAATATTTATATAAAACATGACTTTCCTCATTTTCCCGAAAGCTATTAGAAATATTGGAAATATCATTGCAGCATCTGATACACCTAATTAAACTATACAACTGTCATTATGAATATTTGTTCTATGACTAATAATTACGCAGTAAAATGAAACTTAATATTTATATAAAAACATTATATATATATATATATATATATATATATATATATATATATATATGTATAAATATATATATATATATATATATATATATATATATATAAATATATATATATATATATATATATATATATATATATAAATATATATATATATATATATATATATATAAATATATATATATATATATATATATATATATATATATAAATATATATATATATATATATATATATATATGTATATATATAAATATATATATATATATATATATATATATATGTATATATATATATATATATATATATATATATATTTATATATATATATATATATATATATATATATATATTTATATATATATATATATATATATATATATATATATATATATATATATACACACACAAACGTCCTTTTGCTTTCTGTCTATATATACACACACACACACACACACACACACACACACACACACACACACACACGTTTGGTGAACGCTCGCGCGTGTGTGTGTGTGTGTGTGTGTGTGTGTGTGTGTGTGTGTGTGTGTGTGTGTGTGTGTGTGTGTGTGTGTGTGTGTGTGTGTGTGTGTGTGTGTGTGTGTGTGTGTAAACAAAACAACAAGCTGCTATGGGGGTGGTGAGGTGGGTGGCGTATCTTACGTCTGGCAACGCGCTTCCCTCGTATCATGGCTTTGAAATCGTTTTGTATTCAACTTCAATGCTGTATAACTTATGTAACTTAAGACTAAACGATGTGTTGATGCTACTGTTCAAATCGGATAAACCAGGAGAAATTTACTATCCTAAGCATATTATTCAATGTGTAGATTGAAAAATCATAAATTATTAGATCACAGGCGATACAAGAAACTTTTTGCATTATCACGGTGAATGGGTTAAAAGCCACACTTGACACTGCTCCCACCCCCCTCCTCCATCTCTCTCTCTCTCTCTCTCTCTCTCTCTCTCTCTCTCTCTCTCTCTCTCTCTCTCTCTCTCTCTCTCTCTCTCTCTCTCTTTAACAGGGTCGCACGGAACTTTGGTGTCATTGCGTGTTAATATTAAGTTTATTAAAGAAAGCATGTTAAAAATTTTCCTGCAAGATTAATGAAGAGGAACTTGGATGCATAAAAATACTTCATCAGGGCACTGTGTTGATAGGGAGGGAGGGAGGGAGGGAGGGAGGGAGGGAGGGAGGGAGGGAGGGAGGGAGGGAAAGAGAGGGAGGGAGAGGGAGGGATGAAAGAAAAGTGAGGCAGGGAAGGTAAGAGGAGTAGATAAAGTGAGTAAGAATTAAAGGATATTGGAAGCGACGGAATGAATGAAAAAAGGAAGAAGGAAAAAAAAGGAAGGAAAAAAAAAGGAAAGAGCGATATTGAACTGGCTTTTTTTTTCTTCTTCTTCTCTCTCTCTCTCTCTCTCTCTCTCTCTCTCTCTCTCTCTCTCTCTCTCTCTCTCTCTCTCTCTCTCTCTCTCTCTCTCTCTCTCTCTCTCTCTCTCTCTCTCTCTCTCTCTCTCTCTCTCTTGCACTTCTACCCTTAACATTTAAACACCTTTCTTTATTTTCTTTTTTTTTCCTTTACTTACTCCTTCACCACCTACACCTTTTCACTCCTCCTCCTCCTCCTCCTCCTCTTCCTCCTCCTGCATTCACGTCAGTTCTTTTCTCGCTTCTTTCTTCCTTCCCACCGCGTCTCACTGCCCCTCCTCCTCCTCCTCCTCCTCCTCCTCCTCCTCTTCCTCCTCCTCCTCCTCCTCCGGTTCCTTCTCCTTCTTTTCTCCTCCATTTTTTTTCCTTCTTTCTCTTCCAATTCTCATCTTTTCCTTCGTAGTCGCCTTTCACCACCTGTTTCTACTCTTGAAACCCTCCTCCTCCTCCTCCTCCTCCTCCTCCTCCTCCTTTCCTTCTTTTTTCTTCCTCTTGGTGTTGTTGTTATTATTGTTTGTTTGTTTCTTCTTCACTAGTGGGACAGATAAAAGAAATTTTTCACATGAATTGTGCAAAGGGAAGGGAAGGGAAGGGAGGCGAGGTGAAGGGGAAGGGAAGGGAAGGGAATGGCAAAGGGTTATCCTCTCCCAGGTGAACGTACAGGTATTCATTAATTATCTGGTGTGTGTACAGGTGGCGCGTTGGCTCCACTCTGCAAGGTTACCAAATTGCTGATAGAACTGCAGTGATTTTCGATTTTGCTTATTTTTACATTTACTTTACTTCACCGCTTCCCTTCCTTGTCTCCTTTCCTTTTTTGTATTCATTGTTTCCATATCTTATTCATACTTTCTTTTTTTTTCTTTATTTTAGCCTCTCCTTCCCCTTACGAGCCTTCCTTATCTCTTTGTTTATTCTCTCTCTATCTCTATCTCTATTCTTATCTCTCTCTCTCTCTCTCTCTCTCTCTCTCTCTCTCTCTCTCTCTCTCTCTCTCTCTCTCTCTCTCTCTCTCTCTCTCTCTCTCTCTCTCTCTCCAAGCAGCTCTTTCTCCTTACTCTTCATTCTTCTTTTATACATTCCTCCTCCTCCTCCTCCTCCTCCTCCTCTCTTTCTGCACATATATAGTTTTTTATCCTATCTCTCACTTCTCTCTTTCATCTCTCTATATTTCTCTGTTTTGTTTCTCTCTTACTTATTATTATGGCTTGGTTCTTGTTTATCAAAATATTCTTATTATCCTTCTTCCATTTCTTGGTATGTATTTCTTATTCTAACACTATTTCCATATTTATTCGCTTCTACCACCTCCCCCTTTCTGTTTTCTTTTCTTTTTTTCTTTATATTCTCCTTCACTATGTTGTCTGTTTCTCCTTCTCCTTCTCCTTCTCCTTTCTCTTCAGTTGATATTTACTCTCTCTTCCTCTTCCTTCTTTTCCTCTCTCCTTTTCTCTTCCTTTCCCCTTCCTCCTTCTACTCCCTTTCCTACATTATATATTTCTTTCTTTCTCTTCCTTCTCTTCCTAAATTCTTTCTTACCATCTATTCCTTCTTCTTCTTCTTCCCTCCCTCCTTCCTTCCTTCCTTCCTTCCTTCACTGCACTTTATCTCCCTCCTCCTTCATAATCGAACCATTGCTCTCTCCTCTCCTTTCTAAGACCGATTCATTCTCTTCCTGCCTGCTATCTCTCTTCTCCTCCTCCTCCTCCTCCTCCTCCTCCTCCTCCTCCTCCTCCTCCTCCTCCTCCTCCTCCTCCTCCTCCTCCTCCTCCTCCTCCTCCGTGACCCATCTCGCTACAGTACCGAACAAAAATAATGAAGTGTCAGAGGTTGGTTCCCGGAAAGTGTGTCAGTGATGGAGAAAAGCACGCGAAGGAGGGAGGGAGGGAAGGAGGGAAGGAAGGAGGGAGGGAGGGAGGGAGGGAGGGAGGGATGTGGAGGTTGATGAAAAAAAATGAAGGAAGGAAGGAAGATGCATAACCCGATCACTTTTTTCATCAGTACAGTTAATGAAAAAATGTAAGTGATGATTGCATGTGGTTCTTTCATTTTTTTTTTTCTCTCTCTCTCTCTCTCTTTTTCTTTTTTTTTCTATTTCATTTTATTTTGCTACTTCCAACTTTTTTTCATTTTATTATTTTTTTTTTTATTATTATTATGATGTTCTGCCATATCTCGAGTTTCCTCTTAAAGCCGAAATGAGAATCTTGAAAGCGTATGTGTTTTATTTGTTACATGTTTCTACTCTCTCTCTCTCTCTCTCTCTCTCTCTCTCTCTCTCTCTCTCTCTCTCTCTCTCTCTCTCTCTCTCTCTCTCTCTCTCTCTCTCTCTCTCAAGACAATTTTCCCTCAAGTTTCCCTCAACCTGGTTTTCCGGTTCACTTATATTCTGCACTTTAACGCCGATGTTTCCCCTCCACAAATCGCATTTATCTCCCTCATAAGAGCCCATTATTCCCCTCGGTAATATGATACTTCCCTCATTAATTTACACATTTACACTCCTAAAACACTTTCTCATCCCCTTGCAACGTCGTCGTGGGGAAGTGGTGGTGGTGGTGGTGGTGGTGGTGGTGGTGGTGGTGGTGGTGGTGGTGGTGGTGGTGGTGGTGGTGGTGGTGGTGGTGATGATGGTGGTGGTGGTGGTGGTGGTGGTGGTGGTGGTGGTGGTGGTGGTGGTGGTGGTGGTGGTGGTGGTGGTGGTGGTGGATTTATTGTATATAAAAGTTTATTGATCTAAGTATATGCATGGTCTAAAGTAGTAGTAGTAATAGTAGTAGTAGAAAGACAGATACACACACGTACTCAAATTAAACATCAAACAAACAAACAAACAAACAGACAGACAGATAGACAGACAGACAGACAAATAATTTCGATATTTACTCACGGAGCAAAGAGGAAAGAAAGAGTGACGTTGAAATCCTTTCCTTTTTTTCCCATCTTAAAGAGGAAAAAAGGAGTAAAGAAGGAAGTGAGTGGTAATGAAAAGAGAGGGAGAGAGGGAGAGAGAGAGAGAGAGAGAGAGAGAGAGAGAGAGAGAGAGAGAGAGAGAGAGAGAGAGAGAGAGAGAGAGAGAGAGAGAGAGAGAGAGAGAGAGAGAGAGAGAGTTACACAATTCCTCCCTTACGACCTTTTCCACTCCTTCTTCAGTATATCATTGGCTCTACTTTAACCTCCTGACGACGCTCTGAAGCCGCCTAAGTAAGAGGCGCCTCGTCTGGCCTTTTATACTATGCCTCAGGGCGAAGGAGGAGGAGGAAGAGGAGGAGGAGGGGGAGGAGGAGGGGGAGGAGGAGGAGGAGGAGGAGGAGGAGGAGGAGGGGGAAGAGGAGGAGGAGGAGGAGGAGGAGGACAGACGAAGCGTGAGACGGGTATAAGAGCATGTGTGTGCGTGTGTATGTGTGTGTGTGTGTGTGTAACAAACTTGAAGCCTCGGTAAGGACATGAAGGAAAGGAAAGGAAAAAAAGCAGACAGACAGACAGACTGAAAGAAAAAGTGAAATAATACTATGAGAGAGAGGAAGGGAATTTCATACAAAAACTTCGACTACACAAACTTTAAGATACGTGGTCTGTCAATAACTAAGAATAAACAATATATATGGAAAAGCAGACACAGACAAACAAACAAACGGAGTCAAACACCCAGCAGGACGCCGTGTCATATACATAATCTTATCAGAGAGAGAGAGAGAGAGAGAGAGAGAGAGAGAGAGAGAGAGAGAGAGAGAGAGAGAGAGAGAGAGAGAGAGAGAGAGAGAGAGAGAAGGATAAGGAGAAGTTTTTGTCCATTGATGTCTTCCGCGTACAATTATGAGTCAAAATGAGTGTTAAGCGGCTGGCGGATACTCAGGTCACGCGCCGTCCAAACACACTCTAAAAAGGAAGCTGCTGAGTAAGTTTTAATGAGAGAACTTTTAAAAATACAAATAAATTAATAAATTTCCCCCCTTTGGTGAGATATGATAAATAAACTAGCTACTTTGATATTAAAGGCTCATAAATTGTCTTTGTTGTGCTGTTGTTGTTGTTGTTGTTATTGTTGTAGCTTACTTCATTTTCTGAAACTTTTACGTAAACGACTTTTGAAAGGTTGGAAATGCCTGCTATTACTACTACTAATACTACAACTAATACTAATACTAATACTACAACTAATACAGCTACTTATACTACAACTAATACTAATACTAATACTAATACCACGTCACCACATAACCACCAACGACAGACTATAGTTAATCCAATATAATCTACTACTACTTCTCTCTTTTATTCTCTCCCTCTCTCTCTTTCTCTGTTCTAATTATTTTCAACACACTTCCTACTACTGCTCCGCCACTATGTTTTGTCCTCAACGTTTTACTGAAGCAGACCAACTCACGCGAGACACAAGAATTACAGCCTGGAAATACGTATCATTATTTGGCCACGTGATAAAAGGTGTCGATTGAGCGTGTCAATGGCAGGACGGAAGTGTGAGAGGTAGGATTTCAAGGTTTTACAAGCACGATGGACAACACGAATTAAACAAAAATTATATTAAAAAAAAAAATTAAAAAGTTGGTTTATTTTATTACTCCTCCTCCTGCTGTGTGTGTGTGTTTGTTTGTTTGTTGTTGTTGTTGTTGTTGAGGGAAGGTTTTTCTTCTTCTACTTCTTTTAATATATCATTTTATTTTGTACTACTACTACTAATAATAATAATGATAATGATGATAATAATAATAATAATAATACTTCTGAACTGTACTAATAAGGTTTCGTTGTTCAGGTCGTGTAAAAATAATAACAATTTGTGTATATTACAGACAAAAACACACTAGAGAGAGAGAGAGAGAGAGAGAGAGAGAGAGAGAGAGAGAGAGAGAGAGAGAGAGAGAGAGAGAGAGAGAGAGAGAGAGATGAAATGAGACGAAATGATACAAAAAGAAAAAACGCCCCAACTTTTGTCAGCAATATCTTATACAGCTTTTTCTTCTCCTTCGGGGCTGTGAAGAGGAAGTGAAGCTGGAGGGGGTGGGTACACACTCACTCTCTCTCTCTCTCTCTCTCTCTCTCTCTCTCTCTCTCTCTCTCTCTCTCTCTCTCTCTCTCTCTCTCGGCAGTATTTCACCTCGCTAGTGTCGCAGTATTGAGCGGGTTGGAATAATGTAGCAGTTCACCTTCCAATATATTCCACACCAATCACGTTTTCTTTATCGTTTTTTCTTAATCAGGTATATTCTTTACGGGATCAATTAACTGAAAATACACCTGATATCGGCCTTTTGTTCCTGGCTCTCTCCCTCCTTCCCTCCCTCTTTCCCTCGCTCGCTCTCCTTCTCATCGTCACCTCATAAAGCAAGGAAAAGGCGATAGATTGATGGTGAGGAAGTGAAAAGTATGTTTGCTGTTGGGGATTGATGGGGGTGTGTGTGTGTGTGTGTGTGTGTGTGTGTGTGTGTGTGTGTGTGTGTGTGTGTGTGTGTGTGTGTGTGTGTGTGTGTGTGTGTGTGTGTAGGAATAGAAATGATCTGATAATGATAGTCCCTTCTGTTTTTTTTTCACTCCCCCCTTCCTTTCTTCCAATACTTCCTTCTTTCCTCGCTTCTTTATTGTTTTTTTTTCCCCAGTTTGTCCATTTTTTTCCTTTTTCCCTTCCTTTCTTCTTTCCCTCCTTTGGTACATCTCTCTGGTTTTCTGATGCAAATGATCTCACGAGCTGAGTTCCACATTCTATTCTCGTGGTATCGGCATCCATACTCTCTCTCTCTCTCTCTCTCTCTCTCTCTCTCTCTCTCTCTCTCTCTCTCTCTCTCTCTCTCTCTCTCTCTCTCTCTCTCTCTCTCTCTCTCTCTCTCTCTCTCTCTCTCTCTCTCAGTAAAAATGGAAAAGAGCATAAAAAGCGAAACACACTGAGAAGAGGTTCCTCCCGTTGCAAGCCATTAAGGTCGCGCAGCCCCGCTAGTGGCTCAGAAAACCTCTGTTATTCCAACCAAACAACGCTCTGCAGGGATTCCAACGTGACAGTCTTGGGTCCTCAGCCGCAGCCGCAGCCGCAGCCTCTACCACTGCGCCACGCCGACACCACACGAAGGGGAAGACAACGCCTCAAAAAATGTAGGTTCCCAAGGGCGCTTACGGAATCGCAAATCCTGGGCTGCA
>JAPQNM010000019.1:14962797-14965297 GCA_029783475.1 Metacarcinus magister
CCGTCTGTCCGTCCGTCCATTCGTCCGTCCATCTCTTCTTAGCACCAAGGAGTGAGGATAAAACTTAAGGTCCGTGTAATACTTTTCTTGTAATCTAACTCCCTTTACGAAGCTAACCTAACCTAACCTAACCTAACCTAACCTTACCTAACCTAACTTAACCTAACCTCACCTACCCTTGACAAGTGAACCAATCTCTCTTTACCTCATTTACCTGACGTTGCGCAATCACGTTCACCTCACCTTCCAAAATAAGCCGAAAGTGAATTAATTTTTCCTCACAACCGGTACCTGAACGACAGAATTTTCCGACCCTTTTAGAAAATCCCTTGTTTCCCGCCACACAGTCTGCCCACGCAAGCCGATTGGTCGAAGGACGGTGATGAGGCGAAGCTGATTGGTGGAGAGGAGGCGATGAGGCGAAACGTTGGCCAATGAAAATAATCTTTCTTTTTTGGCGGGAAATGATGTCTCTCCCCCCCTCCTGACAGTCCTGCCGCAGTGTGTTTGTGTGTGTGTGTGTGTGTGTGTGTGTAAAAAAAAGAAAAAGAGAGAGAAACAGACAGACACACCAGCTATTCAAACTCTTTTCATAGATGCTTTGAAACTATACAGACAAACTATAAACAAAAACAAAAAACAAAAAATATAAAAAAAAATCCACAAATCACTGAGAATAAATGGGAGGAAAAGCAGGAAATGGATAGAAAGTGATGTAAAAGGAGAGAGAAAACTTAGTAAATTCGAAAGGACTCCAAAGTTAGGAGGACAAAGGACGTCTTATAACAGAGACCGAGAGTTGTTGTTGTTGTTGTTGTTGTTGTTGTTGTTGTCGAGAAAATAACAAAAAGAAAACGTCATGCGCACGACATTCTTTTGCAACCTTTCTTCTCTTCTTCTCTTCTTTCTTATGCTACGGTTCCTTTTCTTCCTTCTCGTCTTCATCTTCCATGTCTATCCTCTCTCTTCTTCTTCTTTTGTTCCTTCTCCTCCTCTTCCTCATCTTCTCACCCTCTTCCTTCTCCTCCTTCTCCTTCTTCTTCTCTTTCTCTTTCACTCTTGACTTCATTCTTTTTTTCTCTTTCTTTTTTCTTCATCTTTTTTGTGTCTCTTATTATAGTCTTTTTTTTGTTTGGTTTTTTTTTCTTCCTTTTTTTTTGTCTTTCTTATTATGCTTTTGGAATGAAAAGAAAAAAGTGTGACAAAGACGTCCAAAGCCACTGAATGAAGACAATGATATAAAGAAAATGCATACAAAAGAACAACAAAAAGAAACAAACAAACAAAAATGAAAATGAAATCACAAGGAAAATGAGAAAGCAAGCAAATATTACAGAAGAGAGAAAGAGAAAGAGAGAGAGAGAGAGAGAGAGAGAGAGAGAGAGAGAGAGAGAGAGAGAGAGAGAGAGAGAGAGAGAGAGACTAAGGGATGAAAGAAGGAACATTCGGATGAGTAAAGAGAGAGAGTGAGAAAATGAGATGACGGGAATATCCTGAAGGAACGCCAGACCAAAAGGATAAAGGAACGATAGATCCAAAGTGTCTAGGTCACAGAGGACAAAACGAGAGGAAAAAAGGAAAAAAAGGAAAAAAAGAAAAAGAGAGATAGGACAAGGAGGAAAAAGATTAAGTGGAATACACACAAAAAAATAAACAAACTGATAGAGAAAAAGGAAATGAGAGAAGTAGATAAACGGGATAAGAGGAGAGAGAGAGAGAGAGAGAGAGAGAGAGAGAGAGAGAGAGAGAGAGAGAGAGAGAATGTGTGTATGTGTGGTTTCCTTTAATCATTTACCTTCTCTCTCTCTCTCTCTCTCTCTCTCTCTCTCTCTCTCTCTCTCTCTCTCTCTCTCTCTCTCTCTCTCTCTCTCTCTCTCTCTCTCTCTCTCAACGCATGACAAAGAAACCCACTACGCATTACCCACCTCCCCCCCTTTCCTCTTACCCCCCCTTTCTCTCCCTCCCTCTACCTCTTTCTTCTTTCCTCCCACCTCCCTCACCTCTTTTCCTCCCTTCCTTTCTACCACCTTGCTTCTTTCTTCCTCCCTCCTTCCTTCTTTCCTCTCCCTCCATCTCCTCTTCCTCCTCTTTTATTTTTTATTTTATTTTTGTCACATGTAGCTTCCTTCCATTCCCTTTTCTCTCCCTCTCTCTCTCTCTCTCTCTCTCTCTCTCTCTCTCTCTCTCTCTCTCTCTCTCTCTCTCTCTCTCTCCCCACACCTGCTTCATCCCACACCTGTACTAGAGAATCGCTAATGCCAACACAAATCTGAAGTGATGGTGATGGTGGACATAAAGAATGAGGAGAAGCAGTTGACTACTTGGCATCTGCGGGAAAATGCTTCGGAAAATTGAGGAAAAATAAGAAATTGAGGAAAAATTGAGGAAAAAGTAAGAAAACGCCTTTAAAAAGAAATTGGCCCTGGGAGTCATTGAGGCAGGAAGGTGGAGGGGGGGGGAAGGGGAAGAAGGGGGGGAAGGGGGGAAAGGGGGGAAGGGG
>JAPQNM010000019.1:14972797-14977797 GCA_029783475.1 Metacarcinus magister
TAAAAAAAAGAAAAAAGTAAGAGAACAAAGCAAATGAGATGTGGAAATAAACATTACAGAATGATTTTTTATTATGTGAGGAGCGGAGGAAGGAAAGAAGGAAGGAAGGAAGGAAGGAAGGAAGGACAATGGAAAGAGACCTTATCTGTCTTATCTGTCTCTGTCTATCTGTCTGTCTGTCTGTGTGTGTGTGTGTGTGTGTGTGTGTGTGTGTGTGTGTGTGTGTGTGTGTGTGTGTGTGTGTGTGTGTGTGTGTGTGTGTCACTGAATGGGGCCCGGAAATGAAAAAGAAAAAGAAGTGGAGTGGTAGAGGAATATAATGAAAGAAAAACTAAGTGCAAAGTAGAGTGAATGGAGGGAGAGAGAGAGAGAGAGAGAGAGAGAGAGAGAGAGAGAGAGAGAGAGAGAGAGAGAGAGAGAGAGAGAGAGAGAGAGAGAGAGAGAGAGAGAGAGAGAGAGAGAGTTAATGAAAAAAATTAGTAGACGCAACAAAGCAGCGGGAAGGGAAGAGTAATGCCAAATAACTTGACGCAATACAAAGGTTACGCCGTGAGTTAGTGTGTTCTGAAGGCGCCTAATAAGAGTTAAACACCGTAATTAAGGGATTATTTGGTATTAGCGCACCGGTTCCTTAGTATTAAAGAGCATCAACCCAATTCTCATCAAGCCTTTAAAGGGATTTGGTTTATTTAACGCGATGATGCCTTAGCCCTGACCTGACCTAACCTAACCTAACCTGACCTGACCTAACCTAACTTAACCTTACCTAACCTAACCTAACCTAACCAAACCTAATCTAATCTAACCTAACCTAACCTAACCTAACCTAACCTAACCTAACCTAACCTAACCTAACCTAACCTAACCTAACCTAACCTAACCTAACCTAACCTAACCAAACCTAATCTAATCTAACCTAACCTAACCTAACATATTTAACGTTAAGGTGATTTTCTTTTACTTATACCCACTGTTAGTCAGCTGTGTGTGTGTGTGTGTGTGTGTGTGTGTGTGTGTGTGTGTGTGTGTGTGTGTGTGTGTGTGTGTGTGTGTGTGTGTGTGTTTTAAAGGGGATCTCACAGTAGAAAATACGTAAGAAAAATGTTTTGATACTATTTCTACCTAATTAGTTCGGTTTTTTTTTCTTTTATTTGTTTATTATTTTTTTTTACTCTACCAAAGTGTATTTCTCATCAATTCTACACGTCATGAACTTCAAAAACAATTCATAGTAATGTGTGTGCAATAGAGTGAGTAATGATAGTAACAAAATGTATAATAATAATAATAATAATAATAGTAACAATAAAAATGATAATAACTGATACATACACTATAGCAAACAAAATATACAAATCATACAAGAATCTACAATCATGCTACATCTCTCTCTCTCTCTCTCTCTCTCTCTCTCTCTCTCTCTCTCTCTCTCTCTCTCTCTCTCTCTCTCTCTCTCTCTCTCTCTCTCTCTGACCCTAGAATAGTGTGTTCTAATGCGTAGGATCCTATCATAGTCAATTTTCCACTATATTACCATACTTTAAAACCTGCCTGAAAGACTCATCATTTAGCTCCACTACACCACGCCCTGACGCACTATCTCTCGTGCCAGGGCGTGGGGGAGGGCGTGGGAGGGCGTGGGAGGGCGTGAAGGGGGGCGTGAGAGGGCGGGAAGGAAGGCGTACAGAAGAGAGAGAGAGAGAGGTAGGAAGTGAGGTGAATGAGGTAAAATGTAGAAGTAGGGAAGCGAATTTAAAAAGAGAGAGGGGGAGAGAGAGAGAGAGAGAGAGAGGAGTCTGCCGTATGGAGGAGGCGGAGAGAGGCGAGACTGGAGAGAGGAGAGAAAAATGAAGGGGTTAAGAGTTAAGAAAAGAGAGAAAAGAAGGAGGTGGAGGAGAAGGGAGGAGGAGTTGAGGAGTGCGATAAAAGGGGAGAGAAGAGGGAAGTGAGGAAGGCAAGTGAAGGGGAGAGAGAAAGAGAAAGAGAGAGAGAGAGAGAGAGAGAGAGAGAGAGAGAGAGAGAGAGAGAGAGAGAGAGAGAGAGATAACAACAATAAAAGAAGAAAATAAGGAAAAACAAAACACGACGAGGGAGTGACGAAACAACAGAGAAAGAGAAAGAAAGAAAGAGAAAGAGAAAGAAAGAGAAAGAGAGAAAGAGAAAGAGAGAAGAAAGAATGAGTGAAAAAAAAGAAAATAATAATAAGGAGGAGCCACAAGTCTAATGAGATCAAGAGGTGGAAGCTTTCAATCGGATTACGAAAGAGAAGAGGAAGGAGGAACAAGAGGAATGAGGAAAAGAGGAATGAAAGGAAAAGAAGAAGAATGAGAAAGAGGAATGAGAAAGAAAGAGTAACAGGAAAATAGAAATGAAATACCTAAAAAAAAGAAGAGGCAGATAACAGGTGTAGCTACAATAGATAACAGGTAAAGATCAAAAATAAATAAATGAATAAATAACAAAAACAAAATAAGTGGGAAAGAAAGAGAGAGAGAGAGAAAGAGAGAGTCAATAAATACAAACAAAGACAACTAACTGGGAGAGGGAAGAAGATAAAAGATAAATAAAATATAGGAAGAAGAAAAGAAAACACAGAAAGAGAAAACACAGTGAAATCTTGAAGGGAGTTTGTTCATAATTAAAGATTCGGAGACAAAAGGCAAAAAATATGCATAAAATCCCCGACGTAATGAAGTTAGTTGAGGGAGGGAGTGTGTGTGTGTGTGTGTGTGTGTGTGTGTGTGTGTGTATCATCTAATTCACTACTATAACAGATCAATAGTTAAGTATGTAGGTCCAGGATCAAACGAAGGACTTTAACGAGCGGGCAAAGCAATTACACCATCCAATCTGCTTCAGTGGTTCAGTACACCCACGAAGCACTGTCCACACGGCTCCGAATCTGCGAGAGCTATCTAAAGAGCGTCAGCCGAGACGTGTATATTTAAGGTCTTAACAGGTAACAGCGGTGGTGGAACGCTAAATTAATTTCTGGTCCTCTCATTACGGAATTCTTTTTCACCTAATTTTCATTTTCCTGGAAGCGCGTGATTAGAGAACGTAATCTGAAGGGTTTGTAATTGTCCTGGTGTTGTTGTTGTTGTTGTTGGTGGTGGTGGTGATACGTGGTTGTGTTGTTGTTTTTAATAGTGGTTGTGGTGGTTGTGGTGGTGGTGGTAGTGGCCCCCCTGTCTGCTAATAGCCATACCAACAAAGGTTTCGAAGTTTCATAAGGTTCAGATTCATTACATGGTTATCGTGTCTACCGTTCGTCCCCAAGAGATGACCACACACAAACTATACAGTATACCTTGACAATAATCATAGGAGAGACAAAATTTGGTCAGTAGTAGTAGTAGTTGACGTGCATGAAAGTGATGACAGATGGTGAGAGGAGGAGAGTGTACGGGACGCTTCCAGTCAACACAAAACATAATGGCCCAGCACACTCCACACCCAAAGCAACAAACAGACGCGTCAACTTACCTTGTCTCTGTTGGACGTGGACGTAACATTGAACGAATCACGAATTGTATTAGTTATATTGTTTTGCGTAGTGCCTGCTTTGAGTCTGACGTTCACTATAACCTTGAGCAAGTGTCCAGCGTGCTCCTCGGGCCTCCTCCTCCTCCTCCTCTTCCCTTGAGCCGCATTACACACTATACGTCCGCCTCGCAAAGTAGTCCCTGCTGCTTAAACAATCAAATACAGGATGTCTGCGTGACTTTATGGATTCTTGAACAGCACAATATGAATACAGGTGATGAAAGTGTCCTTAGTGTGTGAATTATATAAGTGTAAAGCGTAACTATAGTATATGAGGAGGGGAGAGTAGGCCGCCTTCTCCTCCTCAACTACTGCGCACTCGAAGGGTATCCAGACGTACTTTGTTTTCGTCAGGTTATTCAGGAAACTTTTACCATCGATGAGTTTTACTTTCATAAAACATACTACTACAAACACTTCACCGAGATGATGATGATTTCTGAACTCGTCCTATCAGTTTGTTTGTATTCCGTATAACAAGTCCTTCACTATTAATAATTACCTTGATGACTAGATAGGCATCACCATCACCATCATCACCACTGCATGATGATTTAAGGAAGCACAAAGAGTCACTATATAGTTTCATTAACGCCATGTTCCTGCACTACCAAAAGCGGCGTCATCGGTGCTTCCTATTCAGTGTATCAAACCTTTCCTTCCTTCACTTGTTTTACGTAACGATGAATTAGTCTTCATTTCATTCCTTTCCTTTTCATTGTATCTTATGTGTACTTTTATTCATATATTCATTCATTCACTCCTTATAGCTGATTAATCCCTGACTGCCTGACTGACTGACTGACTGACTGATTGACTGACTGACTGAAGTG
Source organism: Metacarcinus magister (assembly GCA_029783475.1). NCBI lineage: Eukaryota > Metazoa > Arthropoda > Malacostraca > Decapoda > Cancridae > Metacarcinus > Metacarcinus magister. The sequence goes on from JAPQNM010000019.1 coordinate 14,977,177, forward strand.
TCCGTTTTCTGTGTCCCGGTCAGGTAATTGGTTTCATTCGTCCTGGTTGGCGGGTCACCTGAAGGGAGACTGAACCAAAATTGAAACTAATGCCATGATCACTTCACAGATTCCTCTCCTTTGCCTTTCCCTGCTTGAAGCCTCCACGCTGCCCTCTGTCTACCTGTCTATTATCCCTGTCTGTCTGTCTGTCTATCAGGTCTTATTTGTCCTTTGTTGCTTTCTCTCTGTTGTCTGTCGTCTCCCTTCTATCTATCTACTCTTTGTTATCTACTATCTACCTACCTTTGTTTATTTGTCAGAGGAGTGTCAGTCTAATTAGCGAGGTGCCATCATGGTTGTCTGTCTGATGATGATGATGATGATGATGATGATGATGATGATGATGATGATGATGATGATGATAAACTAAAAATCGACAACTTTACAAATGAATAATAATAATTTAATGATTTTCTGCACATTTCTTCGATTTCTATTTTTTTTATTTTCTTTCCGTAATGAAGGAAATTAACAATAAAAACAAAAAAACACTTACAATTACAGCAACTACTACTACTACTACTACTACTACTACTACTACTACTACTACACCGATTCTTTCCATCTCCACCACCACCA
>JAPQNM010000019.1:14985297-14999787 GCA_029783475.1 Metacarcinus magister
CTTTCGAGTGTGTGTTCGTCCCTTGGAGTCGCCATGTCCTTGTAATGTCCATCCCATTCTGTGTCTGTCCATCGGTCCCCCGGGTGTGACGCGGCTCCGGCCACTCCTGAGGGCGGGCGGTGCAGGGAGCCGCGTCGTCCACTTCACAGATCCCGCCTAAATGTGAAATACTAATTGAATCTGCATGCAAAGCACTCATACACCGCACGTTCCATTCCAGGCTCGACCGGACGTCTGCTGTGAGTGCCAGGAAAAACACGGGTCCATCCAGACTATCGGGCGCTGCCTGTCGGTTGCATGCACACACGAAGGCGTGGCTGCGTCAGATGGTGAATGATCCAGCCAGGTGAGTGGATCCGCCGAGAACACATGCAGATCCATCTACAATAAGGCGTTTGGACGGCGGGCCTCCGTCAGACTGAGCCGTGATGACCAGTGCCCGGCGCCCCGGCGTCGGGGAGCGCTAACCACGACAAGCGTGTCAAGGTGGGAGAGAAGCTCAGACTGAAGCGCGGCGGAGGCTTGTGGGATGCAGGAGGTGGGCTCGGGGCGGCCTTAGCCAGAGTGACCCCTCCGCCATGCGTCCCCCGGGCCCGCTGCTGCTGCTGTTGGCCGCCGCCGCCTCCATCGCTGAGTACTGTCCAAATATCTGTTCCTGCAAATGGAAACAGGGGAAACAAACGGCAGAGTGTCGCCAGAAGCAGCTGCACACGCTGCCAAACAACCTCGACGTAGCAACGCAGGTGTTGGATCTCTCCTTGAACATCATTCAGCGCTTGCCACGAAGAGCCTTTGCCCAAAAAGGATTAACGAATCTTCAAAAGATCTTCCTCAGGAGATGCGAGCTGGCGGAGATAGATAATGAGGCGCTCCTTGAGCTGAGTAACCTGGTGGAGTTGGATTTGAGTGAGAATCGCCTGCGGAGCATCCCCAGCCTCATCTTCCAACACACGCCAGAACTTCGCGAGCTGTGGCTGAGCAAAAACTCCTTCCAGATGATTCCTGTAGACGCCTTCGCCCACCTCACTTCTCTCAGGACTCTTGATCTCTCTCACTGCAACATCCGTAGCATTGCTGCCCGCACCTTTGAGTCTCTCGTAATGTTGGAGAAACTGAAACTGGCCTTCAACCAGTTGACAGAGTTGCGGCCTCGACTGGTAGACAGCCTACGCAATCTACATGAACTGACAGTGCACAATAACCCATGGAACTGTGACTGCCGCCTCAGGAAGCTGCGGGAGTGGCTAGTGGAACAGAACGTGCCGCATGAAGTGTCTCCCCTGTGCGCCAAGCCTAAACGTATAGAGAACCGAACCTTTGATGATATGGGCGAGCAGGAGTTTGCATGTACACCGGAAATTCTACCCAACGTGAGTCATACAGTGCGCGGTACTGCAGGTGGGAACGTGACGGCGTGGTGCCCTGTTGGGGGTCTGCCCACCCCAGATGTGACGTGGTTTGTGCGTGACGTGTTGGTGCACAATGAATCTCTCTTGGGTGATGGAGGCGCCCGTGCCTACATCACGAACAGGTCGGGGCGTGAGCGAGGTAGCCTCCTGTTGCTGGCTGGAGTGCGAGTCGAGGACTCCAGCATTACCATTCGCTGCGATGCCACCAACGCCGCCGGCACCGCCTCGGCCTCCTTCCAGCTGATGATATCACCCGGATCCTCTCTCGGATTTTCAGCAGACAAGGTGGCGGCAGTGTCCTCGGTGGCAGTGGTAGTTGTGATGCTGCTAGTGGGAGTGTTGTACTTGTTGGTACGTCGTCGCCGCGCCAACAGTGCCGTGCCAATCAAGACCATTACCGTCAACGGTGCCACGGAGACGAGACTAGCCAATCTGCCCTACACCCCTTCAGCCTACGTTGGCGGCTCTGTGGTGTACACAAAGGACAACCCTAACTTGCTGTGCGAGAAGGACCAATCCTCTGAGGGTGAGGCTGCAGACTGCTGTACCACCGACGAAGAAAGTCAGCACTCCCTGTGCAGCGTTGGACCACGGCTGGGTGGCCACAGCCGCAGTCTAGATGGTGACAAGGCCACTCTAGGTTGTCCCTTCGACGCCGTGTGGGAGCCGGAGCGCGTGCAGGCCATGCTAGACTCCGCAGCGCCCGAAAACGTTATGCACTCCTCGTTGCACGAGCCGCTGGCGCCAAGCTGCAACGCTATGGTCCAGCAGAGACTGATGTCCTCCTCACAGCGCCACCTCAACCACCGGCTCTCCTACTTGCCGGACTTCGCGCCGGACTATTCGGCGATGTACGCGTTCAGTCAGGTGGGATCAAGCCAGACCTACGCCACCTCCTCGTCTCACTATGGCACCATCCCACGCTCGGTAAAGGTTCGTTCCTGCGTCCCTGAGGTAATCCCAGGGGATGGCACTCCTCCCATGAACCATCACTCGCGGGCGTGGCACTTTGGGTCTGGTGGGGCCACGTTATCCTCGCAGGAGCGGCGAGGGAGTGGCACCTTGCTTCTTTCCGGTCCAGCACCGACCCCCACCAGTGCCTGTCTGCCGCCGCAGCCCCTCCACGGGCACGGCAACAAACTGAGCCGAATCACCGCAAGGGATTCTCCTGACGAGGGATACCAGGAAGGAGCTGACGTCTAGCCCCACGCCCCCTCACGCCCCAGTCGCAGGGCTAAGGCGGAGGACACCCCCTGATCACCACCGACAGTGCGGTGGTAGGCAGGACGTAGTTCCTGCTCAGCATGCCAGCACACACGGGCGTGAGGGGCTGTGGCTGACCAGAAGAGGACCCGAGGCGCGGCTCGTCGTTGGTCGAGAGCTTCCAATGGATCCAGTGGCATCGTCGATGTCCTTGTACATACCGAATCGATGTTTACAGGTAACCTGATACTCGCGGCCTTATAGTCGCGCAGCCTGGTACTCCCCCCCCCCAATCGCGTGGTCACAGTGATCAAGACACTTTCTATTATGTCTTAACATATAATCAACATTAAATTATACAATATTTACGTGGATGTAACCTCAACGCGACCACCCTTACCTAGTGAGTGTGCCAAGGGCTGTGCCGAGGAGGAGTAATCTCCTCCTCCTATCTCCACGCTCCTTCCCCTTCCCCTTCCTCTTCCTCTTCCTCTCTCTCTCTCTCTCTCTCTCTCTCTCTCTCTCTCTCTCTCTCTCTCTCTCTCTCTCTCTCTCTCTCTCTCTCTCTCTCTCTCTCTCTCTCTTCCTTTTCTCTTTCTTCCTTCTCCTCTTTGACAATTGAGGATGACCTACATAGTTCCGTCAAACTCAACAATCCACTCGTTCATTACCTTGAGCCACGCCTCGTCACGTGGCGGGCAGCGCGGCAGCATCCCAGGCTCACGGCACAACAGATCTCATCCCGCAGAGCCAATGCAGCTGCAGTCCCCATCCCACGCACACTGCAAAGGGCGGGACAGAAATCACAGTGCTGCCAAGCTATGCAAAGGGAGTCCTATAAAGATTGACTGAACAGATAAAGCAAAAGTTCACCTCCTCCTCCTCCTCCTCCTCCTCACTCTTATCCTTATCCTATTGAACGCGACTGTACTCCTTTCTCTCATGATCAAGGTTATCAATGCCTCGTTTGGTGTTCTCGTATGCAACCCAAGAAAGAGAGAGAGAGAGAGAGAGAGAGAGAGAGAGAGAGAGAGAGAGAGAGAGAGAGAGAGAGAGAGAGAGAAACCTGTATTTATGTTAAGTTATTCGTTTATTTGCATATCTGTAATGTAAAGGCGAATATATTTTATTATTATTATTATTGTTATCATTGTTATCATTATTACTATTATTATTATTATTATTATTATTATTATTATTATTATCGAAATCGTCGTAGTTACTTTTTCTTTTTCTTTCTTTACTCGCAGTGTTACGTAAATATTAAAGTAAAAAGAGAGATAGAGAGTGACAAACCGTAGAGCAAGAATCCATATCTACAATTGCCAAGGTCTGTCTATCTCTCTCTTTCACTTCTCTCTCTTTTTTTTCTCTCTTTTTGTATCATAGAACTCAAGGGGCAAAGTTTACGAAGAGTACCTGTGTAAACCCTATAATTAATTCCCTTTACTTTACCTTTACACACCTCCTCCTCCTCCTCCTCCTCCTCCTCCTCCTCCTCCTCCTCCTCCTCTTCTGTTACAATTTCCTTCTCGTCACACCCTCAAACTTCTAACCTGCTATTTTTTTCTTCTTTAATATCTCTCTCTCTCTCTCTCTCTCTCTCTCTCTCTCTCTCTCTCTCTCTCTCTCTCTCTCTCTCTCTCTCTCTCTCTCTCTCTCTCTCTCTCTCTCTCTCTCTCTCTCTCTCTCTCTCTCTTTTTTTACCTAGTGGAGTGAGATTGAAATAAGGTGTCTGTGCTCTTCCCTCAGGTAATTAAAGGTGAGAGGCACTCCACACCTTTTACGGCCAATAAGAGAGAGAGAGAGAGAGAGAGAGAGAGAGAGAGAGAGAGAGAGAGAGAGAGAGAGAGAGAGAGAGAGAGAGAGAGAGAGAGATTTAAATGTGATAAGAATATGTATAAGATGAAAATGATGCGGCATTTTGCAGAGAAGACGTGTGTGTGTGTGTGTGTGTGTGTGTGTGTGTGTGTGTGTGTGTGTGTGTGTGTGTGTGTGTGTGTGTGTGTGTGTGTGTGTGTGTGTGTACAAAGTTAAGAATAAGTGAAAGAATTATATAAACAGACAAGAAACTAAACTTTACCTGACTACATATGGAAGGATCGTGTGAGAGAGAGAGAGAGAGAGAGAGAGAGAGAGAGAGAGAGAGAGAGAGAGAGAGAGAGAGAGAGAGAGAGAGAGAGAGAGAGAGAGAGAGAGCGTTCTGAAGGTCTAAAAAGAAAATATACATTAATTTTTCTTATGCACGTAATTGGCAATCCATAGAGGCAGTGAATGGCTACAAATACGTTCACACCTTTTGGCTTCATATAAGAATCTAGTTTTTACTGAAGCTTAGTTTCAGTGTGACTTCAAAATCATTTCTTTCTTTCTTTCTTCTCTCTCTCTGTATGAATGTATGCATGTATTTATGTATGTATGTATGTATGTATGTATGTATGTATGTATGTATGTAGTATCTACTACTACTACTACTACTACTACTACTACTACTACTACTACTACTACTACTACTTGGCTTCCTTATGTTTTTAATCTGGCACACTTACTCCCACTATTTTTTTTTTAGACTAACGCAAGATTTACAACTTTAATAATCAGCCTTACTAACTCTTCTTTATAGAAACAGAGGAGAGAGAGAAAGAGAGAGAGAGAGAGAGAGAGAGAGAGAGAGAGAGAGAGAGAGAGAGAGAGAGAGAGAGAGAGAGAGAGAGAGGATGAGAGAGAGAACTTCTCATTATCTTTCTGTGATCGATCATAGGAAGCTTCTATTGTCTCTTCTCTTTCTTCTTTTCCTCCTCCTCCTCCTCCTCCTCCTCCTCTTCCTCCTCTTTCTCTTCTACGTTATTTTTACTTCGATATCAAAGTTTTTTTCTCCATTCCTATGCAAGTTTCCTTCCTTCCTTCCCTTTTGCTTCCTTCCTTCCTTCTTTCTTACCTCCCCCCCCCCAACACCTTCCTCAAGGCCCCTCACTGCCTCCCTTCTATAACGTTCTAATTTACACTCCACTTTCCCATTTTCTACGTAAAGAAAACGAGAACCTGAATCCCAGTATCTTCACTTTTCCTCTTCCTTCTCCTCCTCCTCCTCTTCTTCCTTCTCCTTCTCCTCCTCCTCCTTCTCCCCTTATTCTTTCATTATTATGCATTCCTTGGCTTTTACTTTCTCTTTTGTTTTTTGTATAGGTATCTCGCCTCCTCATTCTGCCCTCCTCCTCCTCCTCCTCCTCCTCCTCCTCCTCCTCCTCCTCCTCCTCCTCCTCCTCCTCCTCCTCCTCCTCCTCCTCCTCCTCCTCGCTAATACAGTAAGAACAGACAAAACATTCACACGAGTAAAGAGAATTCGATCAACTCTCTCTCTCTCTCTCTCTCTCTCTCTCTCTCTCTCTCTCTCTCTCTCTCTCTCTCTCTCTCTCTCTCTCTCTCTCTCTCTCTCTCTCTCTCTCTCTCTCTCTCTCTCTCTCAATATTCTACATCAGTTTCACAGTTTCATTACTTTTTTCTTTATTTTTCATCAGCATTAATATTAAGATACCCTATATCCTCCTCCTCCTCCTCCTCCTCCTCCTCCTCCTCCTCCTCCTCCTCCTCCTCCTCCTCACCGTTCTTCACAGACTATCGCAGTGAAATCTAAAAATGGCAAAATATACTGAAAAGATAAGAGAGAGACCTTGACGAGAGAGAGAGAGAGAGAGAGAGAGAGAGAGAGAGAGAGAGAGAGAGAGAGAGAGAGAGAGAGAGAGAGAGAGAGAGAGAGAGAGAGAGAGAATTCTTCCCTCAAAGCTAAAATAGACATTAACCTATTTAGTTTTTGAATGAAAAGCATAAACAAAGTAGATTAGAAATACCCAAGAGAGAGAAAGGAAGAGAAGGAGGAACAAATAGAGAGGAAAGGAAGGAAGATGCATTAAAAGAGAGAGAGAGAGAGAAAAAAAAAGGTAAAAGTATAAAGGGAGGAAAGAGAAAAGAAGAATGAAAAGGAAAGGATAAAAAAAACATAAAAAAAAACATCAATGAAGTTACGAAATGAAGGAAAAATAAAAAGAATTTGAGGTAGAAAATGATTTTGAACTAAGTGGAAAAAAATAGATATGAACGATTGACTCTCTCTCTCTCTCTCTCTCTCTCTCTCTCTCTCTATCTATCTATCTATCTATCTATCTCTCTATCTCTCTCTCTCTATCTATCTATCTATCTATCTGTTTCTATCTCTCACATGTAACTGCAAAAAAAGAGTGACAATAGATCAAAGTAAAACAAGTGAAAGTAAAATAAAAAATAAAAAGTGGAAGAGGAGGAGAAAGATGCAGAAAAAAGAGAAATTGAAGAATAAAGTAAAAAATAAATAAATAAATAAGAGAAACAGACAAAAAAAAATAAGAAGGAAAAAAAAGGAAATGACAAGTGATTGATAAAGTGAAGGAAAGGAAAAGGAAAATATTAATAAAGGAAAAAAAAAGAGATAGAAAGAAAGGGAGGTAGAAAAAAAGAGAGAGAGAAAACCCAGAGGAAAATATGAAGCAGAATAAAAAATTAATAGTTTATATTGTATTAGCAAGGTTGTGTTTGGTACATTCCATATTCTATTCTTTATTCTATTATTTATTTAATTATTTATTTATCATTTATTTTAACTGTTTCAATGTGATGTTATATGTTTATTCAGTGTGTGTGTGTGTGTGTGTGTGTGTGTGTGTGTGTGTGTGTGTGTGTGTGTGTGTGTGTGTGTGTGTGTGTGTGTGTGTGTGTGTGTGTGTGTGTGAAAAAGAGAGAGACAGAGAAAGAAAGAGAGAAAGAGAGAAAGAAAGAAAGAAAGAAAGAAAGAGAAAAAAAAGAGCGAGAGAGAACTGAGTGGTGGTGTTTGTTGGTGAAGAGAAGCTGGGAGAGACAATTAGAGTTTTAATGACATGTTATAATGATTGGAAATATTTCTTCAACAACAACAACTCAAGTCTGATGCTGAAACGTATACAACTAACTAAGAGAGAGAGATAATGTTTGTATAGAGAGGAGGTATATGTGTGCGAATGTGTGTATGAGAGAGAAGAGAGAGAAGAGAGAGAGAGAGAGAGAGAGAGAGAGAGAGAGAGAGAGAGAGAGAGAGAGAGAGAGAGAGAGAGAGATGGTTGTGAACGATGGTTTTCATGAGCTAACAACCAACACAATAACAGCAACAACAGCAACAACAACAACAACTACTACTTCTTCTACTACTACTACTACTACTACTACTACTACTACTACTACTACTACTACTACTACTACTACTACTACACGAGCTGGCTAGAGGGTTCCCACAGAAGTATGTGTATTCAGGTAGGAACAGAAGGTTATAACAACACTGCAGGTTGTACTTACACCTATACATAGCACAGCTTCATCCCGCTTGCTACTTTCCTAACGTGTAAAGATTATATTTTTAATAAACATTATATTGTACCTTTATTCGAGTTTTTCTTCTCCCTAGAAACTGATTTGCATAATGCACGCACAAAGAGAGAGAGAGAGAGAGAGAGAGAGAGAGAGAGAGAGAGAGAGAGAGAGAGAGAGAGAGAGAGAGAGAGAGAGAGAGAGAGAGAGAGAGAGAGAGAGAGAGAGATTAGGGGGAAAAAAAGAAGACAAAAAAAAAGAATTTCCCCTAATATGTATGGAAATAATAAGGAAAATGACTGTAATCTGGAAAAAAAAATGAGGGTAAGTATAATAAATGCTAAACTATAGATATTATTTCCATTTTCCCTGTGTAGGTGCTCATCTTGACCACCACCCCCCCCCACACCCATGCAGGTAATAAGGGGTTGTAGGTGAGTACAGGTGGGTGGGTGGTCATTTTAGTGGGCATGGTAGTGGTGGTGGTGGTGATGGTAGTAGTAGTAGTAGTGGCAGAGAGAGAGAGAGAGAGAGAGAGAGAGAGAGAGAGAGGAGAGAGAGAGAGAGAGAGAGAGAGAGAGAGAGAGAGAGAGAGAGAACTTATGAAAATGCAAACTACAAATATAAAAAAAAATTATTCTCTCTCTCTCTCTCTCTCTCTCTCTCTCTCTCTCTCTCTCTCTCTCTCTCTCTCTCTCTCTCTCTCTCTCTCTCTCTCTCTCTCTCTCTCTCTCTCTCTCTCTCTCTCTCTCTCTTAAGCTGGCAAAAGTATTTTAATCCGTGGAACTTGGAGGAGGAGGATGAATAGTTTGTCCTCCATTAGAGAAATATTCAAAAAGGAAGAAAATAATTAAACTTGAGCGTCGTGTGCGTGACGGAAGCAGGTGAGGCGAGACCAATTTGGCACACCTGTTCTCACCTCTCCTTACACCTAACACGTTTTCTCCCCAACCTCACTTCCGTCCTGTCCTCTCTCCCTCTCTCTCTCAATCTCTTCTAACACCTGTGCACACTCCTCCCCTCATCCCACACACCATCCACCTAACCTAACCTAACCTAACCTAACCTAACCTAACCTAACCTAGTAATGAATTCACTCTCTCTCCTCCATCTACAGTGAGTAATAGTGTCATCATTGTTATCACCTGCACCAATGTTTGTAATTTTCCCACTGTTGTAAAAATAAAATAGAGTACAATGGTAATGGAAATTGTATATATATGTACATGTGTGTATTTATATATGTACACGTCAGGTACCTACATTTCTCGAACCTATAACCTAACCTAACCTAACCTAACCTAACCTAACCTAACCTAACCAATGACATCGTTGTTGGTAAGTATTGAAGTCACGTATGGTTTGTATAACTTAAATAAAATGTTTGCATTGTGTATTTACTTTCCATTTAGTGTTACCTAATCACTTCTTTGCATCAAACTTATATTGCATACAAAATATTTAAGTTACAGCTGTAGCTACACCACTTAAGGTTAGGTTAGGTTAGGTTAGGTTAGGTTAGGTTAGGTTAGGTTAGGTTAGAAGGGGAATCAATGATGTATGCAAGCCACTCCCTCTCCCATTCCTCAACCACTACGTTCTGCCCTAAGCTTGTTCCTACCTACTCCATTGAGGGCATCGACAAGAGAAGAAGAAAGGTAGATGAGTGCAGAGGATGGAAGGAAAAATGATGAATATGGAAAAACTAAGGTATACGAAAATAAAAGAAAGAAAAGTGGAAAACGAGGAGGAGAGGAGGAGGAGGAGGAGGAGGAGGAGGAGGAACACATAGGAACACATAGGAAGAACAAACAGCAACAGGCCTGCTGGCCCTTACGAGGCTGTTTGTGAGACTACACTATCTACTCTAGAGTGAAGGATACAGGATAGTAAGGGTGAAGGCTTCTCTCCCCAGCCATGGCTGGCAGGGAAAGGAAGGCCAACCAAGACCAGACTGTCACTACCGTCACTACCACTACTGCTACCACTACTTCCTGGCAAGCGATGTCAGGCCACTAGCGACGTCTTTTGAATCGACATTTCGTAAGTTAGGTACATCAGGATGAACATACTCAAAGTTTGCTACGTTAACGGATAGTATTTTAGTTGTGGATTGGCTTCTAAATATTTGTCAAGTCTATTTTTGAACGTAGTAATTGTTTTACTGTCAGGAGGAGGAGGAGGAGGAGGAGGAGGAGGAGGAAGACAAGTAAACTAAATTAGTTTTCCTCACTCCTGTTATTTTTCCTGATGTTTCAGCTCCAGGTATACAAATTTCGTTTATTATAAGTATACCTCATTTCAATATTCACAAATGTACACACACACACACACACACACACACACACACACACACACACACACACACACACACACACACACACACACACACACACACGTCACTTGGGGGACTGTCCAAGACCCTTTGATCCTCACGATTCAAGACAAAAAATCTAGAATCGCCCAAGATCATGATTTTTATGCTAACAAGTCACGTCCTCTCTCCCTTTGTCTGCTTCTCTCTCTCTCTCTCTCTCTCTCTCTCTCTCTCTCTCTCTCTCTCTCTCTCTCTCTCTCTCTCTCTCTCTCTCTCTCTCTCTCTCTCTCTCTCTCTCTCTCTCTCTCTCTCTCTCATTAGGGTCGGAATTCACTCATCCATATTTCTTTTTTCCTTTCTTGTTAGCTATGAAACCTGTTCTATTGAAAGCGTGGAGGAGCCCAAGGTGTGTGTGTGTGTGTGTGTGTGTGTGAGAGAGTGAGAGAGAGAGAGAGAGAGAGAGAGAGAGAGAGAGAGAGAGAGAGAGAGAGAGAGAGAGAGAGAGAGAGAGAGAGAGAGAGAGAGAGAGAGAGATAATGCACATAGGGGACGTCACGCTTTGCTTACATTGCCATATTGAAGTCAACAAACAAACAAACAAACACTGAAGCTGAACACTGGATAGATAGAACCACAGCCTTCACTCACGCCGAATGAATCCTTATGAACAGGCTATCTTCTCTCTCTCTCTCTCTCTCTCTCTCTCTCTCTCTCTCTCTCTCTCTCTCTCTCTCTCTCTCTCTCTCTCTCTCTCTCGCATTCTTTTCCACACACACACACACACACACACACACACACACACACACACACACACACACACACACACACACACACACCTTTAAGAAGAGAAAATGTGGTGATGAAATCGTGTGTGTGTGTGTGAGAGTGAAAGAGAGAGAGAGAGAGAGAGAGAGAGAGAGAGAGAGAGAGAGAGAGAGAGAGAGAGAGAGAGAGAGAGAGAGAGAGAGAGAAGGGGGGGAGATAGGGAGTGTCGAATATCCGGAGGAGGAAGAGGAGGAGGAGGAGCCGGAAGAGGAGAAATATATAAAGAAAAGAATAGATGGAAGCAAAGAAAGATAGAGATAGAGCACGAGCGAGAAACAGAGAAAGAGAAAGAGAAAGAAAAAAAGAGAGAGAAAGAGAGAAAAAAATGAAGCAAGAGAAGCTGAATTAAGAATACGAACGAGGAAGAAAATAAAAAATAATAAGAGTAAGAAGATAAGAGAAAAGGAGAAGAATAAGAGAGGCAAAAAAAAATAAAAAAATAAAAAAAACATGAAATAAATAAATAAATGAAATAGGAAGCGAGGGGAAAAAAATGGAAAAAGAACCTAATAAAAAAAAAATAAACATCTTCACGAATTTTCGAACCATCACAAAAAATAAAACTAATTAATGATTGAGATTGAAAGAAAAACAGACACGTGATAGACAGACAGACAGACAGGCCGACAGCTAGAGTGAAAGGGTGGATAGGGGTAGGTAGGATACTCTCTCTCTCTCTCTCTCTCTCTCTCTCTCTCTCTCTCTCTCTCTCTCTCTCTCTCTCTCTTCTCTCTCTCTCTCTCTCTCCAATGAGCGAAGAAAGATTGGCAAGAAAAAAAGTACCTAATGCATCTAAAAGAGTAAATTGTTTCCATATTGTGTGAATAAGGAGGAGGAGGAGGAGGAGGAGGAGGAGGAGGAGGAGGAGGAGGAGGAGGAGGAGGAGGAGGAGGAGGAGGAGGAGGAGGAGTTAAAAAAAATAAGTGAGTGGGAAGATGCGGGACAGGGGGATGAAAGAGAGAAAAAATTACCCGGGAAAAGAGATAAAGATGGCGGGAACGTTGTGGGGAGGAAAATAATACGACTATTGTGCAATTAGTTCACTTGGGTGAGAGGAGAGAGAGAGAGAGAGAGAGAGAGAGAGAGAGAGAGAGAGAGAGAGAGAGAGAGAGAGAGAGACATACAAACAGACATACAAACATACTGACACTTCTCAGGACCTGACCCTGAACTCACGAGAGTTCATACATGTTTTTGCAAAGAAATCAGTGAAAGCATCTTTGATCGTCCTCCTTTAACAGTGAGGTCTTCTTTTCTTCAAATATAATTGCTTAGTAACCTAACTTTATCCAATGGCTACTGACTCCACCCTTCGGGATTCTGCCCCCCCTCCCCCCCCCCAGCCAACCCTTGCATCATCCAGTAATATATATGCAAATAAGAGGATTTTTTTCCCACATGACCCTCACTAGCGCGACAAACATAAACACACACATGTGTGTGTGTGTGTGTGTGTGTGTGTGTGTGTGTGTGTGTGTGTGTGTGTGTGTGTGTGTGTGTGTGTGTTAAAGATAGGCATGCACGCTTGTGCATAAAAATGCAAAATAAACAAAGGTCGACTGAAACAGGAGAGAGAGAGAGAGAGAGAGAGAGAGAGAGAGAGAGAGAGAGAGAGAGAGAGAGAGAGAGAGAGGGGATAGTAGGAGGGTTTGCGTGCCCGCGCGCGCAAACCCTCCTACTACCCCCCCCCCTCTCTCTCTCTCTCTCTCTCTCTCTCTCTCTCTCTCTCTCTCTCTCTCTCTCTCTCTCTCTCTCTCTCTCTCTCTCTCTCTCTCTCTCTCTCTCACTCTCGGCAATGATAAAGGAAAGGAATGTAATGGCTCAAGTTTTGTTCAACGTTGTGTTCTTAATGGAGAAAACTTGTCTAATTTGCCTTGATAGGAGACTCAAGTAGGAGGAGGAGGAGGAGGAGGAGGAGGAGGAGGAGGAGGAGGAGGAGGAGGAGGAGGAGGAGGAGGAGGAGGAGGCCTGTCTGAAGCGTCTCTGATCCGTTGAAGGCTGCGGCGTGAGTTTTTGAGGAGAGACTGATTAAAAATAAAGAATAAAAATGTGTTATTGTTGTTGTTGCTGTACAGTATTAACACCTCCTTCTTAAGCTTCTTCCTTCTTTCCTTTCTCCACCTCACCACCACCTCCACCACCACCACCACCAGTAATACCGCTGCGCAACGTCTACCAATGGGCGGATCGAGGCAAAAGCATACTCTAATGACCTTGACCACAGCTTAATAAAACAGCGGAGACCGTGGGTGGTGCAACAGTCTATTCGAGGAGCTGCCAGTGCACGCTCAGAAACTGTGTGGCAGCATGTTCCGTGGAGCAGTCTTGCCCTTCGCTGTGCCCTTGGTGGTGGTGATGGTGGTGGTGGTGGTGGTGGGTGTAGGCTCAAGCTTGGTTGGACCGCCCCCTCCACTGGACCTGACTAGCCACCAAATGGTCACGTCTATACTGATCAACCAAATGGCGATACTCAAGGGAATGAACGAATCTAGCTCCCGTGAGTAGCCTCCCCCCGCCCATGCCAAGGGTCTCGCCGCCTCCTCGTGGTGTTCATGGTCGAGTTATTATTTATCACCGACTAAATCAACACTGTACTTGTTTGCAGATGGCGATGGACTCAACCAGGAAGTAAAGAGATATGTAAATAATGAGATAGATGCATTCAATCGAACGATGCAAATATGGATGGCTGAGATGATTGACACTATGAGAGGCATGAAGAGACTGGCAGACATCATCATACGTCATCATTCACAGGGTGAGTACAGTACAGACCCAGAGTTGCAAAAACACTCACATACTCATGCATGTGCTGTAAACTCCTGTCCTTAATGTACTTGATTTTATCTCCACAGACAAGGAATTGGTTACATCACTATTGAACCCCGTTACTCCATCATACGAATGTTCTGGTCACCAAGGTTCGTAAATTTACAGATAATAAAAACTAATATGTTATTATATTACCTATTTGTCAATACCTACACGTGATGTGTTCCTCTCCTCTCACTCCTTTGTCACTTTCCCCGCAGAGATTACGGACAATGAAGCTTATTTGGAAGTAACGACACATCCACTTTACCGTTCTGGTTTGGACTGTTCATGGGAGTTGTCACTGCCAAATGGAAGCCATCCCACCATCACTTGGCCATACTTCGATATAGAACAAAGCACTCACTGTAGTAGGGACTATGTGGAAATAAGAGATAGCACAAACAAAAGGTATGTATCTTTCTTTTTTTTCTTAGCATGTGATTTGTACAATAATTACAACTTATTTCACGTACTATCACAAAATCCTAGAAGTAGTTCCTAATTACCTGCATGCATGTTGATTTTTTAGTTCTTCGATATGAACTGAAACAA
>JAPQNM010000019.1:15004887-15007387 GCA_029783475.1 Metacarcinus magister
CTTCACACCTGTATAGCTAAACACCTGTCCAGCTTAATTACACCTGATGAACCTAATAATAGTAATGAATTCTATCTATTCTGACACCATAATGAGAGCCAATCATAGCTGTTCTTCAATACTTAATCCGACCAATCCCATCATTTCAACATTACGTCACCTGCCAATCAGCCAGCCAATGAGATGTGTTGAAATATGTGACGTCATAATGTGTCATCCAATTAGAGGTGAGTTAGGGTGATTGTGATTATTTTTTTTTCTTTTCTTCTCTATCTTTTTTTTTCTGTATCTTTTTTTCCTCCATGCTGAAGACAAGTTAATGTTGATTGATTTGGATGACGTGACTGCCGGATGAACACACACACACACACACACACACACACACACACACACACACACACACACACACACACACACACACACACCATTGTTCCTTCCGACCGAGCACCGTCAAAGGATGTTATTCAAAGGGAGAGAGTTTAAACAAGTTCTCTTCTCTCTCTCTCTCTCTCTCTCTCTCTCTCTCTCTCTCTCTCTCTCTCTCTCTCTCTCTCTCTCTCTCTCTCTCTCTCTCACAAAAACTCGTTCTGCATAACCTTTGTGTAATGAAGCCCAGCGGTGAAGCCATTCTATTAAAGGAAGCTTCAACCCCTAATTAAAGGTATACGATGACAGGTGTGTATAGGTATCAGCAACTAATTACCTGACGACCTGTTTATAAGTGACCTAAGGGAGGAATTGTGTTATGATGTTATTTTATTTTATTTTCTCTTTTTTTTCTTCTCTCTCTCTCTCTTCCATTACTCAATCTTCACCACAGTCCCTTCACCTTCTCCACCACCACCACCACCACCACCACCACCCCCATTCCTCATACTTGTGTCCCCTGAAGGTTGTAAAACTATTTATGGGGAAGAAAATGTCACACACCGCTGGAATTTAACACCAGAATTCTTTATTTATTTTATTTATTTATTAATTTTTTGAGGAACGTGTTGGATGGGAGGGAGGATGAGAGTAATTTGTCTATTTTTCAATACTTATTTGAAACTACATCATCAGAATTTTTTAAGTTATGATAAAATGTATACACAGATGATCACATACACGTATATACACACACATGTACGTATATGCTAAGTACTTTATATATGGTAATCATGTTTCGAGATGTGTTTAAGATTGTCACTTACTTTGTTACAGCTTGTCTCTCTCTTTTTTTTTTTTTATCTTCATTATATATTCAATGTCAGTAAGATATGGAATTGAAGAAGAAAAAAAGTCGTATAATCTGAATAACAAATGAACAAGTTATTCACATTAATAATCTACTTCACATTCCTTGGATTACGACGGAGTAGATATATGAATGAACAACAAAATTAATAACTCCTAAAAAAATAACTGAATAAAAAAAACAAAAAATATATATAAGATTAGATAAGTGGAAAAAATTAAGTAGTTAACAATCTGATACAGTTAACCCGCTTAGTAATGGATTCTAATAGTGGTTGCTTACGTACATATAACATGAGGTTCAATGCCAAAACAATAAGAACAGAGGAACAGAGACATCCGTTTTGTCTCTCTCTCCCTCTCCCTCTCCCTCTCCCTCTCTCTCTCTCTCTCTCTCTCTCTCTCTCTCTCTCTCTCTCTCTCTGACTTTGATTTGCACATCCTCACTCAGTCTCCATTTAGGTAAAAAGAAAAACAGGCAACGTCAGTTTACATTTTAGTGTCCTTGGCGCTGCACTCCGTCAAGGGAACTTTTGCGCAACACAGACCAACACACACCAACCAGACCACGACTAATGTTATGGTCTCAGTCAACACCAGAGGGATAGCAAGACTGACGTAACCTATTGATTAAACACACTTACACCGGATCATTGACACTGTGCCTCCCACCTTCTATAGACACACCTTTGTTTGCATCTCTATTAGTTTTATGCAAGACACTGATAGCGAATTGAAATCTACCTGTCCTTCAGAACACCTCAGATGCAACACTTTATATGTGGATGGATGAACACCTTCTAACCACACACACCACACACACACACACACACACGTAGACATCCGTTATGTATCCTTCTAATCGAGTGAGAAAAAATGTCCTTCACCTTCTTTAAAAAACTTGTTAAGCAAAGACCCAATGGAGGGATATAATTTCCTCCATCCGTCCATCCCTCCATCTCTCCATCCCTCCATCTCCCCATCAATTCTTCCATCTCTCTGTGAGTCAATATATACATTTCTACCCTCTCCGTTATTATCTAAACCTCTTATAACAGTATTAAATCGTCGATATTAATCTTATGACAATAAAGTTACTTGAGACAAATTCTTATAGTCTCCATGAACCACCTTACGTTTTCTTTTACAGGACTACACACTACGTTTTCTTCCGTTTAGATGAGGGTCTATTATAAACATATCTTTTTTTTTATCAAAGCTGTATTGTGCGAGGAGAGAGAGAGAGAGAGAGAGAGAGAGAGAG
>JAPQNM010000019.1:15012387-15072387 GCA_029783475.1 Metacarcinus magister
ATGTTAAGTTAAAACGGCACGAGATGGAGGGAAATAATGAGGAGTGGTAATTAACTCTCTCTCTCTCTCTCTCTCTCTCTCTCTCTCTCTCTCTCTCTCTCTCTCTCTCTCTCTCTCTCTCATGAAACTAGGACACACAAGTTGCATGCAAGCACCGTAACTGTTGCGTGCAGTTCTATCTTCTATCTTCTCTCTCTCTCTCTCTCTCTCTCTCTCTCTCTCTCTCTCTCTCTCTCTCTCTCTCTCTCTCTCTCTCTCTCTCTCCTCTCTCTCTCTCTCTCTTTTATTCCGGTCTTCTTATACATCTTCTTTTTTTTCCCTCTCTCTTTCCCTTTTTCCTTCCTCCCTCTCTTTTTTATTCCAAGTCATGCCTTCAGTTTCAGCCAGGTCTTATTTTTCTTTCCTCCTCCTCCTCCTCCTCCTCCTCCTCCTCCTCCTCCTCGTGCTGGGAATTGAACGGGAGTTGACCACTAAGATTACTGAACTTAAGTCTTCTTTCCTCTTCTTCCTCTTCCTCCTTCTCCTCCTTTTATTCGTCCTCAAGGTCTGTTATATAATGTAGATGAAGAAGGATGGAGGAGGGAGGGAGTATGGTGGAGAAGGGAGCAAAAAATAATGGAGAGGAAGAGTGGAGGGAAAAGGAGGCGGTGGAGGAGAATTGTGATCATTATGCTGGAGGGAAGGTGGGTGAATGAGGGAGGAACCACATGTTTTAGTGGAAATACCTGAGTTTACTCCTACATTTGTGGGGTTTTTTTTTATTAGCTGGTTGCCTTTCGTAAAACACACACAAAATCACATACCTACACATGCACCAAACCACACACACACACACACACACACACTGAACAATGCAATAATTTCTAGTCACGGTCACTACAGACTAAGTTTAGGTAAGTCTGACCACGAACCTTGTAGAGCTGTGTGTGTGTGTGTGTGTGTGTGTGTGTGTGTGTGTGTGTGTGTGTGTGTGTGTGTGTGTGTAAACCTAACCAATTTCCATAGCAAGGAAAGCAGGGCAAAATTTCACACACACACACACACACACACATGCAAAAAGGACGAAAGTTCATATATAATGGCGAGGTTTTCCGTGACTCATGAAAGCAGTAGATACTCAATATGGTGGCAACACACACGCCAATACCAGCCCCGCCCACGCCCCCGCCAACGCCCCCCACCCCTTGCACGGTAACAATTGGTGGCAGCGGTGGTGGTGGTGGTGGTGGTGGTGAACAATGGTTTTACTGATCATCATTATTATTATTAGTTATTATTGTTATTATTATTATCATTATTATCTTCATTATTTTTATTTCTTATCTTCCCTCCTCCTCCTCCTCCTCTTGCTCAATTAACTACTGATACACGATACATCTCTAACAACATTCACAACTGGTTTCAAGACTGGCTCTGTATGCGGAAACAAAGAGTGGCTTTTAACGGTGTTGCGTCTAACTGGCTTCAGGTAAAAAAGTAGTGTATTGGTGTTTGGTCTTGTTTTATATTCATTTTTATATATATATACATTAATAACAGTCGATAGGTTCAGTTACAAAAAGAAAAAGTGTTGAAAAATGTTGAAATCTCCTCCTTTGTTTTGTTTAATGTATCAGTCGAGTTGTTAGTTTTTGTTTGATATACTCAACTAGATATTCTGTTCACCTTTCCAAGCATTCTTCTATAACCACTATTAATGCAGTCAACTTACTATCTTCTGTTTTTATCAATCACTTTTTATTTTATTTTATCGACTTCCTCTACTATTTCTTAAATGTTTTCTTAATATCGTCTTGCATGTTTTCCTTCAAGTTATTTACACACAAAAACATATATATTCATCAGCTTTCTCTAAGTTCCTGTGAATGTATAATGTGCTTTTCTAGTTGTTCGTCTAGTTATAATATTGTTTTAATTTATGTTTAAGGCTCTATTAGTTATATGTATTAGATTTTTACTTGAATAATCTCTCTCTCTCTCTCTCTCTCGTTCTTTCCCTAATTCCTGTTTTTCCGCGTCAATCTCCTTAATATTTTTGCCACACACGTAACCGCAAACCTATAATCTAGTCTGGCTTCTCTCAGTGCTCTTACCTCTGGCAATACTCGTCTTAATAGTGTTTGCTAAGTTGCTTTCACTGCACTTTAACCTTCCTATGCACTCTGGTATTATAGTATTTTGTGCTGTATACTAGACCTACAATTGACTAAACCCTCAATTTTCTCAACAAGATCGTATGTAATGTAATGTGTGTTGTGTGATTTTAACAATGGTTGGTATCTTGCTCACTATCTACTGTCTGGTTAAGTCTTTGCTGTGTTACGTCACCTATGTTTGAGTTGTGTTGGTATGTTTTATTATGTTGTGTGTATGTGTTGTGTACTATATATAAACGCACGCACGCACACACACACACACACACACACACCACTATAGACCTGCTATAATACAATTGTCATGCTCCATCCCACAGCTAAATGATATATAAAGAAAAGAAGAAAAAAAAATATATAAAGGTTTTTCTCTCACAGGTAAGATACAATAAACACAACGCAACGCAAACAATAATAATAAAAAATAGATGAAAAAAAAAAGGAAAATAAGAACAATGCTGATACAATAGCAACCAGATATCAACAAAAAAAGTGTGAAAATAATACCAAAATAAAAGAAAGACACCGTGACTGATTTCAAGGAACAAATCTGATGCAATGTTACGTGAAGAACTTTTTATCTGTTAGTGACTTGTATGTATGTATATATGCATGTATGTATATGTATGTATGTACGTATAACCAGGTAATTGCATACGTCTGTCACCCACGCCAGTCACGGCCAATCACTAGCCTTCCAATTATCTCTCCTCCCGCTAATTGGTTTTCAGGCAAGCAACACCATCTGTCAAACGAGTGTGACTGTGTGTGTACGTGTGTGTGTGTGTGTGGTATACCTGTTTGCTATGTATGTAGTACGTGTGCATGTCATCGCGGAAACACACACACACACCCACACACACACACAGCCTCACAATTCACTTCATACCTCACTATTCACATTAAATCTTCATCCCCAACAATTTTCCTTCCTAGTAAAGTCACATTCTTCCCCCATACAACCACGTCAAGGTATGGGAAGCATCTCAGTACACTCCCACCGTTGTAGTTGGTTGCACAGAGGGGAAACAATTGGGGCGTTCGTTCTCTGGGGAGGCAAGACATAAGATACGACTTGTGGCCTTTAGTTGAGAAATTCCCGGACCACTCTCTCACTCTCTCAACAGCATCAACAACAGGAAGCCTTGGGTTGGTCACGGTCAAAATTCCTATCACGTTATAGCGAGACAATGGTGTGACGCTAGAGTGTTTTAAGACAATTATCTATTTTTTTCCTATATATAACCTAACCTAACCTAACCTAACCTAACCTATATATACGTTGCGACTTTTTTCTTGTTATTGTTTTTTCCTTGACGTTGCAGTTGAAAGTGAAAGGTTAGTCAAAAAAAAAAAAGAGAGAGAGAGGGAGAGAGAAAAAATATATATATAGATAGACAGATAAACAGTTAAGCAGAAGGAAGAGGGAGATAAAGGAGGTTAATAGAGAAAAAAAAAAAAAGAAGTGAGACATGTAGGAATTAGAGATAATTAAACATAACGGAGAAACGCTCCATAGATCTCTCTCTCTCTCTCTCTCTCTCTCTCTCTCTCTCTCTCTCTCTCTCTCATTGCAACAAGAGAGGCTGCGGTGCATCTCCTAGCCATCCCTGCGACTTTGAACCATTTGAGTGAACCACAGAATTCAATCTCGAACCACAACACCACGAAGCAATGAACCCATTTTTGTTTTTTCCCCCCTCGTCTCGTGATTACATTCAGGTTCATAATACTTTCTTTTTTCTTTCTTTTTTTTTGGAGTTTGAATCATGTGGTTTAATAATGACATCAGAGGAAGTGAAATACATAACTTGAAACATGACATCTTTTTCTTTTTTCTTATTTTTTTTTTTGGTATTCTCTCTTCTTACTATTCGTGTTATTATCGTTATTATTAAACATATACCTCCTCTCGTCTCCCCTTACTCCTTCTCCTTCTTCTTCTTCTTCTTCTTCCTCCTCCTCCTCCTCCTCCTTCTCCTTTCCCACAGTAGTAACAGTAAAGAGTCTAATTCCTCCTTAAAACGGAATAGTAAAGGAGAAGTACCGCAAAGTAACATTATTAGAACTATGCGTGAAGAGCACACACGCACGCGCACACACACACACACACACACACACACACACACACACACACACACACACACACACACACACAAAGGGAGGGGTCAGCATAGCGTAACACCAAGGACTGAAACGTTACATAAAAACAGAGAGAGAGAGAGAGAGAGGAGAGAGAGAGAGAGAGAGAGAGAGAGAGAGAGAGAGAGAGAGAGAGATACAGAGTCGAATATCATACCCGCTTTCTCTGTCAACATTCTCTTTCTGTCTCTCTCTATCTCTATCTCTCTCTCAAGTTTCTATATCAAAATTTCATATGTGTGTGTGTGTGTGTGTGTGTGTGTGTGTGTGTGTGTGTGTGTGTGTGTGTGTGTGTCCAGAACAGTCATGCTGAGACCTCTGGTAGTGCCTTGGGCTGTTTAGTGATTCAGTCGTGAGGAACAAAGGAGGAACACATAGGAACACATAGGAAGAACAAACAGCAACAGGCCTGCTGGCCCTTACGAGGCTGTTTGTGAGTACACTATCTAGTCTAGAGTGAAGGATACAGGATAGTAAGGGTGAAGGCTTCTCTCCCCAGCCATGGCTGGCAGGGAAAGGAAGGCCAACCAAGACCAGACTGTCACTACTGTCACTACTGTCACTACCACTACTGCTACCACTACTTCCTGGCAAGCGATGTCAGGCCACTAGCGACGTCTTTTGAATCGACATTTCGTAAGTTAGGTACATCAGGATGAACTTACTCAAAGTTTGCTACGTTAACGGATAGTATTTTAGTTGTGGATTGGCTTCTAAATATTTGTCAAGTCTATTTTTGAACGTAGTAATTGTTTTACTGTCGACGACATTGGCGGGCAGGGAGTTCCAAACGTTAACGATCCGATTGAAAAAGAAGTGCTTGGCTTTGTTTGATGTGAATCTTTTACCAGTAATCTTAAAAGAATGACGTCTTCTTGTTATATTTGATCAATCAAAAGTAATGTAATCTTCTGTATTGATATTATCGAATCCTTTGATTATCTTGAACATTTCAATGAAATCCCCTCGCATCCTTCGTTTCGGTGGTAATGGCAGGTTAAACATAACTTATTGCCAGTATTAACCCTTACACTGCCGAGGTCTTTTCTAAGTGTTCGATTTATAGATTTTTAAAAAAATTATGATTTTATTCAAATTTTTCTTATTAATGATAAAAATAAATATTAATGATAAAAATAAATATTAATGATGCAAATAAATAATAATGATAAAAATAAATAATAATGATAAAAATAAATATTAATGATAAAAATAAATATTAATGATAAAAATAAATATTAATGATAAAAATAAATATTAATGATAAAAATAAATATTAACGATAAAAATAAATATTAATGATAAAAATAAATATTAATGATAAAAATAAATATTAGTGATAAAAATAAATATTAATGATAAAAATAAATATTAATGATAAAAATAAATATTAATGATAAAAATAAATAATAATGATAAAAATAAATAATAATATTAAAAAATAAATATTAATGATAAAAATAAATATTAATGATAAAAATAAATATTAATGATAAAAATAAATATTAATGATAAAAATAAATATTAATGATAAAAATAAATAATAATGATAAAAATAAATATTAATGATAAAAATAAATATTAATGATAAAAATAAATATTAATGATAAAAATAAATAATAATGATAAAAATAAATAATAATGATAAAAATAAATAATAATGATAAAAATAAATAATAATGATAAAAAATAAATATTAATGATAAAAATAAATATTAATGATAAAAATAAATAATAATGATAAAAATAAATAATAATGATAAAAATAAATAATAATGATTAAAAAATAAATATTAATGATAAAAATAAATATTAATGATAAAAATAAATAATAATGATGAAAATAAATATTAATGATAAAAATAAATATTAATGATAAAAATAAATATTAATGATAAAAATAAATATTAATGATAAAAATAAATATTAATGATAAAAATAAATATTAATGATAAAAATAAATATTGATAAAAATAAATATTAATGATAAAAAATAAATAATTATGATAAAAATAAATATTATGATAAAAATATATATTAATGATAAAAATAAATATTAATGATAAAAATAAATATTAATGATAAAAAATAAATATTAATGATAAAAATAAATATTAATGATGAAAATAAATATTAATGATAAAAATAAATATTAATGATAAAAATAAATATTAATGATAAAAATAAATATCATGATAAAAATAAATAATAATATTAAAAAATAAATATTAATGATAAAAATAAATATTAATGATAAAAATAAATATTAACGATAAAAATAAATATTAATGATAAAAATAAATATTAATGATAAAAATAAATATTAATGATAAAAATAAATATTAATGATAAAAATAAATATTAACGATAAAAATTAATAATAATGATAAAAATAAATATTAATGATAAAAATAAATATTAATGATAAAAATAAATATTAATGATAAAAATAAATATTAATGATAAAAATAAATAATAATGATAAAAATAAATATTAATGATAAAAATGTATATTAATGATAAAAATAAATATTAATGATAAAAATATATATTAATGATAAAAATATATATTAATGATAAAAATATATATTAATGATAAAAATAAATATTAATGATAAAAATAAATATTAATGATAAAAATAAATATTAATGGTAAAAATAAATATTAATGATAAAAATAAATATTAATGATAAAAATAAATATTAATGATAAAAATAAATATTAATGATAAAAATAGATAATAATGATAAAAATAAATATTAATGATAAAAATATATATTAATGATAAAAATATATATTAATGATAAAAATATATATTAATGATAAAAATATATATTAATGATAAAAATATATATTAATGATAAAAATATATATTAATGATAAAAAATAAATATTAATGATAAAAATAAACATTAATGATAAAAATATATATTAATGATAAAAATAAATATTAATGATAAAAATATATATTAATGATAAAAATAAATATTAATGATAAAAATAAATATTAATGATAAAAATATATATTAATGATAAAAATATATATTAATGATAAAAATATATATTAATGATAAAAATATATATTAATGATAAAAATAAATATTAATGATAAAAATATATATTAATGATAAAAATATATATTGATGATAAAAATAAATATTAATGATAAAAATATATATTAATGATAAAAATAAATATTAATGATAAAAATATATATTAATGATAAAAATATATATTAATGATAAAAATAAATATTAATGATAAAAATAAATATTAATGATAAAAATAAATAATAATGATAAAAATAAATATTAATGATAAAAATATATATTAATGATAAAAATATATATTAATGATAAAAATATATATTAATGATAAAAATATATATTAATGATAAAAATAAATATTGGCGCTAATTGGTCCACTGAAGACTATTTAAGAAGGAAGACACAAAGGAGGAGGAGTGGAGGAGGAGGAGGGGGGAGGGGGAGGAGGGGGAGAATATTATGATTTTGCTGTAGGAGTTTGGAGAGAGAGAGAGAGAGAGAGAGAGAGAGAGAGAGAGAGAGAGAGAGAGAGAGAGAGAGAGGAGAGAGAGAGAGAGAGAGAGAGAGAGAGCGCGATAAAGATAGAGAGAATAAATAGTTTTAGGCGTATCACACATGCGTATATAGTGTTTAATATTATAGTAATGATGAAACTGAGTCCAGATTCGTGTTCAGTTTGACTGAAAACCTTAAGGTACAAATTTTCATGAAATTCTGAGGTGTGGAAATTTTTCACGAAATTTTCAAGGGTGTCACCTTAGAATTTTTTCATGAAATCATGTTTTTCAAAATAACTCGAAAAGTATGAGGTTTACGTAAAAAACATTCTTAATAGTAAATATAGAGCAGGAGACGCCCGTTCCTTTGAGCTTTACTAGAATGTAATTGGAATGTAAGTAATGGAGATATTTATATATTTGTATTTTACACGAAACGTCTACTTAATTACATTTTTCTCCTAAACCAAAAGAGTAATTTACAAACAGATGACACCATCAGATAGAACTTGTCAAGCTGAACAACTTTGTTTCCATACATCTTTGTTGTAGGACTAATACTTTACTGGTAAAATGACTAAACTATTTTGGACTCAAATTCTGGTGGAAATCTTCGGGCCAAAAATTTCACGAATCCATTTTCATCACAAATCCACGAAAACTTATATTGAAGTTAAAGGTTTTGAAATTAATAATAATACATGTTAAGGAAGTGTTGCTGTTGGAGTAAAAAAATATTAATAATTATAATAATAAATATTAATGATAAAAATAAATATTAATGATAAAAATATATATTAATGATAAAAATATATATTAATGATAAAAATATATATTAATGATAAAAATATATATTAATGATAAAAATATATATTAATGATAAAAATAAATATTAATGATAAAAATAAATATTAATGATAAAAATAAATATTAATGATAAAAATAAATAATCATGATAAAAATAAATATTAATGATAAAAATATATATTAATGATAAAAATATATATTAATAATAAAAAATATATATTAATGATAAAAATAAATATTAATGATAAAAATATATATTAATGATAAAAATAAATATTAATGATAAAAATATATATTAATGATAAAAATATATATTAATGATAAAAATATATATTAATGATAAAAATATATATTAATGATAAAAATATATATTAATGATAAAAATATATATTAATGATAAAAATAAATATTAATGATAAAAATAAATATTAATGATAAAAATAAATATTTATGATAAAAATAAATATTAATGATAAAAAAAATATTAATGATAAAAATAAATATTGATGATAAAAATAAATATTGATGATAAAAATAAATAATGATGATAAAAATAAATAATGATGATAAAAATAAATAATGATGATAAAAATAAATATTAATGATAAAAATAAATATTAATGATAAAAAAAAATATTAATGATAAAAATAAATATTAATGATACAAATAAATATTAATGATAAAAATAAATATTAATGATAAAAATAAATATTAATGATAAAAATAAATATTATTGATAAAAATAAATAATAATGATAAAAATAAATATTGATGATAAAAATAAATATTAATGATAAAAATAAATATTAATGATAAAAATAAATATTAATGATAAAAATAAATATTTATGATAAAAATAAATATTATTGATAAAAATAAATATTAATGATAAAAATAAATATTAATGATAAAAATAAATATTAATGATAAAAAATAAATATTAATGATAAAAATAAATATTAATGATGAAAATAAATATTAATGATAAAAATAAATATTAATGATAAAAATAAATATTAATGATAAAAATAAATATTAATGATAAAAATAAATATTAATGATAAAAATAAATAATAATGATAAAAAATAAATATTAATGATAAAAATAAATATTAATGATAAAAATAAATATTAATGATAAAAAATAAATATTAATCATACAAATAAATATTAATGATAAAAATAAATATTAATGATAAAAATAAATATTAATGATAAAAATAAATATTAATGATAAAAAATAAATATTAATGATAAAAATAAATATTAATGATGAAAATAAATATTAATGATAAAAATAAATATTAATGATAAAAATAAATATTAATGATAAAAATAAATATTAATGATAAAAATAAATATTAATGATAAAAATAAATAATAATGATAAAAAATAAATATTAATGATAAAAATAAATATTAATGATAAAAATATATATTAATGATAAAAATAAATATTAATGATAAAAATAAATATTAATGATAAAAATAAATATTAATGATAAAAATAAATATTAATGATAAAAATAAATATTAATGATAAAAATAAATATTAATGATAAAACTAAATAATAATGATAAAAATAAACATTGATGATAAAAATAAATGTAATGATAAAAATAAATATTAATGATAAAAATAAATATTAATGATAAAAATAAATATTAATGATAAAAATAAATATTAATGATAAAAATAAATAATAATGATAAAAATAAATAATAATGATAAAAATAAATATTAATGATAAAAATAAATATTAATGATAAAAATAAATATTAATGATAAAAATAAATATTAATGATAAAAATAAATATTAATGATAAAAATAAATATTAATGATAAAAATAAATATTAATGATAAAAATAAATAATAATGATAAAAAATAAATATTAATGATAAAAATAAATATTAATGATAAAAATAAATATTAATGATAAAAATAAATATTAATGATAAAAATAAATATTAATGATAAAAATAAATATTAATGATAAAAATAAATATTAATGATAAAAATAAATAATAATGATAAAAATAAATATTGATGATAAAAATAAATATTAATGATAAAAATAAATATTAATGATAAAAATAAATATTAATGATAAAAATAAATATTAATGATAAAAATAAATATTAATGATAAAATAAATATTAATGATAAAAATAAATATTAATGATAAAAATAAATATTAATGATAAAAATAAATATTAATGATAAAAATAAATATTAATGATAAAAATAAATATTAATGATAAAAATAAATAATAATGATAAAAATAAATATTAATGATAAAAATAAATATTAATGATAAAAATAAATATTAATGATAAAAATAAATATTAATGATAAAAATAAATATTAATGATAAAAATAAATATTAATGATAAAAATAAATATTAATGATAAAAATAAATATTAATGATAAAAATAAATATTAATGATAAAAATAAATATTAATGATAAAAATAAATATTAATGATAAAAATAAATATTAATGATAAAAATAGATATTAATGATAAAAATAAATATTAATGATAAAAATATATATTAATGATAAAAATATATATTAATGATAAAAATATATATTAATGATAAAAATATATATTAATGATAAAAATATATATTAATGATAAAAATATACATTAATGATAAAAAATAAATATTAATGATAAAAATAAATATTAATGATAAAAATATATATTAATGATAAAAATAAATATTAATGATAAAAATATATATTAATGATAAAAATAATATTAATGATAAAAATAAATATTAATGATAAAAATATATATTAATGATAAAAATATATATTAATGATAAAAATATATATTAATGATAAAAATATATATTAATGATAAAAATAAATATTAATGATAAAAATATATATTAATGATAAAAATATATATTGATGATAAAAATAAATATTAATGATAAAAATATATATTAATGATAAAAATAAATATTAATGATAAAAATATATATTAATGATAAAAATATATATTAATGATAAAAATAAATATTAATGATAAAAATAAATATTAATGATAAAAATAAATATTAATGATAAAAATAAATATTAATGATAAAAATATATATTAATGATAAAAATATATATTAATGATAAAAATATATATTAATGATAAAAATATATATTAATGATAAAAATAAATATTGGCGCTAATTGGTCCACTGAAGACTATTTAAGAAGGAAGACACAAAGGAGGAGGAGTGGAGGAGGGGGAGGGGGAGGAGGGGGAGAATATTATGATTTTGCTGTAGGAGTTTGGAGAGAGAGAGAGAGAGAGAGAGAGAGAGAGAGAGAGAGAGAGAGAGAGAGAGAGAGAGAGAGAGAGAGAGAGAGAGAGAGCGCGATAGAGATAGAGAGAATAAATAGTTTTAGGCGTATCACACATGCGTATATAGTGTTTAATATTATAGTAATGATGAAACTGAGTCCAGATTCGTGTTCAGTTTGACTGAAAACCTTTAGGTACAAATTTTCATGAAATTCTGAGGTGTGGAAATTTTTCACGAAATTTTCAAGGGTGTCACCTTAGAATTTTTTCATGAAATCATGTTTTTCAAAATAACTCGAAAAGTATGAGGTTTACGTAAAAAACATTCGTAATAGTAAATATAGAGCAGGAGACGCCCGTTCCTTTGAGCTTTACTAGAATGTAATTGGAATGTAAGTAATGGAGATATTGATATATTTGTATTTTACACGAAACGTCTACTTAATTACATTTTTCTCCTAAACCAAAAGAGTAATTTACAAACAGATGACACCATCAGATAGAACTTGTCAAGCTGAACAACTTTGTTTCCATACATCTTTGTTGTAGGACTAATACTTTACTGGTAAAATGACTAAACTATTTTGGACTCAAATTCTGGTGGAAATCTTCGGGCCAAAAATTTCACGAATCCATTTTCATCACAAATCCACGAAAACTTATATTGAAGTTAAAGGTTTTGAAATTAATAATAATACATGTTAAGGAAGTGTTGCTGTTGGAGTAAAAAAATATTAATAATTATAATAATAAATATTAATGATAAAAATAAATATTAATGATAAAAATATATATTAATGATAAAAATATATATTAATGATAAAAATATATATTAATGATAAAAATATATATTAATGATAAAAATATATATTAATGATAAAAATAAATATTAATGATAAAAATAAATATTAATGATAAAAATAAATATTAATGATAAAAATAAATAATCATGATAAAAATAAATATTAATGATAAAAATATATATTAATGATAAAAATATATATTAATGATAAAAAATATATATTAATGATAAAAATAAATATTAATGATAAAAATATATATTAATGATAAAAATAAATATTAATGATAAAAATATATATTAATGATAAAAATATATATTAATGATAAAAATATATATTAATGATAAAAATATATATTAATGATAAAAATATATATTAATGATAAAAATATATATTAATGATAAAAATAAATATTAATGATAAAAATAAATATTAATGATAAAAATAAATATTATGATAAAAATAAATATTAATGATAAAAAATAAATATTAATGATAAAAATAAATATTGATGATAAAAATAAATATTGATGATAAAAATAAATAATGATGATAAAAATAAATAATGATGATAAAAATAAATAATGATGATAAAAATAAATATTAATGATAAAAATAAATATTAATGATAAAAAAAAATATTAATGATAAAAATAAATATTAATGATACAAATAAATATTAATGATAAAAATAAATATTAATGATAAAAATAAATATTAATGATAAAAATAAATATTATTGATAAAAATAAATAATAATGATAAAAATAAATATTGATGATAAAAATAAATATTAATGATAAAAATAAATATTAATGATAAAAATAAATATTAATGATAAAAATAAATATTTATGATAAAAATAAATATTATTGATAAAAATAAATATTAATGATAAAAATAAATATTAATGATAAAAATAAATATTAATGATAAAAAATAAATATTAATGATAAAAATAAATATTAATGATGAAAATAAATATTAATGATAAAAATAAATATTAATGATAAAAATAAATATTAATGATAAAAATAAATATTAATGATAAAAATAAATATTAATGATAAAAATAAATAATAATGATAAAAATAAATATTAATGATAAAAATAAATATTAATGATAAAAATAAATATTAATGATAAAAATAAATATAATCATACAAATAAATATTAATGATAAAAATAAATATTAATGATAAAAATAAATATTAATGATAAAAATAAATATTAATGATAAAAAATAAATATTAATGATAAAAATAAATATTAATGATGAAAATAAATATTAATGATAAAAATAAATATTAATGATAAAAATAAATATTAATGATAAAAATAAATATTAATGATAAAAATAAATATTAATGATAAAAATAAATAATAATGATAAAAAATAAATATTAATGATAAAAATAAATATTAATGATAAAAATATATATTAATGATAAAAAATAAATATTAATCATACAAATAAATATTAATGATAAAAATAAATATTAATGATAAAAATAAATATTAATGATAAAAATAAATATTAATGATAAAAATAAATATTAATGATAAAAATAAATAATAATGATAAAAATAAATATTGATGATAAAAATAAATGTTAATGATAAAAATAAATATTAATGATAAAAATAAATATTAATGATAAAAATAAATATTTATGATAAAAATAAATATTAATGATAAAAATAAATAATAATGATAAAAATAAATAATAATGATAAAAATAAATATTAACGATAAAAATAAATATTAATGATAAAAATAAATATTAATGATAAAAATAAATAATAATGATAAAAATAAATATTAATGATAAAAATAAATATTAATGATAAAAATAAATATTAATGATAAAAATAAATAATAATGATAAAAAATAAATATTAATGATAAAAATAAATATTAATGATAAAAATAAATATTAATGATAAAAATAAATATTAATGATAAAAATAAATATTAATGATAAAAATAAATATTAATGATAAAAATAAATATTAATGATAAAAATAAATAATAATGATAAAAATAAATATTGATGATAAAAATAAATATTAATGATAAAAATAAATATTAATGATAAAAATAAATATTAATGATAAAAATAAATATTTATGATAAAAATAAATATTAATGATAAAAATAAATATTAATGATAAAAATAAATAATAATGATAAAAATAAATATTGATGATAAAAATAAATATTAATGATAAAAATAAATATTAATGATAAAAATAAATATTAATGATAAAAATAAATAATAATGATAATAAATAAATATTAATGATAAAATAAATATTAATGATAAAAATAAATATTAATGATAAAAATAAATATTAATGATAAAAATAAATATTAATGATAAAAATAAATAATAATGATAAAAATAAATATTGATGACAAAAATAAATATTAATGATAAAAATAAATATTAATGATAAAAATAAATATTTATGATAAAAATAAATATTAATGATAAAAATAAATATTTATGATAAAAATAAATATTAATGATAAAAAATAAATAATAATGATAAAAATAAGTATTAATGATAAAAATAAATATTAATGATAAAAATAAATATTAATGATAAAAATAAATATTAATGATAAAAATAAATAATAATGATAAAAATAAATATTGATGATAAAAATAAATATTAATGGTAAAAATAAATATTAATGATAAAACTAAATATTAATGATAAAAATAAATATTAATGATAAAAATTAATATTAATGATAAAAATAGATAATAATGATAAAAATAAATATTAATGATAAAAATAAATATTAATGATAAAAATAAATAATAATGATAAAAATAAATAATAATGATAAAAATAAATATTAATAAAAATAAATATTAATGATAAAAATAAATAATAATGATAAAAATAAATAATAATGATAAAAATAAATATTAATGATAAAAATAAATATTCATGATAAAAATAAATAATAATGATAAAAAATAAATATTAAATATAAAAATAAATATTAATGATAAAAATAAATATTAATGATAAAAATAAATATTAATGATAAAAATAAGAGGAGGAGGAGGAGGAGGAGGAGGAGGGGAAAAGAAAGAGAATAGGAAAAATACAAAGGGAGAGAGAGAGAGAGAGAGAGAGAGAGAGAGAGAGAGAGAGAGAGAGAGAGAGAGAGAGAGAGAGAGAGAGAGAGAGAGAGAGAAGAGGTAGATAACGTAAATTCAGGTTTAAAATACAAGGAGAACATTTGGAAAACTAGTAGAGAACAGGTAGATAGAGAACAGGTTAAAACAAACAATTAATATAACTGAAGATAATTGAACACTTATATATATAAAACTAGTAGAGAATAAG
The DNA here is from genome assembly GCA_029783475.1 of Metacarcinus magister. Classification (NCBI taxonomy): domain Eukaryota; kingdom Metazoa; phylum Arthropoda; class Malacostraca; order Decapoda; family Cancridae; genus Metacarcinus; species Metacarcinus magister. The sequence continues at coordinate 15,028,515 of JAPQNM010000019.1, forward strand.
TATATATGAAAAAAATTAATAAATAAATAAAAAACGTAAGTCAACTACAAAATAATATTAATAAAAAAGGAACACGTATCCAAAAAAAAATAAATAAATAAATAAAATAAAATAAATAAAATAAATAAATAAAAAACTCATCTGGAAAACAAGTCCAAAAATATAAACAACAACAAACAACAACAACAACAACAACAACAACAACAAATACACGTCTTAGAAACCACGTACAGAACGAGTAGCAATCAACTAAAAAAAAACACAGGTGAATCACAGGTAATCAAAACTATACACCCACTAATAACAATAATAAAAAATAAAAATAAAATAAAATAAAAGATAGTTGTCGGAGGAAATGAAAAAAAAAGTGTATATTATAATTTGACTTTTTTCATTTTTTTTTTTTCATTTTTCATTTCCGGCGAAGTGACGCATTTTCTTGAAGGGCGAGATGAAGGAAGACAATGCAGACAATGAATGAAATAATGAATGAATGAGTTAATCTTTAAATGATCTTGGTAGCCTTGGGTGTGGTCTGTCTGTCTGTCTGTCTGTCTATCTATCTATCTATCTATCTATCTGTCTGTCTGTCTGTCTGTCTGGCTGGCTGTCTGTCTGTCTATATGTATGTATGTATTTGTCAATTTGTTTGTTTGTCTGTGTGATTCTGAATTATTGTCCGTCTGTCTGTCTCTTTTCTTATCTATCTGTATCTATTTGTCTATTTGTCTGTCTGTCTGTGGATTCCTGAGGTTTTTTGTTCTTTCTCTCTCTCTCTCTCTCTCTCTCTCTCTCTCTCTCTCTCTCTCTCTCTCTCTCTCTCTCTCTCTCTCTCTCTCTCAATGACGAAGAGAGAAAGAGACGGTCTATTTCCTCCTTATTATGGGAAACGAAACTCATATATTGACAACAAATACAACAACAACACACACACACACACACACACACACACACACACACACACACACACACACCTGGAGACGGTAATTAACAAACAGGTGGAGTAGAAGATAGTGTTCAATAGATGGATAGGTGAAAGCGATAGATAGATAGGTATGGGAAGAAGAAGAAGCAGAAGAAGAAGAAGAAGAAGAAGAAGAAGAAGAAGAAGAAGAAGAAGAAAAAATAGCAAAAAAAACAAAACAAATGAGGTGATGGAGAGAGTGGGGGAGGGAGGAGGAAGAGGTAGAGGAAGAGTAATAAAGAGGAATTATGGGAGAGAGAAAAGGAAGTGTTTATATATGATGGAGTACAATTTCAACTGAACTAAATAGGAAACTTAATTATCCCAGGAGGAGGAGGAGGAGAGGAGGAGGAGGAGGAGGAGGAGAAGGAAGGAGATGAAGAGGAGGAGGCAAAGGAAGTCGAAAGTGGAGATGGAAGTAGAATATCTGAAGGAGAAAGTAAAGTGAGGAAGAAAAAAGTAGAAAAAAAGTGATGATGCATGAGGAGGAGGAGGAGGAGGAGCTTAACATGACCCTGCATCCAAGGTCACTCTCCCCCCCCCACACACAAACACACGTTACCCCCCCCACCTCCCTACATCCGGCACCTGTATTCTCACGCCCATTTCAATCCCTCCATCCTCTCCCAAAGATGCTCTCTCTCTCTCTCTCTCTCTCTCTCTCTCTCTCTCTCTCTCTCTCTCTCTCTCTCTCTCTCTCTCTCTCTCTCTCTCTCTCTCTCTCTCTCTCTTGTTGTTGTCTATTTGTCTTTATGTAGTAACAAAGAAAGTCCTAATTATTTATATAAGAGTATGTCGCGATAACAATAACCACCACCACCACCACCACCACCACCACCACCACCACCACCACCACCACCACCACCACCACCACCACCACCACCACCACCACCACCACAATCACCATCAACCAAGTTAACCACACACTTGCATGCAATGAGAAGAATCAGGGCGGAGAGGAGTAAAAATGAGAGAGAGAGAGAGAGAGAGAGAGAGAGAGAGAGAGAGAGAGAGAGAGAGAGAGAGAGAGAGAGAGAGAGAGAGAGAGAGAGAGAGAGAGAGAGAGAGAGAGAATAAAAAAAATAAAAATAAAAAAAAAGTTACTGATTATGATACAAAACTCATTAAGAAAATTGAATACAACATACAAGAAAAAAATAAAGAGAAAAACAAAGAGAGCATAGAGGGAGGGAGGGAGGGGAGACCAGGTGTTGAAGTGCAGGTAAGGAGTGCCAAGGAGACAGGTAAGACACTAATTAAGGTCACCTGTATTTGACAAACAGACATACATACTTTAATTACGTGCTGGGAGGCGTGGGAAGGTGTGGCGAAGGAGGAGGAGGAGGAGGAGGAGGAGAGGAGGAGGAGGAGGAGGAGGAGGAGGTAATAACAGAGGAAGAATAAGAACATCAAGAAACCAAAATAAAACTAACATATATAAAAATGTCAATAATTACAAGAAAATTCAATAAAAAAAACATACTCCATAAAATTAAATAAATAAAAAAAATATATATATAGAAAAAATAATAAAATAGCCACTCAGGAACACCAATGATCACTCTCTTCTCCTATTGGCTGAGGCCGAAGTTCAATCCACCAATGAGAGGCGTTTCCTTTGTACTAGTGTGTGACGTCATGGGTAAATAGAGAAAGAGGGAGAGAGAGAGAGAAAAAAAAATGACCAGAGCTGTGAAAGGGAAGTGAAAGGAATGCATAATGTAAAGTGCACGAGAGGTGAAAGGAAGAGAGAGGGAGAGAGGGAATAAAGAGGGAGAGAAGAGAAGGAAGGAGGGAGAGAAGGAGGAGAGGGAGGGAAGGGGAGGAAGGCAGATGGCAAGGAAGCTTTCTCTCAGTAATGCACGATTAAGCTTTCTAATGTTGAGGCTGCAGAGATGATGGGAGGAGAGCACACACACACACACACACACACACGTACACACACACACACACACACACCGTTTACTTATCGATCCTCATCATCATCATCCTCATCATCATCATCATCATCATCATCATCATCATCATCATCATCATCATCATCATCATCATCAGGAGTAATTAATAGTTTCTTTTTCTTTCTTTTTATCTTGTGTTTTAAAGTTAATTCATTAGTATAGTTTTTTTTTCTTCCATCTAGTTTATATTTATTTTTTATTTATCTATTGAACATTATTTTTTATCTTATTGTAAACTCTAGAAACAAAAAATAATCTGTATTGTTATTTTATTTCATTCTCTTTGTTGTTCTCTCTCTCTCTCTCTCTCTCTCTCTCTCTCTCTCTCTCTCTCTCTCTCTCTCTCTCTCTCTCTCTCTCTCTCTCTCTCTCACGCACACCCACGAGTGAACGCCCGCCAAGACACACCAGGTGGTAGATTTTAATTAGAGGCTGCAAGGTAGGTAGGTAGCGGCTGACCACTCCTTTCCCCCCCCCATCTCTCTCTCTCTCTCTCTCTCTCTCTCTCTCTCTCTCTCTCTCTCTCTCTCTCTCTCTCTCTCTCTCTCTCTCCCTTAAGACATTCAATGGGAGGAAAGAAAGGTAGGATGAGAGAGAGAGAGAGAGAGAGAGAGAGAGAGAGAGAGAGAGAGAGAGAGAGAGAGAGAGAGAGAGAGAGAGAGAGAGAGAGAGAGATACGGATGGATGGACGAAGGTAATGAACGAGGATGGAGAATGAAGATGGATGGAGAACACGAGGGAAAAGAAAAAAAAAGGAAGGAGGGAGGAATGGAGGGAAGGATGGAGGGAGGAAGGGAGGGAAGGGAGGAGGGAGGAGGGAGGGAAGGAGTGGAGGGAAGTGAGTGTCTGTTTATATAACTGTCTTCTCTGTCTTTGTACTAGTCTTATCGTCTCTCCTTGTTTACCTGTACATCCAATCACCTCACCTGGCCATCGTTAATTGATTTCCCACGTGTCACCTGTTCTGGCATACCCACTTCCTGTCTGTGTGTTTGTTTAGATGCACGTGTTTTTGTTTACATCTGTTTACAAGGGGGAGTGTAAACAGTGATTTCTTAACTTATTTCAGCGATTTTCTTTCTCTCTTTTGAATGTAAGAAGACAAATAGAGGTAAAGTATATAATAGGAACTTTATGAATAGATGGAAAATCATACTGTATATATTATCAGTAAAGTTTCATTCTTGATTTTTAACAATTGAAGGGAAGGAAGCAATATATAAGAGATGGTTCAGGGAGAAATATTTAAAGTTCCATTTACAGAACCAAGAATCGAGTGAAGAGAGAATATATGCATGGTAATCAAGTACACATTTTTGGAGGTTGGGTGAGGCAGTCATTATCTCTCTCTCTCTCTCTCTCTCTCTCTCTCTCTCTCTCTCTCTCTCTCTCTCTCTCTCTCTCTCTCTCTCTCTCTCTCTCTCTCTCTCTCGGGTTTGCATATGCACGTCAGCTGCTCCTGATGAATGCCTTTGGTTGCTGGCATGACTGTGTGTGTGTGTGTGTGTGTGTGTGTGTGTGTGTGTGTGTGTGTGTGTGTGTGTGTGTGTGTGTGTGTGTGTGTGTGTTCTAGATTGTTATAGATAGATACATAAAAAGACAGAGAACATACAGACAGACTGACATTAATTAAAAGCAAAATAGAGAAAAAAACACAACAAAACTGACTTAAACATTTTGAAAAGATAGAAGAAGAAAGAATTAAAAAAAAAAGAAAAAAAAGAAAGAAAGAAAAAGTATAGGAATTGGACATCAGAAAGTACAAAACCTCAAGGCAGATAAATAAAAAAAAAAAAGAAAGATGGCAGAATGGAATGAAAGAAAATTTTGGGGTGGATGAACTTAGCACATTGGACAAGTTGCAAGAGGGAGAAGAAGATGTCTTTGAAAGGATAGTCAGCATAGTCAGCAGTGTTGGCTGGTCTGGTCTGCCTTGAGGGGAGAACACGAATACATCGACATAAGAATAGTACGAATATGATAATACCAACAATAACAATGATAACAATGACGATAACAATGATGAAAATAACAACAATAATAATAATAACAATAATAAGTCACATTTATCTAATTTCATTTTTATACACAAAAAAAACTATTACAGCCACCACCACCACCACCACCACCACCACCACCACCACCACCACCACTACTTTTCTTGTAGAAGGTGAAGGTAAAAGGTGAAGAGGGAAAGTAACTTCCTAGATATGTAATACTTTCTCTTTACTGGCACCTCTCTCTCTCTCTCTCTCTCTCTCTCTCTCTCTCTCTCTCTCTCTCTCTCTCTCTCTCTCTCTCTCTCTCTCTCTCTCTAAGGGTCATACGGTTACCTTTTCAAAGATTAAAATTTTACAAAGTCACTGTGTGTGTGTGTGTGTGTGTGTGTGTGTGTGTGTGTGTGTGTGTGTGTGTGTGTGTGTGTGTGTGTGTGTGTGCTGAGAGGTCGAAATGCTATAGAGTCGGATGGATCGAGTAGGAGGTCGGGGAGGAGAAGGAGGAGGAGGAGGAGGAGGAGGAGGAGGAGGAGGAGGAGGAGGAGGAGGAGGAGGAGGAGGAGTTAGAAACGGTTCGTGGCTGGGCGTGGTATTGGGGGGGACTGGGAGGAAGGAGGAGGAGAGGAAAGGGAGGAGTTGAGGAAGTGAGAAAGGTGTAGCAGGAGGAGGAGGAGGAGGAGGAGGAGGAGGAGGAGGAACGACCCTGACCAAGCATTATGTAGCTCCGTTATGCAGAGACAAACTTCCTCCTTGATGATTGTTTACTACTACTACTACTACTACTACTACTACTACTACTACTACTACTACTACTACTACTACAACTACTACTACTACTACAACTACTATTACTACTACTACTACTACTACTACTACTACTACTACAATTACTACAATTACTACTACTACTACTACTACTACTACTACTACTACTACTACTACTACTACTACTACTACTACTACCATTACCACCACCACCATCACCACTAAAACGAAAAGCTTATGATGTCTGAACACAAAACATTTCTTCCTCTTCCTCATTCTTTCCCTCTTCCTCCTCTTCCTCCTCCTCCTCCTCCTCCTCTTCGCCTTCCACCTGCCTGTCCCATCAACCCCTGAAGGCAGACTTACTGTTTACATCCCCTCCCACTCTTTATCACCCCTCCACCCACACCACACCCCGCCCCCCTCCATCCACCCACGCCCGACACCCCAATTTCCTTGTGGCCTTCCTCCTCCACACTCAATATGGTCCTCTTCTTGCGATACTTGTTGTTGTTGTTGTTGTTGTTGTTGGTGGTGGTGGTGGTGGTGGTGGTAAAACTATTACTATTATTATTATTACTACTACTACTACTACTACAAATATTACTTATACTAATAATAATAATGATAATACCATCATCATTATTATCATTACTATTATTATTACGATTTTCAATACTATATATATGGTAGTAATTGATACAGAATAGTTCTCCCTTAATTCTACCCTGACGCCCGTGCTTTGCAATTCTCTCTCTGGGGGGGATAGTGTGCGGGGTGTGTCTGCAGCAGAAGGGAGCCTCTACCTGCAATTGTCTCACTCACCCCCACCCCCCCTACACTCACCCCACACCCCCTTACACTCACCCCCTACACACATGCAATCCTCTAAGGTCTGCTACATAACTGTTTTTCATTTCTTTACCAACTCGATCCCCTGCGTTGTTTTACTAATGGTGAATGATAGCTGTGTCTTTGTGTGTGTGTGTGTGTGTGTGTGTGTGTGTGTGTGTGTGTGTGTGTGTGTGTGTGTGTGTGTGTGTGTGTGCACGTGCAGCCCGGAAGAGGGCGGGGCAGGTTAATGGTGTTACTGTTTTGTTTTCTTTGGTGTGTGTGTGTGTGTGTGTGTGTGTGTGTGTGTGTGTGTGTGTGTGTGTGTGTGTGTGTGTGTGTGTGTGTGTGTAAAGATTCATGTATGAAAGTTAGACAGCAATGACAATTTTTTTTAAACATGTATGTCAGTCAATCTATCTATCATTATATATATATATATATATATATATATATATATATATATATATATATATATATATATATATTATAATGAAATTGAAGAAACAGTTATTTCAGGAATGGTTTCAAAACACTGAAATAAGAGTAAGTGAAAAAAATGTGAAAGCTTTGAAATATAAATATTTACTTATGAAACTCTGCAGTCAAACATTAGTACCCCCCTTTACACACACACACACACACACACACACACACACACACACACACACACACACACACACACACCTTACGGGTTCTCCCACGCCATATTTCCCACTTGTTACAGTACACTCTCGCCACTCAAACACCACTCAAGTCACACCCCACCAGTCACCCCAGTCACCACCACCATCCCATCACCACCACTCAACCTCACACCACGCCACTACACTCACCTTACACCCAGTCACTACCTACAGTCAATCACCACTACCACCATCACCACCACCATCACCACCATCACCACATGCTGCCATAACACTATCCTCGACGGGACTACAATGCTATATTCTCGAGGAACTTCCGCTGGCAGCATGAGACTTACAATAAGAAACGAGGTGTTACTTAAAAAATCTAACCCGCACTACTAACGGGCAGAGGCCGATTATCTAAGGCCTCCATTAAGCCTACCGGCGCCACGGCTAAAGGATAAATAAAAAAAAAATAAAAAAAGTCAGTCAGTGAGTCAGTCAACTTATAAAGTCAGTCAACCAAACACCTGGCCAGTCAGTAAATCAGTCAGTCAATTAGACACTCAGTCACATAATCAGCCAGTCATTCAATCAGTCACACAATTTAGCAATCAGTCATTTATTCATTCAGTCAATCAATCAGTCAGTCAGTCAGTCAGTCAGTCATCTCCTTAGCACAGCCTCCAGTCAGTCTTCCCCTTCAACGTCTGTCTTCCTGTAAAAACACACTACAAAGGGTGACCAGGGGCTCAACTTATCTCCTGCCTGCCCGTTATCCCTGCAGGAGGAGGAGGAGGAGGAGGAGGAGGAGGAGGAGGAGGAGGAGGAGGAGGAGGAGGAGGAGGAGGAGGAGGAGGAGGAGGAGGAGGAGGAAGTGGTGGTGGGGTCAACAATCGCGTACAAACTGGTGAGGAGGCGCCGGAGGGGGAGGTAAACGCTGTGCCCTGAGGAGGAGGAGGAGGTGGAGGAGGAGGTGGTGGAGGAGGAGAAGGAGGAGGAGGAAGCTTATTGGGTATTCTACAACCTGGGTATTCAGTATGCGTTCAGTGTTGGATGGTGGTGGTGGTGAGGGTGGTGATGATTGTGACGCCCTTAGAGATGATAGTGATGATAGTGATGTGATACTAGTGATGATGATGATTGATAGTGATGATAGTGATGATGAGGAAGAGAAAAACTGAACTGATAGTGATTATTAGAGGAAAAATATGAAGTGTCAACAACAACAACAACATAATAAAATAATAATAATAACAATAAAAACCAACATTAACAACAACAACAACTACAATTATTACAACAGGTATCAACACTTCTCCCTACACTCATTACGGACAGGTGACAGGTAACAGGTAGGACTAAAGGTGACATTACACTCAATACAAATGCAGTGAAGCGAAGTGAAGTGAAGTGAAGTGAAGTGAAGCGGAGTGAAGTGAAGTGGAGAGGAATACGTACAGAGGTAGTTAACAAGATAGATATAATTGGTGACAGACAGACAGACAGACAGACAGACAGACAGACAGACAGATAGATATATAAAAACAGATATACATTGAGATATACTAAAACAGACCAAAAAAAAAAAGGAATACACCCCCAAAAATAATTGAATACACCCCCCCCCAAATAAAATCGATAAAAAAACAGACAGACAGACAGACAGACAAACAGACAGATAAACAGGTGTAGGTGGCGCCTCCTAGCGGAACAGGAGCATGAACAGGTACACCTCAGGTAGATGTTCACCTGGGAGGAATGGGTGTAACAGGTGACAAGGAACCTGTGGCATCTGCACGCTAGGATACCCGGCTCTCTCTCTCTCTCTCTCTCTCTCTCTCTCTCTCTCTCTCTCTCTCTCTCTCTCTCTCTCTCTCTCTCTCTCTCTCTCTCTCATTGCTATTGAAATACTGGAATTGTTACTTGACAGAAACAGCAAAAAGAGGAGGAGGAGGAGGAGGAGGAGGAGGAGGAGGAGGAGGGAACAGGCAGATGAAAAAGAGGATAACGGTAGAGGCAATGAAAAGAAAAAGGGGAAGAGCTGGAGGTAAATATAGGGTTAGTAGAGGAAGAGGAGGTAGAGAAAACAAATGAAAGATGGAGAAGGAAGGAGAGGAAAAGAAAATTGGTTCATATACGTAATAATGAGGATAGAAAAAAAGGAGGAGGAGGAGGAGGAGGAGGAGGAGATCTAAGTAACGGAGGAATGGAAGGATGGAGGAAGAGGAGGGAGGGAGGGAGGGAGGGAGGGAAGGAGGGAGGGAGGGAGGGAGGGAGGGAGGGAAGGAGGGATGGAGGGAGGGTAGATAGGTAGGGAGAGAGGGTAGGGAGGGAGGAAGGGAGGGAGGAGGAAGAGATGGAGGGGGGCATAAGAGAGGCATAAGAAAGAAGGAAATGGGAGAGAAAAACAACTAGAGGAAGAGGAAGGAAAAGAAAAGAGAAAAGAGGAAGAGGAAGAGGAAATAAAAAAAAGAAGATAAATGAAGTACGTAAAGAAGAAGAGATAGAAAAAGAAAATTAGAGGAAGAGATTTAAAGAGAGAACTACTTTTTTTTTTTCTTTTTTCGCTTCATCAACTTATTTCCTGAGGCAATCAAGTGTGTTAGGAGGAGGAGGAGGAGGAGGAGGAGGAGGAGGAGGAGGAGGAGGAGGAGGAGGAGGGAGGTCAGGTTGTAGAGGAGGTGAGAGAACTAGTATCAGGAGAGGAAGAAAAAAAAAAAGAGGAAAAGAAAATAACCAGATGGGAAATAAAAAAGGTGTGTGTGTGTGTGTGTGTGTGTGTGTGTGTGTGTGTGTGTGTGTGTGTGTGTGTGTGTGTGTGTGTGTGTGTGTATGAATGACTGCCCAAGAAAAGCGTAAATACCATACAAGGTATTTATATTTTCTGGAGCAAGGTTCACACACACACACACACACACACACACACACACACACACACACACACTAAAAAACAAAGATAAAAAAAAAGTGTAGCTTGCAAGAGAGAAAAAAAGGAATAATTAAAAAAGAGAAAAGTAGCCTGCAGAGAAGAGAGAGAGAGAGAGAGAGAGAGAGAGAGAGAGGAGAGAGAGAGAGAGAGAGAGAGAGAGAGAGAGAGAGAGAGAGAGAGAGAGAGAGAGAGAGAGAGAGAGGAAAAAACTGAACTAAACCGTAATGCAAACCTGTTTTTAGACCGTAAGTGAACCAGTGACCAGCTCAACATCAACTAGTTACGCATCTCCCCTCCTCTTCCTCTTCCTCTCCTCCTCCTCCTCCTCCTCCTCCTCCTCCTCTTCCTCTTCTCCTCCTCCTCCTCCTCCTCCTCCTCCTCTTCCTCCTCCTCCACATACCCAGTGCAACAAGTCGATGAGTGGGGAACAGGTGCTTAGTATAACTGTATGATGTGAGAGAGAGAGAGAGAGAGAGAGAGAGAGAGAGAGAGAGAGAGAGAGAGAGAGAAGGAAAGTATAAATAAATGTATATAAATATGACTATACATATACACATTAAATGATATAATAATAAGGAATAAAATATAATGTAGAAGTAGAGTGAAGACAAATAATAATAATAATAAATAGGATACATTAAACAGGAAATAAGGAAGACAGGAAGGACAGATAGAGAGAGACAGAGAGACAGAGAGAGAGAGAGAAGAAAAGAAAAACAACAAGAGAAGTATGAACATCAAGAAAAAATGGCAAAGAAAATCAAAAAGACCAAATGAATGCAAAGAAAATTGAAAAGACCAGAGAAGAAAGCAAGCAAGAAAAAAATTCAAGATAATAATAAAAACAAAAAACTCAGATAAAGAAAATAAATCACAAAAGAAAAAAACTAAGAAACACAAATGAAAACATGAGACAAAAACAATAAACAAAAAAAACCCACAAAACTCCACAAAAGAAGAAAAAAATAATTCACACAAAATAAATTAAAAACCAAACGAAGCGAAGGACAGAAAAGGTCAACATGAAGTTCAGGGATTACTGTCGCATCATTATGTACCTTCCTAGTGAGGAGGTCAAGATAACAACGAGGAGGATTGGACGACGGTGAGTATAAAGGTCAGGTCAGGTCAGGTCAGGTCAGGTCAGGTCAGGTCATGTTAGGTAAGGTCATGTTAGGTTAGGTAAGGTCATGTTAGGTTAAGTTAGGTTAGGTCATGTTAAGTAAGGTTAGGTTAGGTCATGTTATGTTATGATATGTTATGTTATGTTAGGTTATGTTAGGTTAGGTTAGGTAGGTTAGGTTAGGTTAAGTTAAGTTAAGTTAAGTTAAGTTAGGTTAGGTTAGGTTAGTTAGGTTAGGTTAGGTTAGGTTAGGTTAAGTTAGGTTAGGTCATGTTAAGTAAGGTTAGGTTAGGTCATGTTATGTTATGCTAGATTAGGTCACTGGAGGCTCGTGGAGGAGAACAAGTGAGTCTATAGAAAGGTCAGGTCAAGTTAGGTCATCATATCCTTAGGTCATTGTAGGAGAAGGAAGTGGAGGAAAACAGGAACAAAATATATTAATAAGGTTTATTAGCTCACACCAATAATACCTGTTTTGTTAAAGGAAACTATTCTAGATTTTAAGTAGTAATGCAAAAAAAACAGGACATAGCAGTGAGAAAGTTTCGTCTGGGTGCAGGAACAGGAGGAGGAGGAAGAGGAGGAGGAGGAGGAGGAGGAGGAGGAGGAGGAGGAGGAGGAGGAGGAGGAGGAGGAGGAGGAGGGGAATGGAGGAAGGATGAGTGTGCATTAAGAGTATTTGAAGGACCAACAAAGAAGGAGGAGGAGGAGGAGGAGGAGGAGGAGGAGGAGGAGGAGGAATGTAAAGGGTAGAGGGAGGCTGCTGTAGTCCGTGCAAACTCCAACCAACGAAGCGGCACACACACACACACACACACACACACACACACACACACACACACACCACACACCCACACACACACACTCCTCAGGCTATTGGTCTTCCCCATCCACCTGACGCCTTCCTCTTGTGGCTAATTTTCACTCCACTTACACGAACACAAAGAATTCTAATAACAACCCTAACAACAAAATGGACTTCCTTCCTTCCTTATTTCCTTCTTCCTCTTTCCTTCCTTCTTTCTCTTTCCTTCCTTCCTTCTTTCCTTCCTTCTTCCTTCCTTCCTTCTTTCTTCCTTTCTTCCTTCCTTCCTCCTCTTTCTCTTTCCTTCTTTCCTTCCTTCCTTCCTTCCTTCCTCTAGGCTGTTAACTGTAACTGATTATCTTTGATCTTCTCGTCTGTCTGTCTGTCACATCTGCCATTTCCGGCTCAGTATATCTCCGTTGGTTTGTCATTAAGGTGGTAATAATAATAATAGTAGTAGTAGTAGTATAGTGAGAAAAGGAAGAGAAGAGGAAGAGGAAGAGGAAGAGGAAGAGGAGGAGGAGGAGGAGGAGGAGGCAATAACTCTCAGTACAATACAATGAACCATCACCGTCACACTTAACCAAACACTCACCCTTGTCTCTCTCTCTCTCTCTCTCTCTCTCTCTCTCTCTCTCTCTCTCTCTCTCTCTCTCTCTCTCTCTCTCTCTCTCTCTCTCTCTCTCTCTCAAAATACCACAGTTATAAACATAAAAAAAACCCACTTTGAGAGCGAGAAAAATGAGAGAAAAAAAACCCCAGATCAAATTAATACAACTTCATTTTTATTTATTTCTCAGCGTGGAGGACGAGGTGGAGCTGAGGGTGTCGGAGGATGAGGGGGCAGTGGAGGTGGAGGATGGGGCAGCGCACCCCGCCCCCCACCTCAGGCCGCCCATGTTTAACCCTGAAGACTACGCCCTAGGCCTTACCAAGTACGCCCGCATGACCAACATGTACGCCCCTGAACCCCCCAAGGAGAGGAAGGTGAGTGCTGGAGGAGGAGGAGGAGGAGGAGGAGGAGGAGGAGGAGAGGTTGGTTGTCTATAGTGTCTGAAGGGTAGAAGAGAGAAAACGATCCTTTGCATGCCAGACTATACCATTTTACCCTAGTCTCTTATTTTCTTATTTCGTCTATACTCATTATAAAAAAAATATCTTAGTAGCGTAGAATAAACACATTAAGCAACGTAGTACACGAAGAAAAAATATTGCGAGGAAAAAAGTAACATACATAATTATCTCCAGCAACAGGTCAATAAATAAGTTGAATAAATGATGATAATAGTGAGAATAGCTGTTACGAAAAGCAGGAAGGCGGTAAATGTTTACACCGCACCTTCATTATTAAATCATAGGCGTTGAACTGGAAAAGCGAGAGGGAAAAAAAATACTAGGTCACCTCTTGTACTACTTAAAACTAGTACTATCTCTCTCTCTCTCTCTCTCTCTCTCTCTCTCTCTCTCTCTCTCTCTCTCTCTCTCTCTCTCTCTCTCTCTCTCTCTCTCTCTCTCTATTAGCTTTCTATTATGTAAAATTAAAAAATCATTCTTCTCCTCCTCTTCTTACTACTACTACTATTACTATTACTACCTCCATCACTACCATCACCCATTCACTCCACCGTGTAACCTCAACAATACACCGCAAAGGTTTCACTGCAGCTACATCCAAGGTGACCATGCACTCGGTTACCAGTTACACAGTTACACAGGCATCCCAGTTATAAATCACCAGTTACGATTCAATTACTTGTTCACTAATACAGAAGGAATACACGGAAATGTTATCCCGTTAAAAAAATATGTAAAATCACTATTCCTCGTCTCACAGTATAACTACACTTGTTACTGGTTACTCTTTACACATATAAATAAGCAAAAACTAGCAGGATATTATACATGATTAGCAATTCCACCTCACATACAATAGAGTCTATACTATGACTTACTTACCATTGTCCGTGAATATCTGAAGGCGTGTGTGTTTGTTTCCATTGGGTTGCTCGACGTTATTCATCCTTATACAGCTTTGTGCTTACTTCTTTAACGTCCTGACACTTCCTCACACTTCTGGGCCCATACCTATAAAGCAAAGACTCATTCTCAGACAATCCTAAGTACACAAAAATGGCAGAAATCGTTGGAAATCGGTCTTAACTATTAGGAATAAGGTCTAAGTCGCGCTCTAAGCTAAGTGCGGGAGCGGGAGTGAATAGCAGCTAGACTTTACTCCTAAGACACTAGCAGACGACACTCATACGCGGTTTTCCGTTTCGCACCAGCCTGAGCCAGCCTCAACTCATAATTTAATATTGATATATACCTCCAATAAAACAGTGTATATATACGAGGAAGATATTAAGTGGCAGAGAAACGTTGTAGAAATGCTGCTGTAGGAACAAAATTGTATAATAGTGATGATGAATACCAGAAACAAGGGAGATATAACTGTTTTGTTATGTGCTTTGAATTTTGATATATACTCCCAAGAAAACAACTGACATGTACGTGGAGGAGATTAAATGGTAAAAAAATGTTGAAGAAATGCTAGTGTAGGCACAAAAAAATTTATAACCGTAGCAAATAAATAGTTAAGAAGATATACCCAAAGTTTCTTTAGGGGGAAGAGAAACCTAACATTGATATACACAAACGATTCTGACACTCATTACCGTCGCAAATAAATAGCTGCTAATAAGATATCCCCATTCCCCATCTTCCCCCAAAAAACATGAGGACATGTGGGAATGTAAGGGGAATTGGGCAGGTGTAAAAGTTAAATTTTACCCAAATCTAACCTAACCAGGAGACTGTTCCCTTAAGAAGCATATTTTGGTAAAGATTCGTAAGACGACCCAGTCGATATCAACTTACCTTTATAATGGACTGCAAATTCAACCTCAGAATTTTTTTTTTTTGTTAGGTTATGTTAGGTTTGGTTACGTTTCGTTAGGTTTGGTTAGGTTGTTATGTTATGTTATGTTAATTTAGAAGCCATCAAATGTTTTCTATGACTAAAAGTAGGAGTTGTGTGAGGTGCAGACACCATTTCTTTTTTGTAGCACACAACATTCTGGTGAAGATGTAGAAATTTACCAAATAAAAATTGCTTTGTTAGTATAACCTTCCCAGAGCTGCAGTTGAATAAGCCTAACCAAAACTAACCCAACCAAACCTAACTAAACGTAACTTATGTACATCAAGTTCTAACTGGCTAGTTCATGTAGACATGGCAGCGTTGGACCCATGGGAAGACTGGATTCTGCCCCACCAGGAATCTCTGTTAAGATTTGTAGGACTATAGTTTTAGTCATAGAAAACATTTGATAGCTTCTAATACATAATATAACATAACATTAATTAAGCATACCTTAACTTATATTGACAAATAACAGAACCTTGCTCAAACCAAACTAAACTTTAATTTTCAAGAAGAAAAAAAAATCATATTTTTCTGTAATTCAGCGGCATAACTGAGGTGATCTGAACAAGTTTCTGAAGTTTAAATTGCAGTGCATTATAGTGGTTAAGGAAACGAATCTTTACCACCTAACCTAACCTAACTTAACCTATCGAAAAAAAAATTCATAAGGGGTTCTGTCCTGGAGGGTTTTGTTATATATTTTTTTCCTACGTGGTTTTGTAAAACTTTTAAAACTGAAGGTAGCAGTAGAGTCCATAATTTCATTTGAATTGAGTGCATCCAAGTATTTTGTTTATTTGGACCCTTTGAACGGAGCGTTGCATCGACGATAAAAACATATCCTCATATATGTATTTTTAAAATTCTAGTCTTAACCAGTAATCATAAAAATACTCATTGTTATTTTTCATCGTTATTTTCACTCTTTTTAAAACTTTTAGTGATTAAAATCATGTTATCCAAACCGAATGCTTGCTATATGTAGTGCTATTTTGACATGTTCCTGGCAGCTTGCGCCGCTGTCTTAGACTCATCCTTAAGCTCCGCGCCTAAGCTGCACAAATGTCCTAGCTTAGTTAAGACGCGCTCTTAGTATCAAATTAATGATTCCAAGTCTAATTGTGGGGGCGGTAACAAGTGGAGTGCCACATGGATCTGTAGGGCCATTATTATTCATAATATACATTAACGACTTAGACAATGGGATTAGTGGGTTCTGGACAAAAGTTCGTATAGAAAAACTTTATATGGCAATAATTCGCAGGATAAAGTTCGTTTGCCTAAAGTACATCAGGATAAAGTACGTAGGGTACAAAGTTAGTCATGTCATGAAAAAAATCATAATGGAAAAAAAATTGTAAGGTTAAATGTTCGTCGTGCCAATGTTCGTTAGAAAAATGTTCGTACGGGTTAGGTTAGGTTAGGTCATTACAAATATTTTACATACATACATACATACCATATGAACATCTGCGTACGAACTTTAGCATACAAACTTTTTTGTACGCACTTTTTTCAAATGAACTTTATCCCTTACGAACAATTGCGTACAAACTTTATGCATATGAACTATTTCCATACGTACTTTGGTCCTACAACCGGGATTAGTAGTGATATTAGTAAATTTGCTGATGATTCTAAGATAGGCAGGATTATTAAATCAGAGTCTGATGTAAAAGACTTGCAGGGGGACTTGGATAGGTTAAATGAGTGGGTGGTTAAGTGGCAGATGGATTTTAATATTGACAAGTGTAAAGTAATGAATATTGGTAACTTGGAAGGGAAAATCCTCAAAACAGGTACAATGTAAACAGGGTAATGCTGAATGGGTCAGAATGTGAGAGGGATTTGGGTGTTCAGGTTAGCTCAGACCTTCGTCCCAGAAAACAATGTATTGAGGCTAGAAATAGGGCTAATAGGTTGTTAGGATTCATTACTAGAAGTATTAAAAGTAGAAGTGCTGAGATTATTTTGAAATTGTATTTAGCTATAGTCAGACCGCACCTCGACTATGCAGTGCAGTTTTGGTCACCTAATGGATATAATTTTGTTAGAGTCAGTGCAGAGAAGGATGACCAAAATGATAGAAGGGATTCGTAATTTTAGCTATGAAAGAAGACTAAAGCTTTTGAAATTGCACTCACTGGAGCGACGTAGAGTAAGGGGAGATCTGATTGAAGTATTTAAGTGGGTGAAGGGTTTTAATAAGGGAGATGTAGGAAAAGTTAGTAAATTTGCAGTTTCAGACAATATTCCCTATCTCTACCCACACCCCCCCAACCAAGCTTGGGAGACTGTGGGGAACCTCTACAGCGCATGCGCACCATTGATAACAAACACACGAACACACACAGTATCCTTTCGATGACTGGTGCGACAGGATCCCAGCTAAAATTAAGGTAAATTCTGTCCCGATCTTATTATTAGTTTCCGACAGTGTAATGTGGGCTAGAAATGCTCCTAACAGTGTCATCTAGACCCTGATACAGTTTATAGTTACGTGTGGTGTATTGTCTGAAACTGCAATAATACCGAAAAGTTCTTACGATCAGTAGTCAGGATAGAACAAGAAATAACGGATTCAAACTAGAAAAATGTAGATTCAATAAAGAAATAGGCAGAAATTGGTTTACAGATAGGGTGGTAGATGATTGGAATAGACTCAGTCAGCAGGTAGTTAGTGTACAGACAATAGGGAGTTTTAAGAGAAGACTTGACGACTTCATGGATGGGATGAGAGGTGGGTGTAGGTAATAAGGGGGGATAGGATTAACAGGAACTACCTAGTGCAGGTCTCCGGGCCTTTTGTAGCTTCCTTATATTCTTATGTTCTTATGTTAAATCATAATTCTTTATAAATATGGGCCCTGGTCCTTCACTACAACTTAACGTACCTCACACCCGCAGGAGAAGTGTTGAGTCACCGTAAATAATAAGATATGAGGCAAAAACTTCCAAAAAATCCTCCTTTCAGCTGCTATCGGCCATTACAACCAAACAAACTCAAAGTGTCAGTTTTCTTTCTGTGATGTAAAACTGTTTGTAAATGATACAATAAACTTAATATTGCTATGTTTATATTACTATCTATTTTATTTCATAGATATCTTTTAAATATTTGTGTTTCATTACATACGTTTTCAATAAAATAGGAAAGAATCGGACACTGGCAGGACTGAAGCTCATCATCGTCATAATCAGTCTTTTATACCATTTTCAGTGATTTTAACGGAAATTACACCCATTACACTCATACCTACGTTTCTGTGGTGGTGTAACATTCTTAACACCTAATATTTACTACTAGATCATCACTTACACCTCTCTTGGCTACGTTAATGTCTCTATTTTATCAATCTGGGAAGAGTTAGGCTGTTCATAAGGGTGTTTTTCGTAGCATGTCATTTATCATCATTCTTGTCAGGCTGAATTATTGCAAAATGTTGATGTGGAAATCTTTGAATCCATAAAGCGTGAGATGTTGCATGATTTTCACTTTCTTCCCCACAAAACTAGTCTTATTTGTCAAGGAAATTTACGCTCCTTGCATTCACTAACATGTTGAGGAGGGGGAAGAAGAAAAAAAATGTTGTTATGCTCTATTTCAGTCCTTACTTTACACTCAACATATTCTTGCAGTTAGAATAGTTTTGCATGATATGTGTTACCTTATCTATAATACTCTACTGCTTGATAACGTGGAAATAAAAACAATGATTAACCTGTCAAACTAAACAGCCTAGTCATGATAAAAAGGAAACCAGTTATTTTTTACTAATCATTGTCAAGGTTGCAGCAGTTGAGAAAGAAGCTGAGTCAGTTTATTTATAGTGCAATTAACTTTTGTATCAGAGGGTTTGGGTTGCAGAAGTCATCTAAGAGTATAAATAAACAGGGGATAGAGAATTAATAAAGAACTGACTAGGCTACTTACTAACTGTGTGCTCTTAGATATAGGAAATGATAATAATAATGGCTAGGCTACTGTCAAGAAAAATAACTATAGGATGTTAATACTAAATTCAAGTAACAATTATACACATTATTGAGAACATAATTTTGTCAGGTATATAATGCTACTTATCAAGCAAAATCTTACCTTTGAGTTTCTGTAACCAATATAAGAGAGAGAGAGAGATATCCTTTGCTTGTGAGTGTCCTCCTTACCTCTGCTTGCCTTTCTCTCCCTCAGGGGCGGGGTAAAGAAAAAGAGAAGAGCGTCGGGCGTGACCTCTCGCAGGAAATGTCCCTCAAGCAGTTCAGTTCCCTTCCAGAGCTCTTGAAGAAATTACGGGAGGATCTCAAAATGTCCTATCTAAGGTGAGTGTCCTAGGGAACGCGAAGGATATCACTATTTATTTATTTATTTTTTTATTTTTTTAATCTTTCTCTATCAGTCAAAGCAATGAATTATGCAGTCGTCGAATTCCTATTTTTTACCATCTTAATTAAGGTGTGCATTTTAATTTTTCTATTTATCAATGTTTTCTTGAATTAAAGTAAAGTGATTTATAATGATGGTTGTTGATTATTGTTTGTGTGTTTGTTTGTTTGTTTGTTTGTTTGTTTGCGTATTGGTGATGTTTATAACTATTTTCTAGCAGGAAGAACAACTAAGGATTGCTATTTTCTTTTTTTTTCTCCTTTCTTTTCATTTTGTCTTCCTGTTTTTCCTGACTCATCGTACCATTTTATATACGTTCTCTCTCTCTCTCTCTCTCTCTCTCTCTCTCTCTCTCTCTCTCGTCTCTCTCTCTCTCTCTCTCTCTCTCTCTCTCTCTCTCTCATCTCTCTCTCTCTCTCTCTCTCTCTCTCTCTCTCTCTCTCTCTCTCTCTCTCTCTCTCTCTCTCTCTACCTCTCTCTCTCTCTCTCTCTCTCTCTCTCTCTCTCTCTCTCTCTCTCTCTCCTCTCTCTCTCTCTCTCTCTCTCTCTCTCCTCTCTCTCTCTCTCCTCTCTCTCTCTCTCTCTCTCTCTCTCTCTCTCTCTCTCTCCTCTCTCTCTCTCTCTCTCTCTCTCTCTCTCTCTCTCTCCTCTCTCTCTCTCTCTCTCTCTCTCTCTCTCTCTCTCTCTCTCTCTCTCTCTCTCTCTCTCTCTCTCTCTCTCCTCTCTCTCTCTCTCTCTCTCTCTCTCTCTCCTCTCTCTCTCTCTCTCTCTCTCTCTCTCTCTCTCTCTCTCTCTCTCTCTCTCTCTCTCTCTCTCATACAGTTTCGTGAAGGAGCTGGTGCGTGACCCCCACGATGGCGTCAGTCTGCTACTGGACGTGCTCAAAATGGTCCAGTTGGCGCAAACCGACTTGAACGGTGAGGATTGACTTGATCTTTATTTTTTATTGCCCTTTACTTCCGCTGCCCAAGGGAAGAAAAAAAAACCTTGAAAGAAATATTGCACTAAAAGAGAAATGATATACGTTGATTTATTTTGTTTTTCTTCATAACTACGAGGTTAATCTAGGTTATATTTAGTTTTTTTTTCCTCTCTCTCTCTTTTCTTTCTCTTTCCTTACATAATCTTTGGTGGTGTGAAATATAAGCCTTTTGGGGGGAGATTGTACGATGTTAAACCAGTTATATATATCTATAAAAAAAATATTACAGTAAATTGTTTGTTTTGATAGGGAGGATCAAATCTACGAGCGTTATTTTCTATTCCTTTTTTTTTTATTTATTTTTTTTTTTTATACTTGTCAGTGTTGAGGGAAAATAATGTGTGGGAAATGATAATGCGCGTGAGAAAATAACGTAACTTTTCTACTTTCCTCTATGAATCTGGAAATTTTACGTAGCTTGAAGGGAAATAACTATCACATCACAGCTATAACGTTACATACTTTCAAGGGAGGGAGACTCCTTTTGTATTTGTATTTTATTCGTCGTTCGTGAAATACAATGGAAGACCACAAGCTAAGATAACGGGTACATGAGACTCAGGAGGAGGTGTCAGGGTATAATCCAATTTGATTTACATGAAATAAACACGACTGTAGCAAAAAAAAACTACTACTATTACTACTACTACAACAACTATTTTCACCACCAGGGTCAGTCAGCAGTAGGGAGCAGCAAGCAGCCCTTCGACGTGCCCTTGTGGACGAGCATGAGATTCTGGGTTGTCTCCGTTACTGTCTGCGATGCCCTGAGGCTGCCCCCCGCCTCGCCCACTACCCCCCCGGCCTATACACTCTCGCTGTGGCCACCATGAGCAACCTGGCCAGAAGCAGGACCTTGGCTCTCCAGGTGTGTGTGTGTGTGTGTGTGTGTGTGTGTGTGTGTGTGTGTGTGTGTGTGTGTGTGTGGCAAAATCTCAATCTACTACCTTACTATTACTACTCTACTATCCTCTTACCCTCAGCTCCTGACGAAGGCGTGCATGACATCGCCCGACGGTCACAGGCAGGTGGTGGAGGCTTTGGCGACGCTTCGACTTCGCTTTGCTGAGCCAGTCAAGTGCAAGTTCCTAGTGTCAATGATGCTCTCCCACCCTCATCCCAGGTAAGGCGACACTTCAGGTAACATAACACACCAGGTAACACCTCTAACATCAGCTTCATCAGGTTATTGGATTAGCTCACCATCCTGACAACACAAGAGTAATAGCATCCGTCACTAGAAACACTTAGTCACACGCCCATTACCCAGGAAAACAAAGTAACATCACTTAACACCCACTCATGAGCTGTTAACACACAGATACACCCATTTGGCACTCAGGTTACACGCCCAGCAACACACAGAGTAACACACGTGCCTGCCTCTCAGTTTTCAGGTGTGGGGGCTGAGGTTCGTGAACGCTCTTCTCGCCTCCACCGCCAGCTTAAGGGAACGAGTTTACCTGCAGGAGGAGCTGACGGAGGCAGGCTTCGATCCAGCGGCACTGAAGAAGGCACGTTCCCACATTCTCGTATTTTCATTTATTTATTGTGAGAACAGATCTATCTGACTGCCTGTCTGTATCCAAACTCACCCCCACCTCTCTCTCTCTCTCTCTCTCTCTCTCTCTCTCTCTCTCTCTCTCTCTCTCTCTCTCTCTCTCTCTCTCTCTCTCGTATACACACGCACATACACACTCACTCATGAACGTGTCCTCAGGTCATTGAACGCAGCGGGTCGGATCACCTCCAGCAGCTGGCAGGCCAGGAGCTGGGACGGTGGGTGGCGGGCTACGTGGACGTCACTGCCTTCGATAGGGAGATCAAGGGCCTTATGTTTTCCAACACCACCCTTCAGGATGAACTACGGAAGCTGCGGGAGGCAAACATGGTGAGGATAAAGGAGGGGAGGTGAGGGGGAGGAAGACCAAGGAGGAAAGAATGATGATTGAGGAGGGTATTAAGGGATGTGGAAAGGTGGAGGGTACTTGAGGTTGGGGGATGATATCAGTGTTGAAGGATGAAGACCAAAATGAGGTGTGGGTATATGATTAGGGTGGAAGACATTGGTGAGTAGTGTTTGGGGTACTAAGGTTATGACAGTGGGAGGGCAGCTGACGCCCAACATTTTCTTTCCTTCCCAGAAACTGCTGGAGGAAAACGTACTGCTGAAGACTGTGGGCAGTGAGGTAGAGGAGCGTTACGCCGCCCTCAAGCGCCGCCTGGAACACAGCGGCCTTCCGGCACCACCCTCTCCCGTACCATCTGTCAGCGACTCCGACCTCTCTTCCCTCAACACTTTCAGGAACATCGTGTCTCGCCGCAACTCAGATTCTCCTTCTCGCACTGGCGACAATCGGAGCGCCGTGACGGAAACAGATTCCGTGATCTTTACTAAGGGTTGCCAGCGCTCCGTGACGCCCCTAATGGAGTGTTTGTCCCTGCCACCCGTCGACACCGCCAGCACTGTTTCCTCCGTTGCCTCGGACCTCACTGTCACCCCCGCCAGGCCTGCATCTTCCTCCAGCGGGCCATCACTCCCTTCCCGCAGCAGGCATCAGTCCTCCTCCTCGTCCTCCACTCCTGACCCTCGTCTCGTCTCGCCTCTCAGGAGCGTCGCAGCCTCACCGGTAAGAGATGAAACAAGGATTGAGGGCGCAGTTCCGAACAGTGCTTCCCATGCCTCAGATCAAGAAAAGCGGCGGTCAGTAAATGGAGACAGGTTTAACGAGGTTATGCCACCCATGCACATCGAAATGACCTTCCGCAGCGAAAAGAAACCGTCCTCGCCAGATGCAGTGACGGAGGAGAGGAGCAGGTCACCTGGCGGTAGACAGCATTCCAAGGAGCCTAAGAGACCATCCAGGTCAAGTAGCCGCCAAAGGCAGCCGACGCCGCCTCAGACTGGCTCTGGTGGAAGACACGACCGAGAGAGAAGAAATTCAGATAGTCAAACACAGACTGAGAGGCGACCAGCCAGCCAATCACCCCAGGCCGGCCATACACCCCCGCCTGGACCGCCTTCGAGTTCCCCGGGTAACTCAAAGAAAAAGGCTTCTAGACGACTTCCTTCGGGCGCGACGAGCCCATTTTCTTCTTCGACTTCCTCCCTCTCATCATCGTCCTCCACCTCCTCCGCTTCGGGAGGGGAGAGGAAGGACCCAGAGTACATGAACGTACCACGACGGGAGTCTCCGAGCGTCAGGAGCCGCGGCGGCGGTGACGAGACGGACTTGGACTACGAGCGAGATGTAGTGGTGTACGAGGCGATCACCCTCGCCAACGACCGTATATTTATCGACAAGAACAAAACTCAGGACTCCCGTGGCTCCGGCACCAGCCACACCTCGACGGAGACACCGGGCAGCTCAGAGCAGCACGAGTCGATGCTTGATGGCCCCAGCGTGCGTGAGTCTGTGCGCCACTACGAGAACTTGGTGATGATGGGTGACCAGTCAGAGGCGGCGAATGACGCAGAGAAGGTAGGACAAGAAAATGCACCTCTTCGGCCGCAACAGAGCCGACGAAGCGAGGCGCGGGAGAACACTAAAGTAAATTCCCATGAAGATGTGAGTGAGAAAGAGGTAGAAGCCGTCATGTCGGGCCTCGAGAACGTGTTGCGCAGTGCAGAGTCTTCTCTCAGCCTGGAGTCACAGGAGACTGTAAAGGAGAACTGTACCATAAAGGACAACTTCGAGGACCGCGCTAGCCCAGCTTGCATTACCGGCGAGGAACTAGAAATCGTGCCCACTCGTGTGCCGCAGCTTCCAGCAAGGGCCCGCTCTAGGAACTCCCAGGAGGGCAGCGCCTCGAATAACCCAGTGCTCTTCCTTGAGCTGGAGACGCCTGCAGAGACCAGCGACACGGAGACTCTCTTGCGCCACCAGCAGCCCGGCAGCCCACGCACTATCGAGACAGAATCTACACAATCCTTTGGTTTCGTGCTCCCTGATAAGTCTTTGCGGCGCCGAGAGACCTTTGTGGGCCGCGGCAGCAGTGAGCGAGAGTCCATGGAGCGACGGAAGGGTATCCGTAGGTCGGAAAGTTTCCAGACAGGTAATGCGGAGTACAACAGCCACCGGTCGTACTCCCCGCGACGACGAGGATCCACGGACTTACTAGTGCCGCTGGAGGAACGGGAGGTGCACATCAGCGGCCGCATGTTCACCAAGTACACACCTCATGAGGTGGAGCGACGCAACCTCGTGAACGACCTTATCACAGCCGAGATGAACCGACGCAAGAACCGCAGCATGGAGGATCGACTCGACCAATGGTTCGAGGCTCACAGCGAGGAAGGCGACTGGACACTCAAGTGGAAGTACCCGGAGATTCAACAAGACCAGGATGGTAAACCCATTCGCCAGAAGAGCCGCCGCCGACATGAAAGTCGCTCCCCAACACGCCATGACGATAATCGCCGCGCCGCCAGGACCCGCGGGGGCGACAACAGGTCTTCCTCGAGGCACGTTGACAAGAATCAATCCGCGAGGACACACTCTGAACAGCCCGCACCGCCCCCCAAGCAAGGCCGCACCGCCAAGCCCTCAAAGTTATCAAACACAGAAATCAGTGCGTTCAATGGCTTTAAGAACCCTGGAGGCTTCAGGGAGAGTGACTACGGACCCAACTTCATGTTGAACAAGCCACCGACGCGCATTCCTCCTGACTTTGCAGACTACGTTGGGCGAGACCACCCTCCCCACCGAGGCCGGGGGTCACGAGAGAGGGCCGTCGGGGCATGGCGGAAGGGTGAGATTGACCCCGACATTCCGACCCCTGACTACACGGCGACGCCCGCGAGCACCCTCAACGGCGTGCCGCCCTCTATGCCCTCAAAACACATCCTGGACATGCCCTCGGGACTCTATTGACGCTCAGCCGCTACAGGCACGCACACCTCTCCCACGACACCTGCCAAGACCACAGACATACACACACAGGCTTGAGTGACGCACATGTAAATACTAAACACACACACACACACACACACACACACACACACACACAGCAAGAAGGAACAATAACACTACACGTACACATCACGTTTCGCACATAATTATTGTACATATAATCTTAAACACGTCACGTAAGGCGACGCAGGCGAGGGAACATTGGACACACACACACACACACACACACACACACACACACACACACACACACACACACACACACACACACACCGAACATCGAAACACTTCAATCACAACTATTTCTCTCCGCTTACAAACAAGAGTTGTAAGCCACTGAACGTGCAATACTCCAAGCGACGACGTTATGTGTGAATGCGAGTGTGTACATAATAATGAGTCTGTACATAGTATATATATATGTAGAAATAGTCGATGCTGTTGTTTGTTGTATACACATATCTGTAGTTTATATACGAGTTTATCATACATGTATCATACTGTTGAAATGTGGGAAATGTTTATGACTCCAGCGGATCAGAACGGCCTTGGTCAATCCTTTTATGTATCGGATGAAACTAAGAAAAGAAGATGAAAACTAAGATAACATAAGACAGTTTCAGTTGAGCACATCTCTTAAAACTACCATTATAAAAGTACTAAATCATCACATTGCATCAAGAGCACATTTCCAAACACCAACTTTAAAAAAAACTTTCACAATCTCAGAGCAAGAACCTTTTTTGCCACATCAGGAAATAAGACCCAGGAAAAGAAAAAAAAGAGTATATATAAAACTCCTTCCTATATACGTGTTTACGAGTGTTAACGGATTGCCCAAAGCTGTACTGAACCCTGGAGTAATTTTAGGATTAACCCGAGATCTGTACCATAGATATATATTATTAAGTCTCAATCTTGTCTTTCCTTCTGTTCATTTGCGCTCGCAGTCTCCTCCTCATGTACCTTATTCTCCCTGTATTTTATAACGAGAATATAATGCTAACTGAATATAAGGATTGACTCTGTTCTTTCCCTCTCTGTGTAGTGGATGAAATGATCTGTGATGACTTGACTTGACTTGACTTCAGAAGATACAAAAGATTGGGAATTAGTATGGTTGTGGTGACCAATTAGTGGTTATGAAGAACTACAAACACACACACACACACACACACACACACACACACACACACACACACACACACACTCTAACACACACACTAACACTAACACGTCACAGTTCACATTACACACTATTTTCCTCGTCTTTTCTGCTTCACTCTCTTCTTCTTCTTCATCTTCCTTATTCATCATCACAACACACTCACTATACACTGTCATTTCACCGCCATTACCACACTGCCCATTCCTCTTTTTTTCTTCTGATTCACCAGCTAAATAAACCATCATTTCAGCACCACAGATTACACACACAGGGCATCACTATCCACCATTCCTTCACTCGAGGTTAAGAGGCTTCAACACCATCGGCAGGAGGAAGGCAAACACATGACAAAGGGCGGGAGGAAAAGGGCGGGAAAGGCATCCAATCCCTTTCATTCCACCACTAAGGGAGTTTCCTGCTGAAGTGGACCCGTTAACTCCACTCCTTTGCCGGAATTTGATCCTTCCTGGGTAGGTGCCGTCCTTCCTGTAGGTGGTGATGGTTGTGGTGATGCTTGGGTGGTGCTGGCCGCCCTCCCTTCCGCCGCCCCCCGCTGCGCCACCCCAGTCCTCAGGTATACGGTTGGTTTTCAGTCTTGAGTGCTTCCTTCCCCTGGGGTCCTGCGGCGTGGTGTTAGGGCGTGGCGGGGGATGAGGCAAAATATCTGTAGGAAGGATTCAAGTAGGAGTAAAGGATTTCATTTGTTTTGTTTTTGAATGGCGTTGGAATAGTTGAAATAATGGTTTTAAAACGATACGAGAGTAAAGGAAATGACTATGAATCTGTATAGTAAAATAGAATCCATTGTAATCTTTTAAGTAATGGAAAAACAACTATATATATAAAAAGCACAAAAAAATCATAGTAATAAATTGTTTCAAAGGGATAGAATAAGACAAAACAAAAAAATACAATAAAAAAACACGAACAAGAAAAAGGAAAACAATAATATTAACAACAATAGCAACAATACATAAAAAAAAAAAAAAAAAAATAAAGCAGCCATTACAAATAAGGTTCACATGGCACAAAGGACAACAATAAAATAATAATAAAAATAATAATATGTCAAGGTGTAAGTAGCACAGGTTAGGTTAGGTTAGGTTAGGTTACCTGAGTGGGTGCGGCGCGTCGGTAGCAGAGGCGGCAGCGGGAGTCTAGTAGGATGAGTTACAATCTGCTCTCGTATCTCTGTTGGCAAGAAGGAAAACAGTAAAGAAATGCACGTCGAGGAATGCAGGTTAAGAAAAATAATATGTTCCAGTAGGTAAAAAGAAAAAAATTATGTTGAGAGAGAGAAAAAGAAAAAAATGGTAAGTAATTATGGTGTAGAGAAGACCGATAAATTATGTGTTAGTTAAGGAATGACAAGGGAAAAAAAAAAAAAAATAGAGACGGTAGGATGTGTGCAAGGAAAGGAAACCGAATGAAAGAAATGAAGGGGATACAAGGAGAAAAAGAGAGAAATGTAGAAACAGAGAGAAAAAAAAAGGAGAGTGTAATGAGAGGAAATGGAGTAAACAAAGGAGGAGATAATGGAATAATAGAAGAAACTAAAGGGGATGGAGAGTGAATGGAAAATTTATATAAGTAAAAAGCTAAAAAAAAATAGAGAGAAAGAGAATGAGAGACTAAATGAAAACCAAAAAGATTGAGAAAAACATTACATTATTTCCAAATCAGATCTTTGTGTCACTCATAAGGTGATTAATGTTGTTTCTTTCGGATTTATTTGTCTATATTTATACCTCGACTTTCACCTGTCATATCCTGTTGGGGATTACTCATTAACCTGTCACCAGTCCATATAACTCTTTATCTATCTTTAACTATCTATTTATCTTTATGTCAATTTCTCTATCTATCAATCATTATATCTATCTATCTATTTCCTGATAAGCCCACGCAACGTTCTTCTACATTTCTTTTATATTACGTTTGTTTATGTTTTATCTTTGTAATGTTTATTGTTTTTTATCTCTCGAGACATTAAGAAATACAAGCACGAGCACACAAGTAAAGATAAAGAAGTGACAAAATAGATAGATAGATAAATAAATAGTTAGATAGATAAATAGAAAGTCAGAGAGAGAGAGTGAGAGAAAGAGAGAGAAAATAAGTGAACACAGCATGGGATGAAAAAAGAAAATCAGTGTAGCCAGAACACCCACACCCACAGACACACACACACACACACACTCACACCCACACACACACACACACACACACACACACTCACCATACAATTTGATAGTGCCTCGAGCATGCCCCGTGGGATTGACAGCATGACAGGCATAACTTGTGTAATCCTTCTGCTCCACTTGGCGTATAGTTAACTGCACTTGCGTCTTGGTAGTGGCTGTGCGGGTCTCCTCTACTAGATACTTTTCATCTACGGGAGGGAGAGAAAGAGAGAGAGAGACTCATTCACTAATTATTAACTCACTCACTCATACACACACTCACGCCAACCTCCTCCCTCCCCATATACCTCCCTCTACCTTCCATCTCCCCTCTACCACCCCTCTCCCTGTGTGGTGGTGGTGGTGGTGATGACATACTGGTGGTGATGTTGGATCTGTTTGCCGCCCAGTAGTGTCTTGGTGGCGGGTTGGCTTCGCTGGAACAGTTGAGAGTAACGCTGGAACCTTCCCTAACGCCCACCAACTCCCGTTCCAGCCACAGCACCGGGGCGTCTTTGGACATGGGGGAAGATGGGAACAAATGTAGTAATGAGAAGACATAAGTATATAAGGAGTTGTAGTGAATTGTGAGGAAACATTAACGTGTAGCATGAATATTCTCAGGTACCATATATAAGACCCTACTAGTAATTAGGTGAACATACAGGTTAGGTTAGGTTAGGTTAGGTCAGGGTACTTACAGGTGACGGTAAGGTGTGTGGTACGGGTTACAGGTGCGGTGACCTTGTTATCAACGCGGCAGGTGTAGGCGCCACCTTGTTCACGCCGCACTGATGTGAACTCTAGAACCTCACCTTCCACCCGCCACACTGCTCCACCACCATCATCATCCGCACCACAAGGAACACAATTTGTCTTTATATAATGCAACACAAGTAATAATAATAATAATAATAATAATAATAATAATAATAATAATAATAATAATGATAGTAATGATAAGTAAACAAAAGAAAAATTGCCGTTTCATGCAAATAATGATGTAGAAAAGATAAAATAATTGGCACACAATAATATTTTACTTTTTCTCTCTCTCTCTCTCTCTCTCTCTCTCTCTCTCTCTCTCTCTCTCTCTCTCTCTCTCTCTCTCTCTCTCACACACACACACCCACACACAATGGGTCTTTTGTGTCAGTCTACATTAATTCATAACACGTGCACTGTGGTTAGTATGCATATGCAACACACACACACACACACACACACACACACACACACACACACACACACACACACACACACACACCACTGCGCCTGAAAACAATAATATACTCCCGAGAACACTAAGTAAGGAACTCTGTCTGCAAGGGAGTTTTTTTTTACACTTCTTTTCTTTATTTTCTTCCTCCACCTCTTTTACCTCCACCTCTTTTCCTCCACCTCTTTTCCTCCACCTTCTTTTCAGCAATGCCTTCCCATACTGCAATGAATGTACGTAAATTTGGCTGAGTAAAAACTAAGAAAAGCGGCGTAGCAATGCATCCTTAACAGTTTAACGTAGGTACCCCTCCGTGAAGCTACCTTAAGGAATAGAAAACGGAGTGAGGGTGTACTTACCTATGCGCGGTGAGCGGAAGATGGGGTCTGCGTCTGCCCTTCTCCAGGTAGTTTGTGCCGGTGGGTATGCACGGGCACGGCAGAATAGGGTCACACTAGAGCCTTCTCGTGCCTCCATGTAAGCCCCAGACCATTCCTCTAAAGCGGGCGCCACTGCAGAAGATGTACGTTTGGTTATACACACACACACACACACACACACACACACACCATAATTCCTTCCTACTGTCTTCCTCCAGTTATATACACTTCTTCATGTATTTTTTTCTTCTCATTGTGTTCCTTTCTTCAAATTTACCTTAAAATACGTACTTTCTCATACCAACTAGCCCCTCTCTCTCTCTCTCTCTCTCTCTCTCTCTCTCTCTCTCTCTCTCTCTCTCTCTCTTACCTAGTACCTGCAAGTAGCTCCTCGTGTAGGTCATCGGGGCGGTATTGAGTTGGCACATATACCATCCTCGGTCCTCGGCCAGCACGGGGGATAAGGTCAACTCCGCCCCGTGGTGGTCAGCGTTAAGGGTCAAACGAGGACTTTGTGTGTAGAGGTGATTCCCGACACTCAAGATGGTTTGGGTGTCTTCATGAACCCAGGCCAGCTGTGGTGAGGGAATGTGGTGGTGGTGGTGGTGGTGGTGGTGGTGGTGGAAAAAGAATATTGTTTTCATATTATTGTTTTTAAATATATTAGCCATTTTTATTCCTTCCTTACCCCCTTTTCTCTCTCTCTCTCTCTCTCTCTCTCTCTCTCTCTCTCTCTCTCTCTCTCTCTCTCTCTCTCTCTCTCTCTCTCTCGCACCTGGTAGCCGTGCAGGTTGGTGACGGAGCAGGCCAGCGTCACCTCCTGCCCCTCCACCGCCGTCAGGTTGTGGGCGGGGTGTGCAAAGTCTGGGGGGGCGGGGCTCTGGCTGATACGCCCACTAGATCCCTCATCTGGAAAAGGAAAGTTTGATAAGCCTTACTTTCCTTCCCTGAGGCTTATTTTCTATCTTTTCGTATAGGTTAGGTTAGGTTAGGTTAGGTTAGGTTAGGTTAGGGTTAGGTCTTCTGTAAGCTGGAGGAGAACTATTACTGATGAGGAGATAAGAGAGAGAGAGAGAGAGACAGAAAGCTGATGTATCACCCCAAAATCCTACCGGTGAACGCGAACACTACATGGAGAGAAAACGCAATAGTCCCCGCTAGAACAATGGTCTCTCACCGAAAGAAAACGGGGAGTCAGCAAACCGCAAGGTCCCAATAGCTTTTGTTATGAAGAGATATGTGAGGGACGGTGCGCCCTCCCTGCATACAACTGTTCACATTCCCTCCCTCTCTCCTTCTCTCCCTCTCTCTCCTTCTCTCTTTCTTTCTCCTCCCTCCCACCCTCCCTTCCTTCCTCCGCGGGGTCAGATTAACGTCGTGGAGGAGGAAGGAAGAGTTATAGCGATACAACAACATACGTGAAGAGGAGGGTCTTGGTTGGCTGTTTATCTGTTTGTCTGTCTGTCTGTCTGTCTAAATGTGTTAATTCATTTTTATTGTATGTATTTATAGTCTTGGTATGTCTGTTGGTTTGTCTGCCATCTCTCTCTCTCTCTCTCTCTCTCTCTCTCTCTCTCTCTCTCTCTCTCTCTCTCTCTCTCTCTCTCTCTCTCTCTCTCTCTCTCTCTCTCTCGACCACAGGGATCAGGATTTATGACACAGGTTCACGCCCTACTAAGGCAACATCGATATCACTTTGTCCAGCGGGAAGAACACATTACAAGACAAGGAAACACACACACACACACACACACACACACACACACACACACACACACTTTTACTACTTTCCTCAAGAACTCAACCTACACCAAGCAGGAACACTATACCAGGAGCTCACAGAATGCACGTCTCCCCCCCTCAACACCCAAGGGCACACTGAGACCCTGTGCTCCCCCGTGTAACAGAAGGAGAAGCTCACATACATGCAATTCTTCAAAGTCTGGAGGCAGCCGAGCAGAGGAAATGGCATTATTTATCTACATGGCAACATCAGCCTCCCTAGAGTTGCCACGTAATGTTTTTATTGCGCTTATTGTCCCCGTCAAACGATCATACGTAATGCTTGTTTGCTCTGGAGTCAAGATTCTCTCCAAGTCTTTATTTTATTATTTTTTTTTCTCTCTCTCTCTTTCTTTATGGGTAGTTCCTTGTTTTTTTCTTTGCTTTCATTCTTCTTGGGTGAGTTTGAGTTTGACATCGAAGTTGGATTTTATTTTCTTTCAGTGTGTATTCAATCTAATTATTTTTTTAGAAGTCTTTATTTAGAAGTATAATATTTAAAATCCATAAAACCAGATGACATGTACATAAGAAGAGAGAGAGAGAGAGAGAGAGAGAGAGAGAGAGAGAGAGAGAGAGAGAGAGAGAGAGGTGGGGGGGGGGAGATGAGAAAATGGAGACTGAACAGAAGGATGCAGGTGAGCACGTCCTGTCATCTTATTAATTACCTGAAGCGGGAGATGAGCGTGAAGAGGGTGCTCGTAAAGGTGAGATGGAGATGGCGAGGCTGATGGGGCACCTCTCTCTCTCTCTCTCTCTCTCTCTCTCTCTCTCTCTCTCTCTCTCTCTCTCTCTCTCTCTCTCTCTCTCTCTCTCTTTCTATACGGTGTGTGTGTCTCTGTGTGTGTGTGTGTGTGTGTGTGTGTGTGTGTGTGTGTAATCGAAGAGAAGAAAAAGGAAGACACAACATATAGAACAAACAACAAATCATACTAGAGCAGATCTTATTTCTTTCCCTCCTTCCTTTTTTTTTCTTCCTTCCTTTCATCCTTCCTTCCTTCCTTCCTTCCTTCCTTCCTCCCTCTCCTCTCCACATCAATATTCAAAGAGGCGAAAGGGCGGAGTCAGCAGATTACTTTGAAAGGTGACAGTCAACTCTTCTTCATCGTCTCTTTTGGTTCCTCTCTTTCATACACACCAGAGGGAGACATAGAGAGGGAGAGAGAGAGAGAGAGACAGAAAGAAGGAAAGAAGGAAAGGAGGGATATGGGAGACAGAGTTTGGTAGGAAGGATAAAGATACGGAATCTACAAAGGGGAGGGAGACAGAGGTACAGAGTGAGACAGGAAGCAGAGAACTGGAATATAAGAACAGAGAGGAACTTTGTCAGAGGAGAGACATAAGGACTGAAGGAAAAGTAGTGTATGGGATGACTAACTCCAGCGGTAGATAAGGAGTAGATAAAAAAAAGTAGATAAAGAATAGATAAGGAGTAGAAACATAAGACTGTGATTGATATATAGAAAAAGAAAGAACAAATGTAGAGTTAGTAAAATAGTTAATAGATAAATGATAGTCACTCAAAAAATATAAAAAATAAATAAATAAAACATGACTTGGAGTAAAACAAAAGAGATAGAAGAAAAAAGAGAAGAAGGAATTAGGAAAAGGTAGAAAGGGAAGGAAGGAGGATGGAATAAAGGAAGGAAGGAAGGAAGGAAGGAAGGAAAGGAGATGGAAAGGTAAGCAACATTCTCTCAAATCTTTCTTATGCCATTGTAACCATATATAAAGAGAGAGAGAGAGAGAGAGAGAGAGAGAGAGAGAGAGAGAGAGAGAGAGAGAGAGAGAGAGAGAGAGAGAGAGAGAGAGAAAGAGAGAGAGAGAAAGAGAGAGAGAGAGAGAGAGAGAGAGAGAGAGAGAGAGAGAGAGAGAGAGAGAGAGAGAGAATTAATCCAGGTAACTTAAAGCCTATTACCTTTTTAATGATAGTTATTAAAGGAGAGCAAAATAAAATCATCCCATAAAGAAGAAAAAACACCTGAAAAAATAAGTGTTTTCTTGAAAGATTTCGCGATTTTCTTTCAATTTTCTTCCTTTTTTTTCATAATATTAAACATCATTGGAAGGAAAGAGTCGCGAGGACGAGTGAAGTTTAGAGAGACGAGGGAAGTTGTGGCCAGAAAGGAAATATTGGTTGAGAGAGAGAGAGAGAGAGAGAGAGAGAGAGAGAGAGAGAGAGAGAGAGAGAGAGAGAGAGAGAGAGAGAGAGAGAGAGAGAGAGAGAGAGAGACGTATAATAATAAAATAAAACATATATAAAGGAAGAAGGAGAAAAGGAAACGAAGGAAGAATTGAAGAGATGAAAAAATAAAACGTGAAAGGAAGGGAGGAAGGGAAGAAGAGAGGGAGGGAGGGAAGAAGGGAGGGAGAGAGGGAGGGAGGGAGAAGGGAGGGAAATAAGAAGGGTAGGAGAGGGGCAAAAATTTCCTCTGCTGTGTCTAATCGCTCAGAAACAATCATACAACTAATAACACGCTTCCCTCCTCCTCCTCCTCCTCCTCCTCCTCCAACTCACAAGTCCCTCCTCCTCCCTACCTCCCTAACCTTCCTCAGCCTGTATCAAAATCTGGCCTTCCTCCTCTACTCTCTCTCTCTCTCTCTCTCTCTCTCTCTCTCTCTCTCTCTCTCTCTCTCTCTCTCTCTCTCTCTCTCTCTCTCGTCACATCCTGGTTTCGTCTTTTGTTTTATGATTTTCTTTTTATTTATTCTTTCTTCTGTTTATATTTTCTTCTTGTACGAATTTTTCTTCCCATTTTATTATTTTTTTAACTTGTGGATAATTCATCTTAACCTTTTCTGTCAGATGTTTTATTTCTTCTCAGTAAAAAAAATAATAAACCCAACAATTTCTTTTCTCAGTAGATATAGCTCAACATTTTTATTTTTTTGTCTCAGTAAATAAAGTTCACATATTTTTTTCCCAGTAAATAAAGTTCAATGTTGGTGACGAAGGTGAAAAGAAACTGTTCAGTACAGCTGATGTGACCTTTCTCTCTTTTCTTGCCTTCTCTCTTTTTCTTTTTCTCTTTTTTTCTGTCTGTCTTTCTGCCAGTCTTTGTCTCTCGTCTCTACCACTGTTTCTCTGTCTGCTTACCTCATAATAATGCACAATAATGAGAATATAGAGAAAGTATACATGCAAATATTAAATACAAATGTTTTAATGGGTCTAACTTCATGGGGGAGTGGTGGTGGTGGTGGTGGTGGAGGTCATGAAAAGGTGGAAGAGTACAAAGTAGTACAAAGGAAGAACAGACAGCAACAGTCCTACTGGACCTAATGAGGCTGCCTGGGTGGCCAAGGACGAATCTTTCAACACAATAGTATAATAACTACTACTCTTTGCGAGTTAATATCATACTAATCATAAAATTAAGTCCAGATTCGTGTTTCTCATGCAGTGAAACCTCTATAGACCAATTTTTGTGAGATTTTAATTTTTGAAAATTTCCACTCAATTTTCGTGGGTACAACCCTTAGAATTTTCTCTAAAAACCACGTTTTATTAAATAACTCGAAAAGTATGAGGTTTACGTAAAAAATGTACAAGTTAGTAAAGAAAGAGCACAACACGGGCGTTCTTTTGAGCTATAGAAAAATGACAATTGAATGTAAATAATTGAAAAAATGTCACATTAGTTTTTTTTAAAAACATTACTTTCTTCCTCATTGTCTCCAAAGCTATTGAATATATTGGAAGTATTATTCCACCATCTGATAAACATTGTCAAGCTCTACAAATTTGTCTCTATGCAGATTTGCTCTAGGATTAATAAGTGTGCAGTTAAAGGGCGTCAATGGTTTTGACGTAAATTTTGGTCGAGATTTTCCGGCCCCAAAAATATAAATAAAATTTCCGTCACAGGAAGGTGGAAGAGCATATGAATTAAAGTTGTACATCTTTAATAGGTAATAACAAGCTATATTGAGCCAGTTTACTTGAATTTAGAATGATGACCAATATTGACATGGACCCATTTATAAACATTAGTATGTATAAGAGAAACGATTTTAAAACCATCATGAGATAAGGAGGAGGAGGAGGAGGAGGAGGAGGAGGAGGAGGAGGAGGAGGAGGAGGAGGTGGTGGTGATGATGATGTGTTGCCAGTGACTTGATTATAATAGCGACTTCCTCTCTCTCTCTCTGTCTCTGTCTCTGTCTCTCTCTCTCTCTCTCTCTCTCTCTCTCTCTCTCTCTCTCTCTCTCTCTCTCTCTCTCTCTCTCTCTCTCTCTCTCTCGTCCTCAACCCAACACACACACACACACACACACACACACACACACACACACACACACACCACCTGCACTTAAATACTATAATGGTGACTTATTACGTGTGTGTGTGTGTGTGTGTGTGTGTGTGTGTGTGTGGTGTGTGTGTGTTTTGTTAGGTTGATTCTGAAGACAATTACTTCAGCCTCGCAACGAAGAGAGGAATTGAACGACAATTAAACGTGCACGCGAACCAAGCGAAATGACGACTAAGAATATAACGACTTGATAATTAATAGAAAAAAAAATAGAAAAAAGGTCAGCTATAAATACTAAAGAACATTTGCTAGTATTCTAAACCATTCTCTCTCTCTCTCTCTCTCTCTCTCTCTCTCTCTCTCTCTCTCCTCTCTCTCTCTCTCTCTCTCTCTTTCGCTGCCTCTCTCTCGCTTTATCACCTAGGAATCCAATTTTCACACCCACAAGGAGAGGTGAACGCCGTGTGCCAGGAGATGAAACAGCGAGACGAGGCTTCGAAGCTTCACCACTCGCTCAAGCGGACAGGTGAAGCCTCATATGGGTCGCCACTTCATAATAATTGCCCCTCAGTTGAAGCTTGTCGCATTCAGGTGTTGGCAGGTGTATTGAATGCCTTATTATCTACTTTTTGTTACCTTATTCTCCTTCATCTGATTTTTTCTACTTTTTTTGGGGGCGGGTGATGATGGGGGCCAGCGGGTGGTAGTGGTAGAGGCAGGTTGGTGGTTAGGTAAGTATGGGTTATAAATAATGTTTAATGATATCAGCAATGACACTAACCAGGGTACTATATCATTATTATATTCACTACTACTGCTACTACTACTACTACTACTACTATTTGTACTGCTTCTACTACTACTTCTACTACTACTACTACTACTATTTGTACTGCTTCTACTACTACTACTACTATTTGTACTGCTTCTACTACTACTTCTGCTACTACTTCTACTACTACTACTACTACTTCTATTAGCCACATTTTTTCTTCTTCTTGTTTGCTATATAGATTGGGCAGCAGGATATTGGCAGATAATAACGGACATTGACTTTATAATAAAAAGGAATAAGAAGGAAAGAAAAAAAAAGGAGGAGGAGGAAGAGGAGGAAGAAGAAAATTAAGGATACAAAATGGAGGATAGATAAGAAAAGCTACGCGTTAAGAAGAAGAAGAAGAAGAAGAAGAAGAAAATAATAAAAGGAAGAAGGAAAAATAGAAGAAAAAAAAATGCAGAGAAGAAATGGAGTTAGGTTAGAAACAGACAAAAAGACTATAAAAAATAAATAAATAAAAAGTTCTTCGCCTAATACTAACACTATAAAAGAAAATATTAAAAAATCATTCATAACATATTAATTCCTTGCTTTTAGGAGGAACATAAAAAAAAACCTACTAGTCATATCAAACATTTAAAAGTTAACTGATAATTTCCTTACTACTAAACATTATCACCACCTTCTCAAGTAGCTGTGTTTTTTTTCCCCTCCTCTCTCCCTCCCTGCCATCAAAACGGTTATACTACTTGCATGTCACATTACTATATTTTTTTTGCCATGAACCCTAATCTATCACCCTATCCGCCCCCCCCTCCCCCCTCCCCCTGCCCCCCGCCGCTCCCCTTTCCAGAGACAACATTATTATTACATATATCGATGGTCCTGTTTTCGGATTCAGAATAAACATGATTTGCATTTCGTAACAATTGGTCAGATAAAAAAAAAAACCCAATCCCCCCCCCCAAAACAGTAGTGATGATAAATTGTAAATGACTTGTAGTTTTTTTTTTTTTTTTAAGAAGATTAGTTTTTTGAATAGTCTGATAAAGTATGAAAAAAAAAGAAAATCGCAAGAATACAGTACCTAAAAAAAAAATATAATAATAATCTACTGCGTTTCTTCAGCCAAGTCACTCAGAAAAATCCAGTCAATCTACTTATAAAGCAGAACTACTGAACACAAACTAACAAACAACCTGCTGATTCACCTGCTCACCTACTAACTCACCTAACACTATTATAACCAATCTATAAACTTACTGATCTCACCTACTGAACTATCTCGACTCACCAATTAGTCTACTGAATCAACGGGTGAAGAAAGCAACTCACGTGCATCGACGAAGGCCAGCAGAGGCAGCAGCAGCAGCAGGAGTAGCAGCAGCAGGAGCAGAAGAGGCGGGAACAGGCAGCAGGAGGCCATGTTCCTGCACCTTCAGTAGACCAGCGTCAGCAAAGGAACAACAAAGAAGCACATGGATGGAAGTGATGTAGTAGTAGTAGTAGTAGTAGTAGTAGTAGTAGTAGTAGTTAAAGTAGTTGAAGGTGAATAGTAGTGGGTGACGCAGGGATGTTAAAGGCTTAAATAGTAGTAACTGTTGATATAGAAGTTTCAACCGTTGTAGTAATTGACTGCAGTGGTAATTACAGGTGGGTGGGTGACTGTTGGTAATGGCGTGGATGAGTGGATGAGGAGTAGCGGCTGAATGATACACTAGATGAATTGATCTCATGTAGTGGTAGTGGATGTTTAGAGAAGGCGATGATCGGATGAGGTGAACAATTACAAGGCTGCCAACCAAATCTACATGTGAGGGGGGACAGCGAGGCACAGCACGATAGAACAAAAAAAAGATCAAGAAAGAGTCTATAGTAGTACTGGTGGTGGCGAGGGGAGAGAGGGGGGATGAGGATGCAGTATGAGAGAGTAAGAAGACCAGAGCACCAGAAGCCGACCTCCTCCCAGCGTGGCGTACGGGCTGAGAATGACGAGCAACCCAGTCCCAGCACCAGGAGGCCTTCACTCTCCACGACCTGTTAGCGTCTCCACTAGGCCAATCAAACCTCCATTATTTCTCCTACCATCCCTATCTCTCCCTTTTCACATTCCTCTGCCCGCTGACTCCTCCTGGTCCCCTCGCTAAGGCATGTAAAGGGTGGATGATAGATAGGATTGTAGGCGTGAAATTTGGTGTAAATGGATATGACATAGGTCGATGGCAAGGCTCGTCTCTCAAGCTGCTGCCTCCCTCCTGCTGACTGGCTGATCGGTGTCTTGTGTCAGCCAACCACGTGCGGGCTGACTTACGGCCTCCCTCTGACGCTCAGGGCTGACACTTATGCCATTTGTTAGACTAAGCTCAAGGGGTCTTTCCGGGGTACTTATTCACCTGTATGTATGTGTGTGTGTGTGTGTGTGTGTGTGTGTGTGTGTGTGTGTGTGTGTGTGTGTGTGTGTGTGTGTGTGTGTGTGTCTGGTGGTCAGGTGAGGTGAGGTCACGTTAATCTCGACCTCAGCCGAGGTCTCGAGGGAGGAAATTATAGGCTCTGGGTGTGTGTGCACCTGGTATGTAGGTGTGTTGTATGTGTGTTGTCACTACAATAGAAACGAAAAAAAATAATCATATTGATATTATACTGACGAGGGTGATGGATGTAACGTGTGTGTGTGTGTGTGTGTGTGTGTGTGGAGGGGTGGGAGAGAGAGAGAGAGAGAGAGAGAGAGAGAGAGAGAGAGAGAGAGAGAGAGAGAGAGAGAGAGAGAGAGAGAGAGAGAGAGAGAGAGAGAGAGAGAGAGAGAGAGAGAGAGATTGTTATGAATTCACTGTTTCATCAACCTTGACGGAACAACATTTTTTTCAACTTGTAACTTCATGACTAACTTTATTGAGAGAGAATACCACGTGAAATATGAAGGTGATTCGTATATATATAAAAAAAAAAAATAAATTAATAAATAAAAAAATAAATATATGAAGACGAACAAAATTGATAAAAGAGAGCTTAAGGCACTTACTGAGACTGCCCACAGACACACACACACACACACACACACACACACACACACACACACACCACCCACCTTACAACCCACTGCAGGAATGTCTCATAAAAGCCGAAAGCGACCCCCACCTCGTGTCGACCGATAGATTACCACAGTTTATCGCTACCGTTTCACATTCTTTAGCCCGTGAACATGAAAGAAAGTGGTAAACATCTCTTGGATTCACTGTTTACACTACCAACCATTCCTTGTGACGTGCTGAGGAAGATGAGGAAGGCTTTAAGGGAAGGCTGGACAGAGAGAGAGAGAGAGAGAGAGAGAGAGAGAGAGAGAGAGAGAGAGAGAGAGAGAGAGAGAGAGAGAGAGTTCTTTTCTGCATCGCTACTACAAGAGTATAGTTCCGTCTGCCTGTGTTGAACTGAGACCTGGTTGTCCCTCCCTTCAAGGCTGCGTCAACGTTGGATGCTGGAAGTGGAGATGAATTGTTACCCATGGTGTTGTTTATTATTCTACAGAGAGGAGAAGAGAGGAGGAGGAGGAGGAGGAGGAGGAGGAGGGAGGGAAAAAAGGGAGGTTGGTGGTTAGTATTGGAGGAAGTAAGAAGGGGAAGGCTCTGTACTTTTCCATGCCAGTGTGTGTTTTCAGTTTGTTTCCCCCTGAGGTTTAGCTTTTGAGGTCCTTCTACCGATTTTTTTCTAACTCATGCCTCCTGCTATACTCTACTGCCTCCTCCTCCTCCTCCCCGCTCCCCCTTTAGTCTAATGTTTCTTCTGCAGCTCATTAAGTAGATGACATATACGTGTTTATTCATTGAAAATATTTGACTTTGTTTTATTATGAAGTATGAGAATAATAATGATCTATTTATTTTTTACTGTTTGACAATTTACTGGAAAAAAAGGGATTGAATAGCATATCATGTAGTCAGAGAGAGAGAGAGAGAGAGAGAGAGAGAGAGAGAGAGAGAGAGAGAGAGAGAGAGAGAGAGAGAGAGGTAAACGTACTACAAGATTTACTGTTTAGTAGGACAAACGATGTCATTCTCTCTCTCTCTCTCTCTCTCTCTCTCTCTCTCTCTCTCTCTCTCTCTCTCTCTCTCTCTTATATGTTTTGTTTGTGTTTCGTTAGTCTACAACAGCAAAATTAAGTTGGTAAAAGACGTAATTTTCTTTCCTAATTACTGCGCACACACACACACACACACACACACACACACACACACACACACAATACTGCTCGCCGTAACACACACAATCTTAATAAACTAAAAAATAGATAAATTTCCATAATCAAGCACAATCGACTAGTCTTGCAAAAACGCGACTGAACCAATCACTCGTAAGGGTTGGCAGTCCTGTATATAAGATACTCGACCACGAGGCTCGAGCTTAGTGAGTGTTAACTTGGTAGAAGGGGAAGGAGTGGTCATATCTCTGCGTTACTTACTATTACTATTACTATTACTATTCATATATAATAGTTAAGTACGTGATGCCATAGTACAGTGCTATAAGTGTATTGGGTGTAGTAAGTGTGTTGACGAAGCGTAGTGGAAATGATAACTTATAAGGGAATGGTTGTTAGAAATATTCCGCTGCCATCACCGTGTCATTAGAAAAAATAATAAGAAATTGATACAAAAAAACAAACAAAATAAGATCGTCCTGCCAGTGAAGTGAAGTGAAGTGAAGTGAAGTTTTCCCTGTATTACATTTTATAATATATTGCAATAACTGAAACGAAATACCTTGTTAAATAAACTATGTCACCCTTTATTAACACCACCAAGAAAAAGAAAAAAATATAAGTGTTAGTTTACCACGAGAATATAAATAACTTGTTGCCGTGTTGGTTAATTGAGAAAATATAACTAATACGTCAGTCAGCTACGTCGACCATCATGCAAAGTGAGGTAAGTACACTAATAACACATCATTAGAAAGTAATGAATAGTTAATAAGCTGAAGACTAACATACGTAGTTACATTTGCATCTATACATTGATATTAGGGAAAGGGTCAAGTAGGCTATAATAGGGTAACTACTTTATTTTGTGTTCTAAATTGGTGTTCCTTCTGTTTCTATGTGATGCAACTCCTCTAGTTTGTTTTAAGAGTCAGGTACTAAAACAGTGTAAGACTAGAATGAGGTAATGAGAAGATAAGAAAGGTTTTTATAGTATTAAACAAAAAAAAATCGACTAGGCTACAATATCTTCAAATTTATATCAGCTTTTTTTTGTATTTTAAATTATGTGTGTGGTATAAAGGAATCGATTATATGAAACAACCTGAAAATAAATAGAAATAAGAAACTATGATGTATTACTAAGGAAAAGAAAGAGTAATGATAAAAAAAAAAAAAAAGCTAGCCACAGATTCCTAGGCTACCGTACATTATTTTCAAAGCAAGGACGAAGAATTTT
The DNA here is from genome assembly GCA_029783475.1 of Metacarcinus magister. Lineage (NCBI taxonomy): Eukaryota > Metazoa > Arthropoda > Malacostraca > Decapoda > Cancridae > Metacarcinus > Metacarcinus magister. Next base: position 15,070,922 of record JAPQNM010000019.1, read on the forward strand.
TGTTCTTTTTTAAGCATGGTATCCCTTTCAACCTACTCTCTAAACAGGAAAATAGAGAAGAGAACATTTTTAACATGGTATCCCTTTAAACCTACTCTCTAAACAGGAAAATAGAGAAGAGAACATTTCTAACATGGTATCCCTTTAAACCTACTCTTTAAACACAAAATCATAGAAAACAAACATTGAATGGCGAACACGTACATTCTAGGGAAGCACATAACAGCGTTGACTCCCTTGTTATTGGATGAGGAGGAAGAAGAGGATGAGGAGGATGAGGAGAATGAGAAGGAGGAGGTGGAGGGAGAGATGGGAGGATGGGAGGAAGAGAGGTGGGGAAGAAAGGTGGGGAAGAAAGGTGGGAAGGGAAGAGAAGGGAAAAGAAGGGGGAGGAAGGAAGGGAGAATGACACTGTTAATGGTTGGTGTTATCGCCTGACTCGAGCCCATGATAATAAGGCGACGCTGCGGGACACACGTTAACCTGCCACACGTGTAATAAAGTAGAGAGGACAAGTAAATAAATAACTGCCTTGTAAATAAAAGTGAATTAACATGCAAGTACTAAAGTAGAGAGGAAAAGTAAATAAATAACTGCATTGTAAATATAAGTGAATTAACATGTAACTGACTGACTGACTGACTGACTTACTAACATATACTTACTGACAGAGAATACTTACGCATATAGACTATAGTTTTATTTAATTAATTTTGTTGTTGTCAATTTTGTATTTATTTGTCACTTACGTTTATAAGAAGAAAAATAATAACTTAGATTTATGAAAACAAAAACGAACACAACTTTTGATTAGATTATGTGATGTTATGTTATGTTATGTTAGGTTAGGTTAGATTAGGTTAGGTTGAATTTAAAATGAAATAATTACCTTTACCTTCCTTCCTTCCTTCCTTCCTTCATTAGCTACTTGTTAATTTATATATTTATTTATTTATTAATTCATTTATTTGTTGAGTAAGGTAGCTGAGTGACTTCGTAATCTGCCTATTTGTTTGTTTGTTTGTTTGTCTACCTGTATTGCCATTCGTGTGTGGGTTTGTTTGTGTTTTTTTTTATTTTATTTTATTTTTTTATACAATACGAGTGTTTGTAAAGCTAGCTCATGTAAACAGTGAATGTAGATGCTGGAAAACTTATATATTTACCTACATTTATTTCTTAATTCATATAGCATTCCGTGAGGCTACGAATCTTTTGAAACATTGATTTATCTATCTCTTATATCTATCTATTTATTTGTTATTTATCTATCTACTTTATTGCAATCTATATCTATCTATCTATCAATCCATTTATCTATCTATCTCTATCTATCTATCTCTATCTATCTATCTATCTATCTATCTATCTATCTATCTATCTATTCTCCTTCAGTTCCTTATTCACCTGACTGGCTGAGTTAATTAAGACCTTTCTTAAGACTTACCTGGAACCCTCATTAACCT
>JAPQNM010000019.1:15082387-15083582 GCA_029783475.1 Metacarcinus magister
TGTGATTCCCAGATCTTTTTCCTTGTTCACTGTAGAAAATGGTTTACCATTCATTGAGTACTGAACGTGATCATTATTTCTTCCGATGTGTAGTACCTTGCATTTTTAACGTTAAATTTCATTTGCCATTTATTGGCCCAAGATGTTAGTCGATCTAGGTCTGATTGTAAGACTTCTCTGTCAATTGTCGTAGTTACTTTGCTGAGAATTTTCGTATCGTCAGCGAATTTCGATATTTTGCAAGTGATCCCATCATCTATGTCATTACCATATATCATGAATAAGATAGGACCAAGCACTGAACCTTGTGGTACGCCACTTTTTACGTTTAACCATTGAGAGGAGACACCGTTTAAGACTACTCTCTGCTTACGTTCAGAGAGCCAGTCCAGAAGCCAATTGTAAATGCTACCAGAGATACCGTGAGTCATTAGTTTATTAAGCAATCGTTGATGAGGTACTTTATCAAAGGCCTTTTGAAAATCCAAATATATGACATCTACTGCTCTGCTTTCATCGTACGCGTCAAAAACATTGTGGAAGAATTCTAATAAGTCAGTTAAACATGAACGTTTATTACGAAAACCATGCTGTGAGGGTTTTATTATATCGTTGTCTTCAAGGAATTTCACAACATTGTCACGAATGATTGTCTCCATTAATTTACATACAACTGATGTCAGACTGATTGACCTATAATTTCCAGGTTGTGACTTGTCCCCCTTTTTGAAGATTGGTGTTACATTTGCACGTTTCCAATCTGATGGAACTTTACCATCTCTTAAGGATTTATTGAATAAGATTGTAAGCGGTTTACTGATCAGAGTCTGTTTGATTACTCCTGTAGTGTATATAGCCTTCCTTTGACCTTAAATGCTGCTGCATGGAGATAAGACTCATTAGAATTAGGTATATTGAGGCAGAAAACAATTCAATTCCCACCGCTCGCTCGGTCATGACCGGCCGATCAAAATCTTCACTACTGACTCTGTCACCGGTGCCAATGGCTATGGAAGTTATTTATTTTCATTCTTAAATGCTGCTGCATCAAGATAAGGCTCACTAGAATTAGGTATATAGAGGCAGAAAACAATTCAATTCCCACCGCTCGCTCGGTCATGACCGGCCGATCAAAATCTTCACTACTGACTCTGTCACCGGTGCCAATGGCTATGGAAGTTATTTATTTTCATTA
>JAPQNM010000019.1:15083682-15086182 GCA_029783475.1 Metacarcinus magister
GTCTGTCTTTCACGTTGTTATACTTGAGTGGTTTGCATAATGATGAATATACGTCACACACGCTCTCTCTCTCTCTCTCTCTCTCTCTCTCTCTCTCTCTCTCTCTCTCTCTCTCTCTCTCTCTCTCTCTCTCTCTCTCTCTCTCTCTCTCTCTCTCTCTCTCTCTCCGATACTTGTTTGTTTGTTGTCAATAGTATTCTTTTTTCCTTTCATATTTTTCAGATTATATTTACGAACTATGATTTGTGTGATTTTTTTTTGTTTTTTTGTTTCTTATCGATTAATTTATATGTTTATTTATTCATTTATTTGTTTATTTTGTGAAGTGTTTAATGTGTGCTTATTTGGTGTTGAGAGAGAGAGAGAGAGAGAGAGAGAGAGAGAGAGAGAGAGAGAGAGAGAGAGAGAGAGAGAGAGAGAGAGAGAGAGAGAGAGAGAGAGAGAGAGAGAGAGAGTGAAGTTCGTCTTGTAATTAAATAGTTTCACACATTGCTTTAACATTGGCATCAACGTGTTGACAGAACCACAGGACGAGACAGTTAGAAGGACGCTCCGTGTGTGTATGTGTGTGTGTGTGTGTGTGTGTGTGTGTGTGTGTGTGTGTGTGTGTGTGTGTGGATGAGGTGAAAGGCGCCATGGGCTACACACACACACACACACACACACGTCCCTTCACCGCTTCCCTTCAGACAAGAGGAGAAGGGGGGAGAGGAGGGGAAGAAGGTGGTGGTGGTGGTGGTGGTGGTGGTGGTGGTGGTGGTGAAGGGAAGAGGAGTGATCAGATTTCTTCAATTCATGCATCGATTTTATACATTTTTCCAGTTATTCAATTCCAGCTCGTCCCTCCCCCTTCTCTCTCTCTCTCTCTCTCTCTCTCTCTCTCTCTCTCTCTCTCTCTCTCTCTCTCTCTCTCTCTCTCTCTCTCTCTCTTCATTGTTTTCCGAGTTATTACTGTAATTACTCACCTGTTCTAGTTATTTTCTTTACTATCTGGTACGTTCTAGTTACCTTTTTTTTCTTTTTCTTTTTCATTTAATTTCTAACTCTTACCTGTCACTCATTGTTGTGTAGTGTAGGCAAGCAAGTTTTTTTTCATTATTATTATTTTAACGTAGCAGATGAAAAGGAAGATAATTGCATTGGTGGATATCATAACTTGAAAAAAAAATATATATATGAAAACCTCAAGCAGTATATTTTCCAAAAACCTCTTTATTTATCAGTACAAAATAGTAGTATATCAATTATCTATTTTATATCTTTCTTTTTTTCCCCAAGGCTGACATTCATTCCTCTGTTATACCCTGGAGGTTAACAAGTCTTAGCAACCAGAAGAAAGAAAAAAAAAGAAGAGAAAAAAAAAACAAATGATGACAGCAAAAATAGCACAGTTCACTCTGACCGCAAGCAACAACTACCGTACATGTTAGACTGTTATCGTGCATCAGGCAACTCCAGGTAAACAAGAGGCCGGGAACGTCATGCAGGCAAGGAAGGTTATAATGTTCCTGTCTCCTTTTTCTTCCCTCTGGGCTAGTGACGGAGCAGCTGCCGCGGGAGGTGTGTTGGCGGTGGAGGTTAATGGTTAGCAATAATGGAGGCGATTAATCAATGAAGTGGAGATTAAAATGAAAGCGTTAGGTGAAGTTGGTAGTTGGAGAAGGTGAGGAGTTATTGAGCAGTGTTGTGTGGTGATGATGGGAAAGATATTGAATTACCTAAGGAATATATAGCTCATTTTCGTGATTTAGTTGCTTGAGTTAGGCATGAGAGCTGTCTGACAAAGCATGTTTTCAAAGCGTTAGTGCCCCTCAATCTATTCTTAGCCAGATTTTATGCTGAATCAATATTTGCTTGTAATATAAACAAACTCTGCTCTTTAGGAAATGTTTGCTCTCCTCCCACTACGACCTCGTGTGTGTATTAGTGTGTGGTGGTGGTGGTGAATGTTCTTCTAATCGCTGTTCATTTGTTTACTAGAGACGGTTGTTCAGATCTGGTTGTCGTGGTTCTTCCTGACAAACCACCTAAGCGGGCCTGCAGCCTCGCTCAAGCCTAGTCAAGAACCCAAACAGACTTGTAATTGTAGGTTAGAGAAGCATTTACGTAATTTTCTGGGATTTATCGACATCGTCTACTCTCTCTTCCCTTTCCCTTCTCTCTCTCTCTCTCTCTCTCTCTCTCTCTCTCTCTCTCTCTCTCTCTCTCTCTCTCTCTCTCTCTCTCTCTCTCTCTCTCTCTCTCTCTCTCTCTCTCGTCACGCATTTATCATATTAAGACCAACACGTGTTATTTCTTTTTTTTCTTCTTCGATCAAGTATATATTTCTTGCGTTATTTTGTTTTTGTTGTTCGTTCTTAACCTATTTTCCGCCTGAGTAGCGATTGTGGGGGGGGGAGGGGGGGTTAGAGGCGACTGGCCGTGTTAGTTTCGTCAGCGTTGAAGTCAGTGTGAAAGGGTTGGGAGACAACTTTGCGTGACTGATGATTAAATCGATCCT
>JAPQNM010000019.1:15091182-15111182 GCA_029783475.1 Metacarcinus magister
CACAGGAGGAAGTGTACCTGAGGGTGACGGAATAGACGGTGCAGCGCCTGGCCCATGCTGGAGAGACCCTTCCTGCCGCCCCCGTCACCGCCTCCTCCGCCTTCCCCCGCAGGACATGGCGCCACTTTCGTATCGCCTCTTAAGTCCCAGTGTCCCAGGAAACCGAATCACGTGAGGTCACTACGTTGCCAGGACATTATGACACAAGACAATCACAAGCTTCCTCACAACGCGTTTCATCTTACGAAGAAGCACTCACAGTCACTCTACCTCGGTCACTGTCACCACCGCCGCCGTTGAAGAAGAAGAGATCACTGCACGAGAAGAAGGAAGGAAGGAAGGAAGGAAGGAAGAAGGAAGGTGTTGAGGTTTGAGTTGGTCCTTTCATAGCAGCTCCACCGTGCGTCTTAAAACAATGGAAACTCAGCATTGTTCCATCGTGCACATGCCGCTTCCTATCATCAATTGGCCAGATCATCGCCCTAGATACCAACCACTCATAAACACTTCAACACCACTTCTCAACACCACCTCGCAACACATATGAACGCCTTTGCACACTGAACAACACCACTATACTCTTAACGATACCCTGAACACCTCACAAGAACCGTTGGACACCTTTAGACAACCTTAGAACACCTCATCCACCCACTTCGTAAAGCAATCTAATCCAGCCACCTCGAGACGGTCCTCACTCCACGTCTGTGCTTTACTCTGTCTGCTCTGAATTTCCTCGTTCCGCCTCCCCATCCTCCTCCCCCGTTCCCCCAGCTGCACGTCTTTGCTGGGTGGCCTTGGGTGTGGCTGGAAGGTGTACTACTGCAAGGGGAACCGCTGCTCACCTAAACTGGTCCCCTTTGTGTTATTACCATGCACCCCTCTCTCTCTCTCTCTCTCTCTCTCTCTCTCTCTCTCTCTCTCTCTCTCTCTCTCTCTCTCTCTCTCTCTCTCTCTCAAGGTCATGTTAATCGTATGGGCGGAAACAGATTAATTGGGTGAAACAACACACGCTCCTCAGACGCCGCCACCACCACCACCACCGGACGCTTCAAGGGTGGAGGCGGAGGTGAGCCGAGAAAAAAGAAAACAAGTAAGGTAAGGAAGTAAGTCAGACTGAAAAACAACTCCCCGTACACTGAGGATAAGAAAAGTAGCTGGTGTTGAGGGTTAAGGAGAATATCAAAGGGCGGAATGAAGAGAGAGAGAGAGAGGAGAGAGTAGAGAGAGAGAGAGAGAGAGAGATAGAGAGAGAGAGAGAGAGAGAGAGAGAGAGAGAGAGAGAGAAGACCCAGAAAATAAGAGACAGACAGAATCACTCTATAGAAATGAGGAATGGCAGATTACCATTATATATATACACTCCCTCCCATATTCCCTTCCTCTTCAAGTCCTTCCCTCCTTCACTCCCTCCCTCACTTCCTCACCAGGTGGTCACGCAACTCTACACCTTCCTAGTACAACCTGGTACGCCTCTGTAACCCCAATATAGTGTACACAGGTGTCTTGAGGTAATTGGATGAATATGAAACACTATATTTACCCCTCCCCCCCATCGCGCTCTCTCTCTCTCTCTCTCTCTCTCCTCTCTCTCTCTCTCTCTCTCTCTCTCATCTCTATCTCTATCTCTATCTCTCGCTCTCCTTTCCTCCAGTCCGCAAACACGTGTGTGCTAAACATGTGTTGTGTGTTGTGTTGCTTTGTGGTGTAGTGAAAGTGTGTGTTGCGTGTGTTGTGTGCGTGTGCGTGTGTGTGTGTGTGTGTGTGGGTTCGTTTTAATTTTTTTTTGTGTGTGTGTGCTTGTGCAATGATAATAATAATAATGATAATAATAATAATAGTAATAATAATAATCACCAAATTAGTGTATACATTTACCACACAAGAGAAAACTCGCTCAACCACCGTTCATGAACCAACATTGATTCAACCACAGAGACTTCCCAAGAATTTCATGCAATATGTCATGCACAGGCTGAGCAATTGAAGAGAGAGAGAGAGAGAGAGAGAGAGAGAGAGAGAGAGAGAGAGAGAGAGAGAGAGAGAGAGAGAGAGAGAGAGAGAGAGAGAGAGAGAGAGAGAGAGAGAGCAACTGACTTACTCCTTCATCCCACTTATAAACAGACGATAATTAATTCACACATTACGAAGTTTTTTCTCCCTTAATTTCTCCTTACACACACACACACACTCACACACACACACACACACACACACACACACACACACACACACACACACACACACACACACACACACACACACACACAGAAACAAAACAAAATATTCCCACACAATTGTCTCAGACGTTTCACTATTTAGTTATTTTTTGTTCACCTGTATTTTCTTTCCACTTAACAATGTCTCGTAACTATCAAATAAATCTTTCACACTTGGACACTCATTCAATTAAATATTTCATTACATTTTCCTGTATTTAACGTTGCTTTCTTGTTATCTATTTTTCTTTTCTTTTCACTCGCGTTATAAAACCAGAGGCACGTTCTTTTGTTTTTATCCGGTAAAGAGAAGGTAAAATGTTTTCTATCACCAACTGTCTCTCTTTCTCTTAATAATTTTGGTGGTGTGTTGTAGTAGGAAGTGGTGGTGGTGGTGGTGGTGGCGGCGGTGTGTGTGTGTATCTGGCGGTAACTCGGCACGGAATGGTGAAGGAGTGATTGGGCCATGTGTGTGTGTGTGTGTGTGTGTGTGTGTGTGTGTGTGTGTGTGTGTGTATATATGCTAAAAAAAAGTTGGATTTCTGAGTGAAGAAGTAACATATGTTAAGAATTGGGCGCGCGTATGTGTGTAAAACCAATAACACACACACACACACACACACACAACAATATGAACTATGAATATACTAATAATTGTTACCTCGATTTAAAGGGCAAATACGATATATTCTATTGTTTTGTTATTATTTATTTTGTTTTTCGTCATTATTGTACATCAGTTATCATTGGAAGAGTTTGTGAGAAGGTTACTGAACAGTATTTTCTTTCCTGAAATGTAGTTAGATAATGTAGATCTTGGAATTCACTATAGAAGTTATTGATGGTAGTACTAACAGTCCCTGATAGTAGTATTATCATTATTATTAGTAGTAGTAGTAGTAGTAGGGGGAGGAGGAGAAGGAGCATGACTACCATTATCATCATCACTATTATTGTTATTATTACTGTTGTTATTATTATTATTATTATTATTACTATTATTATTATTATTACTGAAAAATCATTATTATAGGAAATAATGTAAAATTGTGAATATGAAGTAATTCATCAAACCCTTTGGAAATCTTATTCAAATGAGAGAGAGAGAGAGAGAGAGAGAGAGAGAGAGAGAGAGAGAGAGAGAGAGAGAGAGAGAGAGAGAGAGAGAGAGGAGAGAGAGAGAGAGAGAGAGAGAGAGAGAAGAGAGAGAGAGAGAGAGAGAGAGAGGGGGGGGGGAGAGGGAGAGGGAGAGGGAGAGAGAAGAGAGAGAGAGAGAGAGAGAGAGAGAGAGAGAGAGAGAGAGAGAGAGAGAGATGAAGTATGTACGACAGAGAAGTGGTGGTGGTGGTGGCAGGTGGTAAGCAAGGAGCATCAGGCGACATCTGTTAAGCTGTTATGTGGGACGATGCTACTCTCTCTCTCTCTCTCTCTCTCTCTCTCTCTCTCTCTCTCTCTCTCTCTCTCTCTCTCTCTCTCTCTCTCTCTCTCTCTCTCTCTCTCTCTCTCTCAGTGGTATATAAACATTATCCTTTTTATGGTGGTATTGATATTTAGATTAGGTTAGGTTAGGTTAGGTCAGGTTAGGTCTTAATGGTTGATGATGGTTCGTGAAAACAAGACTTAATCGCCTCTCTAAGTAACAGTGACAGGAGGACGGATGATTGTATTGGTCTGGTGGTCCTGTGGTGTGTGCTTGACTGCTGGAAAGGGAGAGTGAGTATGCAGTTATAGTTGTTAGTTATAGTTAGTAGCAGGTGAAGAAAGAAGGGAAAGGGAGCTAAGGGAGTGGTCTGGCTATACTCCCACTGTCACTCATCTCCCTTCACACACACACACACACACACACACACACACACACACACACACACACACACACACACACCATCGTCATCATCATTAACAGTGGACCAATTATAAAGTGACCAATCTTCAATTTCCTCTCACGTCTCTAATCACATCGCATCTTTTTATCATCATTTTATATTTTTCATATCTTATTTTCTTCTTTTCATTATTACTATCATTATCATCATTGTATTGGAAAGGTAATCTGGTAGTCCGTGCCTACCTGCCGTGTGTCTGTCTGTCTGTCTGTCTGCGTTGGTCTGCCGTCAGCTGCGGAGAGAAACTATAAGTGGGAGATTCTGTTTACTCATCTTATTTTGTATATCTGATTCAACTTTTCTCGGCACCAAAACATCAATGCACGTCCACATCTTAGAATATATTGTTTCGATAATAATGTGAATATAACAGTTGGGCTTTTAAGTTAGGTGAGCTGGCACTTTACCGCTAAGGGGCAGTGGCCGATTTACCTGTGGGGGCCCATAGGGGGCACGTGACCCCCAGTCCGGGTCACCAAAAAAATTTCAAACAAATAATTTTATTGCAACTGAGTCTGATAATATCTACAGCGGTAAATTTTTTACAACTACACCAATTAGAATGTAGGTATAGATGTAGGAATGTAAAAATTACTTTTAATAACTTTTAATCGGTTTTAATCAGTTTTAACTCGCTAACAGTTCAAGATATGGAAACCAAATAACATATACACGTTTTATTGTGTAGATTTAGGGTAGGTTATCTCTATGTATGTTTGTCATATGAGACCAGCATCAGCCAGTAAAGTTAAGTAAAGGTTATTTCATTATTGTTATTAGGTAAGCAAGGGTGTAATACAGTTTGATATTATAGTGATCAGAAAAATTAGGCCATATTCGTGTTCAGCATGACCGAAAACCTTATTGTGCCAATTTTCATGAGATTTGGAGGTGTGGAAATTTTCATGAAATTTTGTAGGGTACACCCTTAGATTTTTTTGATAAATCGCATATTTTGAAATAACTCGAAATATATGGGGTTTACGTAAAAAACATATAGAGTATAAAATAAAGAGCAGGAGACGTTCGTTCTATTGAGCTATTTTAAAATTTAATTGGAATATAATTAATGATGTAGGAGTGTAAAGTATTATGCATTAATTTCTTTCATAAAATTTTAATTTTCTTCATAGGTATATGAGTTATTGATAAGATGATGACAATATGAGATATACATTATCAATCTCCATAACTTTACTTCTATACAATTTTCCTGTAGAACTAATATTCACGTAGTAAAATTGGAAAACCTTTTTCGACCTCAATTCTGGTGGAATTTACGGGCCACAAAATGAAAATTCCAAATATTATAGTAATGATAAAACTAATTCTAGATTCGTGATCAGCATGACCGAAAACCTCATTGTACCAATTTTCATGAGATTCGGAGGTGTGGAAATTTGCATGAAATTTCGTAGGGTACACCCTTAGAATTTTTTAAATAAATCATATATTTTTAAATAACTCGAAATGTATGGGGTTTACGCAAAAAATGTATAGAATATAAATGAAAGAACAGGAGATGCTTGTTCTATTGAGCTATAGTAATATGTAATTGGATTGTAACACTAAATGTAGGAGTGTAAAGTATTATGCTTTAATTTCTTTCACAAACTTTAGATTTTCTTCATAAGTATTAGAGTTATTGGAAAGATGATGACTGTATGAGATAAACATTATCAAACACCATATATTTACTTCTATACAATTTTCCTGTAAGTCTAATATTTTCGTAGTAAAATGGGAAAAACGTTTTCGACTTCAATTCTGGCGGAATTTACGGGCCACAAAATGGAAAATCCAAATACTATAGTAATGACAAAACTAATTCCAGATTCGTGATCAGCATGACCGAGAACCCCTTGGTACCAATTTACATGAGTTGTTGCAACACCGGGAAGTTGGGAGAATCAGTATTAGTAAATATATGAATGAGAAGGTGAATTAATCAACAGTTGGTCCTTCATGGGTGTAGAACTGAAATTCAATGTAAAATAAATGAAGTTACTGGACAGGACTTTGAGATAAATTATGGGATTGGAGAAAATGTGTGTGGTAGTGAAATAGTACTTTGAGAGAATGTGTTATGCCAGATGGAGAGATTAAAACTGTATAATGGATATATATTTTTCATTTCAGGTGTTGTCGCTGCAAAACCCTGACTTACGGGAAAAATACCCAAATAAAATCAAGATCAAGACCAAGTCATCATGGCGGGACTGGTTGGCCGTGGATTCGTGGAAGTGTCACATTTTCTTAATTCTCTGCTTTCCTGGGCTGCTGTACGCGTCAGGATGGCTACAGGAGGAGGAACTCACATCCAAGAATCCTTTAGTAACCTGCAGGAGGCGCTGTAGGACTGGACATACGTGAAATAACCTTGAGATGTCAGACGTCACCGGTGAATATTTTGACATTTATTGGATTTATATTGTTTTGTGTTTGTAGTGAATGGCAAGACTTAGTGGTAATTAAGCTTAGTGTGTTAATAATAACTGTAACTCAAACCTTGACAATGTTGGATATTATTGTCTTAGTGGGCTTGCAATAGAAGGATGATTCTTAAATGGGTAAAATTTTACACCTTCATAATGGCGTTTGTTTGCGTCTGCGTCTTGGGACTGCACCTCGTCCAACTCCCTACTTTTGGTCATAGAGAACATTTGATAGCTTCTATATTAACCTAACCTAACCTAACCAAACCTTAACCTACATTGACAAATAACAGAACCTTGTTCAAACAAAACTAAAGTTTATTTTTCGAAGATAAGGTCTCACAGAAAACATTGAATATCTCACAAACTAAGAATTTGCGACGGAAATGCAATTAAAGAAAACCTTCTCAAAATGCATCAGGTAATGTAAAAATGTAACCATGAACTCTCTAGAGCATTGTGGTGAAGATGTAAAATAATACCCTTAAATGTAATATTACTGTTACTATAACCTCCCTTATTATATCGGTTAATATTCGGTTTCGTTAACTACTCCATATCTGGTTACCTTATAATGCAAATTTAACCTCAGATACTTATTCAGATCACACCGAAATAGTTATGCCGCTGAATTACAGAAAAAGTTAGATTTTTTTTTTCTAAGTTACGTTAGGTTTGGTTAAAGAAACGAATATTTACCATTATCTCTTATAAATACCTGTTGATAATTAATAGTAATGCTAATATTGTCTTAGTGGGCTTTCAATAGTAGAAGGACCTCACCTGTAACACCTTTATTAATTGTATCTTATCAATACCTAATGCAAATTGATAATGATTCCGATATTGCTATGTTCTATTTGTCATGTTTTGAAGAGAGCAAACCTAACCTAACCTAACCTCCCTGATTAATGTTTGTAGTAATATATATTGAAAGGTTGTACATTAGGTGGTATTATGCGAGTGTTTCACCGTCTCACTGCGAAGGTCACCTGTGTGTTATATAAGGTGTGTTTTGCACTTATTAGACGCTGCTGTGTTGCTTCTCCGTCGGACATTATTAATAAGTTCCTGAGAGATTAGTTTTGTTCAGTAACCGGTTGTGGAGGTTGAGGTGAGACGGAGGCTCCACATTAGGTTAGATTAGAAGAAAAGAATTAATAATGCCCATAAAAAGATAGTTATATGTGGGAGGAACCTAACAGATAGTGGATTAATTGAAAATGCATCAAATTTTACTAGAAAAATTGTTTCCTCGAAATCAGGGAAAACTTACTGAAGCAAATTTATTTAATGTTGTTGAACTGGAGTCTTGTTGCCTTGATGGAAGCTTCACACTCAATACTCAGCTCATTTCTCTTTCAATACCTTGGTTGACTTTGCCACCGACTTGGATAAATTATCACATTTATGTTCGTCTCACTCTGGCAGACTAAATTCATTCTAGCAGCTTTTATTGTTGATGTACAGCAGAGGCGGGCAACTTTTTCAGAGCGAGGGCCAGATGAGACTTTGAGGAGCATCCCTGTGGGCCGGAGTGACAAATGAAAACCCCAAAGTGACTGTATAGAAGCATCTTATTGAAAAACATACAACTAAATGAGATGGCTGAGTTGCTGCTTGCCATGAAGTGCTTTCAATGTTTGGCTCAATGGATGAAACAGACAACGGAAGAATGTCATTGAGGTGGCGGTTCAGGAGGTGGAAGGGAAGGTGAGGCTTTCTGTACTTCATTTTGGAGAAGAGGTGTTTGCAGCAGTAGGTGTTGCAAAACATGACCACAATGCATTGAACATGTGCAATGTATTTTGGAATATTGCTAGAAAGGAGGACGAGGTCACAGATTTTATTTTTTGGCTGGGGTTCCGTGGGCTGGATTGCAATGTTAATGAAGAGCAGTGTGGCGCTCGGCCGGGTCTGGCCTGGAGGTTGCTCACCCCTCTAATTATTATGCATGTCATTACTGTCACAATTTTTTTTTTTTTCAAACCTAACTGAACCTAACATAACTGTCTCGCACAATCTCATAAACGTTTATTACCGCCTCACTTACCTGTTATGTGTCAAGCATCACAGTGGCTGGTGGCGGCAGCAACAATTATCCATACAAAGATTAAAAAAGGTGATTAAATAATCCCCCAAACTAGGCATCTATAAACCATATCATTCTGCTAGGACTAACGAGTGCTGCCACTCTCACCAAGAAGCTGCCATGAGCCAGGATCGAACTCACAACCTTTAGGTCACAAGCTGAGCACTATACCACAGAGCCACTGGGCCCCCATCCATACAAAGAAATATCTCACAAACAAGTGACGTGTGACGGAAAACCATCACTATGATATTTTCTACTCGCCAAAGGTAGCTCCTACATCATAAATGTGTCCTTCATAGCGAGATTGAAGGAATTGTTCAATAATGTGGTGAGTAGTGTAATTGTGGTGGTGTATGGAAGGTGAAACACTGAGGTGACAGTGGTGAGGTAGAGTGAATCTTAGAATGACGTGTCTAGTTGTGTCAAGATTGCAGACAAGGAATTGAAACACCCTGCATACTAAACATACAAGTTAAGAATGTTTTGAATGGCATGACAGTTTTATAACCTACTCTATCCACCAGTAAGTTTTCCAAAGTAGTATTACCAAACTATTGTCTTAGGATGCAGATCTCTTACATACTTCAAAAACGTGTTCTTCGGTATACATGTATGCGTGTGCGCAAAAACACTTGTACACAAAAGGGGATGTGGTTATCCTGTTATAATAAGAAAGTTTTAAATGTGTTGTTTGCAGAGTAAATGAAACCAATTTTAAGGATTTATTTGTCTTGCAGGTTGACCAGTTGTCGTCGAGGGTGTGTGTGTGTGTGGCCCTCTCCGTCCCCGTGTCATGGTGATGGTGTGGGTGGAAGGTGAAGGGAGGCTTGGTGTCCACTTAACCTGTCACCGCTGCAATGTGACCAAGATGGAGTTGTCCTTTGATTCTGATTCTTATTGTCTTACCTGCTTAATACTCTCAACTATATATGAATTTGCAGTTGTTGAGTTTAGGCCCCTTTCACACGAGGCCATCGGTTACTGCCACTAGTTACCCCAGTGTGAAAGGATCGGGTAACTGCAAGTAACAGTAGCAATGGTTGCGCTCTCGGGTGACCTTGGTGGTATCATGTGAAAGGCTACACAGAAAACCATGGGAGTCAACCAGTGACCTTGTGTGTAAGGGGCCTAAGAGTTTCAATTCAGCTTTTGTTTGGAGGTCATGAAAGCTGAAGTTTTTGAGGCACAGTTTATTGTAAAAGTATCCAGTCTTTTTAAGTTTCATAATTTCAATTTTCCAGTTCTATACTTACTATCATAATTTCAATTTTCCAGTTCTATACTTACTATTTATTTTTTAATCTTCACCTGAAACATATTGCCTTAAAGTCCTGTCTTGCCACTACCTAAAAATGATTATCATAAATGTATTAATTGAACAGTAAATTCAATGATGATCACATCTTTCATCTGGTTAGGAATGCTCTTGACTAGTTGGAGCAAATATTGTACATCAAATTCTGTGGTCTAGATTCTCTTAATGGTACACTTGCACATCCTTTACTGCACTGTTCATGTACTTTATTTGTTTCCAGGAATTTTGAGTCCGTTTGGAATCCGGACTGTTGCTTGGCCGAGGCAGAATGCTTCTTTGTTTTCTTGGTGAGAAGTAACTTGGATGCGGCCATGTGGGTGTGTGTTGTCCGGTCCACCTGAAGAGGATGTTGGATGAGGAAAGGTAAAGCTGCAGGTTTGGATGTTTGGTAGAATGTTGTTAAGAGGTTTGTAAAATTCATGAGTAATATGGCGCCAATTGACCTTGTGATAAGCATGAATGTCAAGCTAACTATGAACATGTGTGAGTCTGTTTGCCTGCTTACCTTATGTTCACAACTGTAATTTTCTATCATTACCGGTAATGTTTTAAGCTGCTTATGCAATTATGGCATTTAATCATATTTTGAAAATGCTTCAACACTAATGTTAATCACAAAATTCAAGGATATCTGTTCAAGTATTCTAATAAATAAGGAGGTTAGTGAATGGTCCGTTACTGTAGTCTTCATTCATTGACCTTATTGTTTATTAGAATCCTATATTTATAAAGATGAGCTTGATTTTGCGATTGTTATTGCATTGAAGCATTTTTTAATATGATTGAATATTGCAATTGCATAAGGAAAGTAAAATTGTAATAACAATTGTTTAGTTAGTTAGTTAATGCCAAAAGGAGCAAGCGCCAGACATCTAAGGTCATATGGCGCTATGTTAATTTAAAAGGTAGACGGACGGTATAGTAGGGCAAATTATAGGGAGGAAAAGAGCAATTAGTTATAGTCAAAGGATTAGATCAAATGAAGGATGTGTATTTGTTATAGGAAGGAAATTTGTTGTCTAAGTAGAAAGGTGGCAATTCTGTTAGAATATCATTAAGGCGGGGAGGTCAAGATAGATGACTTAACTGAGGGAAAGCTGTAGCTCGTGCAGCGTAACAAAGACAGAAAAGTAGAATGGGGGGGGGGATATTACAAGTCATACAAAGGGTTGGTAGAGAGAGTCATAAACAATGGTAATCCAATGTTGAAGGAAGATTCGTAACACAGTACAAGGAATAGTATTGTCAATGTTGAGGGAAATATATGGTGTCTTATGATGGACAAGAATAGAAGCAGCGATAGAATGAGGAGAATGGATGAAGTGGTAGTTAGGGATTGGTGTGGGTGGTTGAACCAAGAAGATTTCTTGAAGGCATATAACATGATGTTCATAGATAGAAAGTAGATAGCAGAGGTAATTTATATATATATATATGTGGCGGATTGAGCCACTACCTTGGTCTCGAATCGTCGTTTACCAGCTCGAGCCACCACCTTGGTCTCGAGTCATCATTCACCAGCTCGAGCCACTACCTTGGTCTCGAGTCATCGTTCGCCAGCTGGAAGCATTCGAGTGAGCAGGATGTGATGTGGGTCGACCAATCAATGACGACTAGGAGTTGAGCTCGTTGTGCGTAGCAGCAGAGGAAGCAGAACACACCAGACAGTCAACCCGACAACATATACTCCCTGTATCCACTGTTGACTTGTCATACTATATTAGTAAAGAGTGTTATCTACCAGCCTGTTTATATAACACTCCCACTGCTACATTGGTGACCCCGGAAATCTATAACGGCCTCTTTTAGATTCCGTCATACTTGGAAAAAAAAAAAAAATGGAACAGAATGCAGCCTCAAGTATGGTTTCAACAAACCGAAGCCCAGTTCCACATCCGCCAGATAACTGCCGACGTAACCAAGTACTACTACGTCGTCAGCGCTCTGGACCAAGAAACCGCAGGACGAATCATCGATTACCTTCGTGATCCTCCAGCCACGGACAAGTACGAAGGAATCAAGACACTCCTAAATAAAACCTACGGTCTCAGCCGCCGCAACAGAGCGGCAAAACTACTACACATGGATGGCCTTGGTGATCGTAAACCATCCATGTTAATGAACGAGATGCTGTCCCTGTTGGATGGACACAAATCTTGCCTCCTCTTCGAGCAAGTCTTCCTTGAGCAGATGCCTGAAGACATCCGTTTGCTTCTTGCTGATGAGGATTTCACCGACCCTCGAAAATTAGCAGCTCGTGCAGACGTTCTGTGGCAAGCAAAACGCAAGAGGGGCCATCGTCAGCCGGGTTACAACTATTCCTCATCCAGTGAAACGGGTGGTCCCAGCCGCAGAAACTACAGTGGCCACCAACAACGCCAACAAGACCAAGGGTTCTACCATCAGTGGTGGGGTGCTGATGCCCGCCGATGCCGACCTCCCTGCACGCATTCGGGAAACGCGACAGCCGGCCGTCTGTAGTGGCAACTGCGGCCGGCCGAAAACCCCTCCTTCACATCTGGGATCATTATTCTGGGCGGCGTTTTCTCGTGGACACAGGAGCGGAAATCAGTGTTATACCCCCCTCGGGCACCGACACTCGTTCCGGAAATGTTGGGGCTCCCCTGATCGCCGCCAACAGAAGCAGCATTAGAACATACGGGGTCCGCACGATCCCACTCAACTTTCACTTCGATCGATTCAAGTGGGAGTTTACCATCGCTGATGTCTCACAGCCGCTGCTTGGCGCCGATTTCCTTCGAGCACACTCTCTACTAGTCGACGTAAAAGGCAAACGTCTTGTCAACTCAAAGACTTTTGAGTCTATGGCCTTACACCACGCCAACTTCACTGCGCCTCGTCTTGGCTCGGTGATCTCCTCCAACAACGAGTACGCCAAGATCCTAGCCCAGTTCCCGGATATCTTAACTCCTCAGTTCATGACAAGCCCAAAGCACGGAGTTCAGCATCACATCCCCACCAGCGGTCCACCACTGCATGTACGCGCACGGAGGCTTCCACCAGACAAGCTTCAACTAGCTAAAGAAGAGTTTCACAAGATGGAAGAAATGGGCATAGTGCGCCGCTCAGATAGCCCGTGGGCATCGCCGCTTCATATGGTCCCTAAGGCATCTGGGGGCTGGAGACCTTGTGGAGATTACCGCGTCGAACGAGGCCACAACACCCGACCGTTACCCTGTCCCTCACATCCAGGCCTTCACGGCAAACCTGGACGGTGCCAAGATTTTCTCAAAGATCGACCTGGTACGTGGTTATCATCAGATCCCGGTCCTCCCAGACGACATCTCCAAGACTGCAATTATTACTCCGTTCGGCCTGTTTGACGCCTCATGGACTCTGTGGCACGAGAACTACACTTCGTCTTCGTATATCTCGATGACATCCTCGTCGCCAGCCGCTCCCACCACGAACACCGCACACACTTGAAGCAGGTCTGTCCATCAACTTTCTTGGACATCACATCAACCAGCATGGGGCAGTCCCACTTCCTACTAAGGTAGAGGCTATTATAAAGTTTCGCCAAACCTGTTACGGTTAAAGGACTCCAAGAGTTTGTTGGCATGGTTAACTTCTACCACCACTTCGTGCCAGCCGCCGCCAGGATCATGCAACCACTGTTTAAGCTACTAGCCAACAAAACAAAAGAGCTCCTTTGGAATACCACGGCAACGACCACATTCGACAACGCTAAGCAGGCACTGGCAAACTCAGCTATGCTCGTTCACCCACGACCCAACGCTCCCACAGCTCTCACAGTGGATGCATCTGGTACTGCAGTTGGTGGAGTACTCGAACAACTGATTAATGGTTGTTGGCAGCCCCTCGCTTTCTTCAGTCGCCACCTGAGGCTCCCCGAGCAGAAGTACAGCGCTTTTGACCGTGAGCTCCTAGCCCTATACCTGGCCATCCGACACTTTTGTTATTTCATTGAAGGCAGGAATTTTAGTCTTCACTGACCACAAGCCACTAACCTTTGCCTAAGTGTCTGATCCCTGGTCAGCCCGTCAGCAGCGGCATCTAACCTACATCTCTGAATACACGACTAATATCCAGCATATTGCAGGAAAGAACAACCAGGTTGCAGATGCACTGTCACGCACGGCCATCAATACCATCAACGCCTTGGCCCCAGGCATCGACTACTCAGCCTTGGCGGCCGCTCAGCGAGTGGATGAAGAGATGACCGCCTATCGCACTGCTATATCAGGTCTGGTGTTAGAGGATGTGCGATTTGGCCTGACTGACTCCACTCTCCTCTGTGACGTGTCCACTGGACAGCCACGTCTCCTCTGTGACGTGTCCACTGGACAGCCAAGACCTATCGTCCCCGCTACCTGGCGTCGGCAGATTTTTGATATGATTCATGGCCTAGCTCATCCTTCCATCCGAACAACAAAGGCACTGATGGCATCTAAATTCATGTGGCACGGGCTGCGGAAGCAGGTCGGCGATTGGGCCAAAACGTGCATCTCTTGTCAAACATCCAAGATTCAGCGGCACATCAAGGCGCCGCTCCAAAGCTTTGCCCTGCCAGACCGGCGTTTCGACCACATACATGTCGACATTGTTGGGCCGCTTCCCCCTTCTATGGGTGCCACATAGCTATTCACCATCGTGGACAGATTCACAAGATGGCCGGAAGCCATCCCACTCGCAGATGCCTCCACTACGACTTGTGCACGTGCTTTCACCGCCCACTGGATTGCCCGCTTCGGCATGCCAGTAAACATCTCCTCCGACAGAGGCGCCCAGTTCACATCCGGGCTTTGGACCGTGATGTCTCAGCTACTCGGCACTCAACTACACCATACAACGGCCTATCATCCACAAGCAAACTGTCTAGTAGAACGTTTTCGCCGGCAGATGAAGGCATCCCTCAGGGCACGACTCACTGGCCCACTGGATGGACAAATTGCCTTGGGTCATGTTAGGCATACGCACTGCCCCAAAGGAGGATCTGGGAACTACTTCAGCCGAGCTGGTATACGGCGCTCCGCTTACAGTTCCAGGAGACTTCATCCCGTCGGCATGTGGACATGAAAAACTGCCTACGCCCACGCTAGCGCGCCTACGTGAGAGTGGGAAGATTCTCTCCTGTCCCAGCATCCAGACACGGCCTCCAAACCACGTATGTCCCGCCGAACCTTCAGGACTGCAAGTACGTGTTCCTTCGTCGAGATTCCCTCCGTACATCACTACAAAAGCCTTACGAGGGACCCTTCAAAGTACTGCAAAATTATCCCACGGCTTTCATAATCGACAAGGGCGGAAACTGTTGCTGTGGATCGACTTAAGCCGGCACACCTCGACATTGATCAACCTGTGCGAGTGGCGCAACCCCACCGCAGAGGGCGTCCGCCATCAACACCCAAACCACCTTCACCTCATCCAGCGGAAACATCGAAAGCAACAAGATCTGGCCGCCTATCTCGACCTCTTGATCGACTGTTACCCTTCCCACCTGTCTTTGGATGCATTTCTGGAATTGGAAAGGGTTTTTTGAGTATGGAGCAGGGATATGGAAGTATTTGTTCCATCGGCGAGTACCAAAGAAGATGGATAAAGGAAGGTGATTAGTGGTAGTGGATGGGCGTGGGCGAGCGTGAGAGGAAGAGGCCAGGGTAGAGAGTTTTACTTTTTGGTGATATATATGGTTCAAAGGTGTTTATACTGAAGGAAGATACAGATGTAGAAGTAGGGGTTGGTGTTTGAGAAATAGGTAAAAGAGGAGGTGGATGAGACGAGGGAGTTGAGTTTCCCTAGGCGTGTCCTTGTCCAAGTCTGGGGGTGGGATGAATTTCACCATATGGATGAAAAAATACAGATTTTCATTTAAACTATATTCATGATATGGTAAACTGTACAAAAACTGAGGAAATTTTATTACCAGAAGGGTTATACTGTATGCAAGAGAAAATTTTGTATATCTTTCAATAATTACCTAGCCATTTGTCAGTCTTTTCCGTGTTAATTTTCGTCACTTAATCAACACTCGCCTTACAGGAAAGTATACTCACACTCCTGTTTGCTGTCCGTCCTTTCCCCTGACGTCGGTGACCAACAGGACGGAGACAGCAGCTGCCCAAACACCATCAAGGGTCTTGTATCGATGGAACTTGGAGGCTTCTCTGAAAACACAACTGATTTAGCGAATAATACATAATGTTATGAGAGGGATTATAAGGATGGAATGTTATAAATGTAACAGCTGTAAAAAAAAAATGCTCCTCTAAAATAAATTAACAAGACCTGACTCGCGTGCTGTTTCCTTTATAAGCCCTGAAACCACCTCCAGTCACACATCACATTGTCACCCAGCCACCCCTGCCTCTCTACAGCGACTCGTCCTTACATACATTACTTTTACCCATCACAATACTATCAGAAACCAAACATACGAAGGAAAATTGGTGAGTTACATACATACAACACAGGACAATGTTACACTGCACTTACACAAACCTTAACAGTGCTGGGGTTAGCATGCCTGACTGGTGCTAATCACAGGAGTGGTGCTTTGAATCTGAAAAGGTTGTTTCATGACGTAGTTAAAGGTAGTCAGTCATACTGGTCACCTTAGAGACTGAACAGACGCCATGCAGAGCTGATATAGCCTTCCAAAGTGCAAGCCACGTCATCTCTGAAATATAAGTCAGGTTAGTTGTGACACACCTCAGCACGCTAGTCTATAAGTTATAATAAAACTGCTGCTGCAAACGACATTTTCATGGACGGACCCTTTGAGTGCACCCTCCCCACAGGACAACACCACTGCATACCCACCAGTAGGCCCCACAGGACAACACCACTGCATACCCACCAGTAGGCCTCACAGGACAACACCACTGCATACCCACCAGTAGGCCCCACAGGACAACACCACTGCATACCCACCAGTAGGCCCCACAGGACAACACCACTGCATACCCACCAGTAGGCCCCACAGGACAACACCACTGCATACCCACCACTAGGCCCCACAGGACAACACCACTGCATACCCACCAGTAGGCCTCACGGTAATCACAACCCAACAACAATGTATATCTAACACTCGGCTTCGCAAACATGTAGTACACTCATAACTATGGGCTGGAAATATCACTAGATGGCACCTACATCATGATTACCAAGCATGCTTCGGAAACTTTTAAACTTTATGTTGTTATTACAATAATGAGATTACCACTACTTATATATCATCAACGTACATGTAGTTCAATTCCTTCTAGAGCACGAGACACTAGACCCGTGAGGCGGTAAATTACTGTACTTACTTACGACTGGTTTTCCGACAACCTTCCTCCTCGCTCGCCCGCCCGCTCGCTACTGTCGCTTATACAGGAACCTTGGGGAGGTAAACTTTGAAACGGTTGATCGAATACATCCGAGACATTCGATCATAGGATCATAGGAACTGTGGACCGAGGAAAGTCTTTGTTTTACTCTTACATTAATGACAATTCATAAACAAGCGAGTTACTACATCACAGTCGTTACAGTAATACAAAAATGGCTGTACAACTAGACTTCATAGAATGTAGGTTAAAGGTGAGGATGATTATCTTCCTTGTGACTTATGGGAGGTAAGTGTAGGCTTAGATATAGCAGCAAAACCTAAACTTTGAACTGCTACGCTGGCATTGTACAGGTTTTAGTGGATCAGGATAATGTCCAGGCCAGCCTACTGCCTGGCCTGCTCTGGGCTACCTGGCCTTTGGAAGGTTACATAACTCACTGTACTACAAACACCATATGACACGTACCGGTGTTGCTGCTTGGCGGGCAGCAGCAGCAGCAGCAGCAGCACGTGGAGGGCAGGCGTGGGCGTGTCTTCACTCAAGGTTCAGCTGGAGTGAGTCCTTTCCCTTCCTCCCTTCTCCCTCCTTCCCTCCGTCACTGATTTCAACATGTATGGTGGAGTGGTCTTCCCTCCCTCTTCGTGGTTTGTTACCACTATTACTACTACAAGTAATGGTTTACCTTCAATGCTTACAAGGGAGGGACACACACATGCTGCCTCTCACCGGTAGGGTTGTATCACCTCTGCTGCAGCTCGTGAATGTTTTAAAGATTCTGGCAACTCCTTTGAAGCAGCGAACTTACCAGATGTGAGAAGACAGCAACAGTAATAATTAATCCAATTTAAAAGACATTACAGCTATAAAAATGTGTCTGAGTATCGAATTGTATTATATATTTGTCGTTATTTTGATAATGTAGTTAGTCTTCAACAAGGCATCCACACAGATCCTTGGGCTCCAGTAAGTGCGTCGAAACAGTTCGAACCAATAAGAAGACTTGAACGTTGCATTACAGGTCTCAGAAAACGGAAGGTGATTGGTTCATTGGCATTATACGTTGGTGTAGTTATCTCAAAAATACATAGAAGTAGGAACATATTCAATACAAAAAATAAAAATAGATGTAAAACAAACAACAGTAATTCCCAACACCAATATTCTTTTTTCTCTCTTAATGAAGGATAATAAGACGACCAAGTTGACGGTACATATTTTCCTGTAACATAATTTATTGTTCGTTAACCTACAGCTGCTCCTGGTCGGCCTACGTCATGCTACACTCCGCTATGTACACTACAAAACGCACACACGACTATGTACACACGAACAGGCAGCTGGCGTGGGGGGAGGGAGGGGTGACTGCCCATGATGCCACGCACACACACGCACACACACACACACACACACACACACACACACACACACACACACACACACACACACACACACACACAGGGCATCTTCAAACAAGCCGCCTCCTGCCCGAGTGATTGTCTGACTAGAAATAAGGAAAATAAGCGAAGAATGAAAAATTATAATATACTGTAATAGGAACACGAAGGAGCAAGGTAAATATTGTGACCTTAGTTTAGTTATTTTTAATCGTTATCGTTATTATTATAATTATTAAAATCATTATTATTATTATCATTATTGTCGTTATTATCATGATTTTTTTTATATTATCATTATTATTATCATTATTATTATTATTACTATTATTACGATCGTTATTGTAATACGATGTTTATTTATTTTTCATCAAATGACATTATATAGTGATCCTGTTTTTTTTATTCATTTAATTGTTTATTCATTTATTTATCTTTTTATATATAATTTTTGTTTTATTATTTGTGGTTTATGTTTAGAAAATGAAAGAGAACTTTACTTGAAAAAAAACGAAAAATGCTGCATTAGAAGAAAAAATGAATGTGTAAATAAATATATAAATAAATCAATAAATAAATACTACACATATGGTTTATGGGGATATTCTCTCTCTCTCTCTCTCTCTCTCTCTCTCTCTCTCTCTCTCTCTCTCCAGAAACTAAGATAACAACAACCATAATAATAATAATAATAATAATAATAGTAATAATAATAATAATAGTAATAATGATAACAATAATAATAATAACAATAACAATGAAGTTAGGTTAGATTTAATACAAACACTGGCTTTCAAACTTCTCCAACGGTCACAGACATTCCAATATTAGGAACTTCACAATTTTCGTTTTTTTAATCTCTCTCCATTTCGTGTATGATTTATTTTTTTCTATTATTTATTTGTAATTATTGCTTCTTCTTTCATACATCTTAATTCTAACTTCTTCTTTTTTTCTTTTTATTTCCAAATCTTTAGTCTTTGGTTAATCTTTATATATATATATTTTATTTTTAACTCTCTTTTCCATCTCGTACAATTTTCTACATGTTTTCATTCCTTATATTATCATCCTTTAAAAATTGGAGTTCAGAATTTTTCCACGAAGTACGTTAGGAATCCAGACACACACACACACACACACACACACACACACACACACACACACACACCACACACACACACATGTACGTCACTTGACATTCAAAATCTTCGTCCAAATTTTACGAAACACATTTTTATTCCTAATTTTTTTCTTTCAAACTCATCAAATCGTAATGAATCGCCACAACAAATTCTTCGTTCTCATCATCATCATCTTCATCCTTAAACCTTACG
>JAPQNM010000019.1:15116182-15128682 GCA_029783475.1 Metacarcinus magister
GCGCCACCTAGCAGCAGCCCGTACAACCACATGAAGAGCACATAGCCGTAGTAGCCTCGTACCGCCGTCAGTGCCAGCATCGTCACCCCTAAAAATGTGTGGGAGAGAAAACGGATTCAGTGTAACAGAAAATGGACGATGCTTTAGTATGTCTGTGGTATTTTTATGTTTTTTATTTATTTATTTATTTTTTTTTATATGGAAGAGGAAATATTTGTTTGCATAATGGTGGTATTGTAATGTATATTTTTTTTGAGGTTATTTAACTTTTGTATATAGTTTTTCTTTTCCTAGTTAATAAGCCAAAAAACACTCGATTACTGTAATGGTTTCATGTAGATATTTAATAAGCTTAATTCAATACTCTCTCTCTCTCTCTCTCTCTCTCTCTCTCTCTCTCTCTCTCTCTCTCTCTCTCTCTCTCTCTCTCACCTAGGCCATACATAGAGGCTTGACACAGGTATTGGCGGGAAATCATACACTGTGCACTCTGCTTCACCACAATCAGCCCGAAGCCTATGCAGCCGAGGGCGTACGCGAACCCAAGGAACGTCTGCAGAAGGATCAACGCCGAGTCCTCCAGCCCCTCCGTCTGCGCGTCCAGAATCTGAGGAACGATAAAACACGAGGATTGAATGCTGTTTTGTGGGTTCTGAA
This sequence comes from Metacarcinus magister, assembly GCA_029783475.1. NCBI lineage: Eukaryota > Metazoa > Arthropoda > Malacostraca > Decapoda > Cancridae > Metacarcinus > Metacarcinus magister. Next base: position 15,116,840 of record JAPQNM010000019.1, read on the forward strand.
TGCGTATAAAGAGGATTAGGTTCTGCCAAGTGTGGTTAGATAGGATTGGATATATTTTAGTGGGATTCAACGATGGATATAGAAAATTGGATGGGTTTTTAGTACGATTTGAGATTCATGAGAAGAGGATTGGATGCTGATGGGTGAGTGAGTGGTGTCCAGTGGCCTTAGAAGGTGGGATACATTGGATTAGATTCCTTTTAGTAGGTTCTGAAGGTGAAGGAATGGTGTTGAATGCCGTGGCGTGAAACTGGAAGGCAAAGGAGGAACGGATAATTTTTAGAAGGGATTCCGAACATGAAGAAAGAGGATTACATGCTTCTTAAATGGAATCTGATGCTAGGGACACAGGATCGTGGGATTGGATGTGGAAGAAAGAGGATTCGACGCCTCAGTGTTATATTGGTGGGGGATTAAAGAGGATTAGTGACTTCATTGTTTACTTTCATAGAGGATTGGGTAAGGATTAGAGGCCTCGGAGCCGCCTCGACGTTATAAATGAAAAGAAAGACTCAATGGTGAAGGAAAGTGAAATGTTCCAGCGATGTAAACAGAGGAAATAAGATGAAAATATGAGGAGAAGGAAAAAGAAGAAGAAAAGAAGAAGTAAAAGAAGAAGAAGAAGAAGAGGCAAGGCTAAGCAAAGGGTTAAGTGTCGAAAATGTGAGTCCCGCCATTGTTCAGGTGAGGGAAAGGCTAATTCTGGCGACAGGTGAAGCTGAAAAACCTAATTAAGGATTCCCAGGTTAGGCGAAGCTTGCTGGTTGAAGGTAGAAGGTGAGGGGAAGGGGAGGGGGGGGCGAAAAACAGCAGCACAAAGAGGAGGAAGAAGAAGAGGAAAGAGGTAAGGAGGAGGAAAGAAAAGAAAGAGGGAGAAGAAGCAAACTTTAAGAAGAGATAGAGATGAAGAGTGTGAGGAAAAAAATAGAGAAAGAAGAATGAAGCAGAGAGAAAGAGAACAAAGGAAGAAGGAAGGAATATAACATACAAAAACGTGAAAAAAAATATATAGCTCAGGGTGTAGATACTGTAGGCAGGGTGTAGAGGGTAGTAAGGTTAGGTTAGGTTAGGGAGGTGAGGTTAAGTTAGGTTAGGGAGGAGTGTAGTAAATAAGACCTTTGGGTGTACTTACGAGGTAGAACAAAGGTGTGTAGAGGCCGACCGAGGCTACAGCTGCCGTAGTGATGAGAATCTGAACTGACCTTAGCTTTAGGCAAGTCAGGTCAAAGTAAGGTGGCTTCTCCGAGTCCACCTTGTACTTGTCCTTCACTTGCTGTTGGGTGAGAGGGAAGGGTAGGAGAGAAAGGTCAGTGAGGTAAGGGGAGAGGGAAGGGGGAGAGGGATGGTTGGGAAGGGAAGAGGAATGGGAGGAGAGGGGAGAGAAAAGGTCAAGGTTTGAGAGATAGAGGGGGAAGGGGGTAAGAGGAGAGGGGAGGAAAGGTCAGGGAAGAGGGGGTAGGAGAGAGAAAATTCAAGGGTGAAATGAAAAGGAAGAGAGGAAGAAAAATGGAAAAAGAAAAAAGTTAAGAGTCACGGAAAGGAAGGAAGAGGAGGAGGAGGAGGAACACATAGGAACACATAGGAAGAACAAACAGCAACAGGCCTGCTGGCCCTTACGAGGCTGTTTGTGAGTACACTATCTAATCTAGAGTGAAGGATACAGGATAGTAAGGGTGAAGGCTTCTCTCCCCAGCCATGGCTGGCAGGGAAAGGAAGGCCAACCAAGACCAGACTGTCACTACTGTCACTACCACTACTGCTACCACTACTTCCTGGCAAGCGATGTCAGGCCACTAGCGACGTCTTTTGAATCGACATTTCGTAAGTTAGGTACATCAGGATGAACATACTCAAAGTTTGCTACGTTAACGGATAGAATTTTAGTTGTGGATTGGCTTCTAAATATTTGTCAAGTCTATTTTTGAACGTAGTAATTGTTTTACTGTCGACGACATTGGCGGGCAGGGAGTTCCAAACGTTCACGATCCGATTGAAAAAGAAGTGCTTGGCTTCGTTTGATGTGAATCTTTTACCAGTAATCTTAAAAGAATGATGTCTTCTTGTTATATTTAATCGATCAAAAGTAATGTAATCTTCTGTATTGATATTATCGAATCCTTTGATTATCTTGAACATTTCAATTAAATCCCCTCGCATCCTTCGTTTTTCTAGGCTGAATAAGTTTAGTTCTTTAAGTCTTTCTTCATAAGGTTTATTTTTCAGCCTTGGAATCATTTTTGTTATTCTTCGCTGGACTCTTTCCAGTTTGTCAATGTCCTTTCTGTAATATGGGGACCAAAACTGTACGCAATACTCCAGATGGGGTCGTACTAGTGAATTATGCAGTTTTAATATGACTTTTTCTGATTTGTTTTCGAAAGTACGCCCAATACAGCCGACCAATCTGTTAACAGTTTTAACTACCTCTGAACAATGTTGACTGGGTTTTAAATCGTTTGATATTGTGATTCCCAGATCTTTTTCCTTGTTTACTGTAGAAAGTGGTTTACCATTCATTGAGTACTGAACGTGATCATTATTTCTTCCGATGTGTAGTACCTTGCAATTTTAAACGTTAAATTTCATTTGCCATTTATTGGCCCAAGACTTTAGTCGATCTAGGTCTGATTGTAAGACTTCTCTGTCAATTGTCGTAGTTACTTTACTGAGAATTTTCGTATCGTCATCGAATTTCGATATTTTGCAAGTGATCCCATCATCTATGTCATTAACATATATCAAGAATAAGACAGGACCAAGCACTGAATCTTGTGGTACACCACTTTTTACGTTTAACCATTGAGAGGAGACACCGTTTAAGACTACTCTCTGCTTACGTTCAGAGAACCAGTCCAGAAGCCAATTGTAAATGCTACCAGAGATACCGTGAGTCATTAGTTTATTAAGCAATCGTTGATGAGGTACTTTATCAAGGACGGTAGGAGGTAGGAGGTAGGAGGTAAGAGGTAGGAGGTAGGAGGTAGAAAGGGAGATAGGAGGTAGAAAGAGAGGTAGGAGTTGGAGTATTAACTCTAAGCGGTTATTGTCGCGGATTAGAGGAAGGATGGGAAGGATGGGAAGGATGGGAAGGATGGGAAGGATGGGCAGCCTCTCAGTGCACATCTTCTCTATTCTTGGAGGGATGGACGCGAGGCATACTCTTAGGTCATCTTACACATGCATCGGAGTCCTGTACTTGGTGTTCATTACTGTCTGAGCTGAGAAAGATGCCTCGCAGTAATAAGGAGTTGGATAAGTCATGCCGTCTCTCTCTCTCTCTCTCTCTCTCTCTCTCTCTCTCTCTCTCTCTCTCTCTCTCTCTCTCTCTCTCTCTCTCTCTCTCTCTCTCCCTCTCTCTCTCCTCCCTCTCTCTCTCTCTCCCTCTCTCTCCCTCTCCCTCTCTCTCTCTCCCTCTCCCTCCCTCTCTCTTTCTCTCCTAACCTAACCTAACCTAACCTAACTTAACCTAACCTAGAGAGAGAGAGAGAGAGAGAGAGAGAGAGAGAGAGAGAGAGAGAGAGAGAGAGAGAGAGAGAGAGAGAGAGAGAGAGAGAGAGAGAGAGAGAGAGAGAGAGAGAGAGAGAGAGAGAGAATCCTACATAACCCTCAATTAGTGTATGTTTGTGTGAAGTGTCATTACAATGTTCTCTGTAATGGAAGTTAATACTTGAGTGCATCAGTAAGCAAGTGTGCACACCTCACCTCACCTCACCTCACCTCACCTCACCTATCAGTAAACAAATGTGCACACCTCACCTCACCTCACCTCACCTATCAGTAAACAAGTGTGCACTCCTCACCTCACCTCACCTCACCTCACCTCACACTCTCAGGTGTTACACCAACCTATCAACACTTGTCAACACATATATATTTCATCTAAAAAAAAAAATATATATATATATATATATTTTAATTTGAGTATTAACTCTAACCCGTTCTTGTCGCGGGTAGGAGGTAGAAAGGGAGGTAGGAGTTAGGAGGTAGGAGTTAGGAGGTAGGAGGTAGAAAGGGAGGTAGGAGGTAGGAGGTAGGAGGTAGAAAGGGAGGTAGGAGTTAGAGTATTAACTCTAACCCATTCTTGTCGCGGGTAGGAGGTAGAAAGGGAGGTAGGAGTTAGAGTATTAACTCTAACCCATTCTTGTCGCGGGTTAGAGTTGATTCTCAGGTTGGCGTTACCAACTCCATGCTCGTAGGCCACGCCCCCTCACCATCCATGCATTTTGATTGGTGGAGTGACAGCCAATCACCGTGATTGCCTGTAACTTAAACCAATCAAGATGGATAAACAATGAAGGGGGCGTGGCCTACGGGCATGATGAGCTCCGACAGAGAGTATAAATAGAGGTCTCACTCTGTAGTCTGTCATTAACAATCATGTCTTCATGCTATCAAGTCCATCCCGTACGGTGCGCGGCTTACGCTGCAGAGCCTCGGCTGGGACTGACACGCCTGGAGCTGAGCGTAAGGAAGCGAAACCGGCGTTTCCCTTGGTTCACCAAGAAACGCATTGTTTTCGCTTTTAGATTCCAGCAGGACGGCTGGCTGAACATTGGCCCTTCTAAGTGGGAAAATGTGACGCCATGCTGTATGCTGGACATCGAAGGCCTTCGTAAGCTGAAGGCTGACTTGCCTCTGAAGCTGAAGGTGTGGACGAAGGAGTGCAAGGGGAAGGTGGTGCTGAAGGCCAGGCTGGGAGACTTTTTAGGTCACCTGGATTTCTGCTCCACCCCTGCCACCTTTAGGCTCACGTCTACTGGTGACTCCTTCAACATTGCCTATACTGTACACGATGAAGAGGCAGAAGGACAAGACGCAGTACAGGGGCAGGAGCTTCCGGTCACGGCGGACACAGCTCTTGTTGAAAAAGAGGCATTGAATGAAGAATGGGTAACGTTTGTAAATAAGTCCACCGGTGCGACATGCAGTCTGCCGGCACACACCCAGGCAGAGAAGAAGGCAAGATGGTGGGGACCCGGTGTCTGGACGAGCGAAGACGACTTGCTGGATGGAGAATGGTTAAGGTTTGTAAATAAGTCCACCGGGGCAACATTCCGTCTGCCGGCACACACCCAGGCAAAGGAGGAGGCAAGATGGCGGGGACTCGGTGCCTGGACGAGTGAAGACGACTTGTTGGATGATAAGGCGATAGAAATAATTTCCAGCATCAAAAACAAGCCTCGCTCGAACAAGGGACGAGGCATCTTAGCATTCCATGTCCAGCAACAGGACCAGAGGATACCTATGTCCCCGATAAGCATTTCAGAACGGCTCGCGGAACCATACCTCGCACCAAGCTGGATGAGCGATCCTTCCCGTCACAACCGTCGCCACGCCACATCAAGAGCGTTCCGTTTGTCAAAAACATTCTCGTGGAATTTATGTTTCCTGCTGTTGATGTTGTGGGTGAAGGGAGCCGAAGGGACGCACTTATTTGTGCATTAAGATGTGAACTGATGTTCTCACGTGAGACAGTTCCAATGTTGATGTCCTTTTAAAAACCTGCTTCGGATTTCACTGTCTCAATCTTCAAAATACATTTTCCTTGCAAGCTTCTTTTCTTTGTTGATACATCAACAACAACAACAACAACAACAACAACAACAACAACAACCACCACCACCACCACCACCACCACGACGACGACGACGATGACGACCACCACAACAACAACAACAAAAAACAACAACAACAACAACAACAATACTAATAAGTAAAACAAAAAACAGCTTCACAAAAAAAACAAATAATAGAATGAGAAGAAAAAAAAATCACGTTACACTCGAACATTTCAAAACAATAAGTCACAAAGAGACAGAGAAAACTACATAACTTCTTCCTTTGAACTTCCTTGGATCGAAGTGTGATATAGTCAATATTTAGGCGGAAATAAACCACAGTTCACACATGCCTTCCTGCCACTCACTAACTCACTCACTCACTCCCTTACTCACTCCCTCCCTTACTCACTCACTCCCTTACTCACTCACTCCCTTACTCACTCACTCCCTTACTCACTCCCTCCCTTACTGACTCCCTCCCTTACTCACTCACTCCCTTACTCACTCACTCCCTTACTCACTCCCTCCCTTACTCACTCCCTCCCTTACTCACTCCCTCCCTTACTCACTCACTCACTCCCTTACTCACACACTCGCTTACTCACTCACTCCCTTACTCACTCCCTCCCTTACTCACTCCCTTCCTTACTCACTCCCTCCCTTACTCACTCCCTCCCTTACTCACTCCCTCCTTTACTCACTCACTCACTCCCTTACTCACACACTCCCTTACTCACTCCCTCCCTACGTCACTCCCTCATCCCTTGTGTACATCCTCACTGATGCAGACGAATGTGTAGCAGCGTTAACTTTAGTGAGACAAGATACGAAAATGAAAGCCCGGAGAGTGCAGGGATAATTGTGGCTCATTTGAACTACTGTACCTTTTCCCAAACCCAGCACTGCGATAGTATTTCTACTTGATTCATGTTGTCAAATATAAAACAATTGATAATTATACAAATAGATATATAACTGAAAAATGATAATAAAACGACTAAAGCATATGAAGTTTATAATTTTTCCTTAATAGATTAAATTAACTTTACTTAATTTAATTAAGTAATATTTCAAAATGATAAAAAAAATACAAATGTAAATATTTTCTCTAAATCGATAAAGTAATTATTAATTCCATTTACTGATGAAAAAAATTACTCTCTCTCTCTCTCCCTCTCTCTCTCTCTCTCCCCCCCCCCCTCCCTCTCTCTCTCTCTCCTCTCTCTCTCTCTCTCTCTCTCTCTCTCTCTCTCTCTCTCTCTCTCTCTCTCTCTCTCTCTCTCTCTCTCTCTCTCTCTCTCTCTCTCTCTCTCCCTCTCTCTCTCTCAGGAGGAGGAGGAGGAGGAGGAGGAGGAGGAGGATGCAGAGAGAGGAGAGAGGAGAAGAGGGGAAGGAAGGAAGGAGCAAGAGGAGAGTGAAAGGAAGATGGCGAGAGGAGGAAATCAGAGGCGAAAGGAAAGTGAAATAAGTGAAGGGAGGGAAGAAAGGAGGCAGGAAGGAAGGGAGGGAGGGAGAAGAGGAGTGAAGGAGGGGGGTGGAGGGTGACAGGTAAAGGGGAAAGGTAAGGAAGGAAGGACAGGTGAGAGGGGGAAAAAGGAGAAAAAAAAAGAATGAATACATGAAAAAAATCAATAATATACTTTTTTCCATCTTACTCAATGATCTAAGTATTTATTTTTCTTTTCATTTCTCCAACCACCTTTCATTTTCTTTTTTCCTTATCTAGGTGTATTTATTATGTTCTTCTCCTGTTCGCTTCTTCCTCCTTCCATTTCCTTTGCATTCCCCTCTTCCTTATTCCCTTTCCTTCGTCCTCTCATCTTACCCTTCCCACCCTTTACATCAACCTCTTTGCTCTTCCCTTTCCTCTCCTAATACTAACATAATTCTTCTGTCCTCCTCTTCCTTGTTCTTCCCAGCTTTCCCCTTACCCCCCCTCACCTCCCCTTACCTCCCCTAACCTTCCCTCACCTCCCCTCACCTTCCCTCACCTCCTCTCCCCTCCCCTCACCTCCCATCCCCTTCCCTCACCTCCCCTCAGCCTACCTTTCTCTTCTGGTTCTTGATGTGCAGGATGGCTCGCCGCTGAGGGTGGTAGAGAGAGGCTGACCTGTAGAAGATCCCGAGGAAGAAGCTGGAGAAGACCACACCAGTAACAGCCTGCAGCCCTAGACGCCACCCGACCGACCTGCAACATGGGCGGGAGTGTGGGCGTGAGGGTAGTAGCCATAGTGGGCGGGGAGTTGGATAATTGAGGTATGTATGTATGTGTATGTGTGTTTGTACTGCTGCTGCTACTTACCTAATTGCCTCCTTGAAGAATACGGAAAATAGTGTCACGCCGATACCGCATCCAGACTGAGCGATGATTTCCACAAACTCTCGACGTCTTCGGAAGTACTGACCCAGCATCAGATTAGCCGCCTCCCTCGTCATGCCCACGCCCACGCCCAGCACCAGGCCGTAGCTGAAGGGCGGGAAAGGGCGTGAAGGGGTGGGAAAGGGCGGGGAGGGATTAGAAAGAAGCGGAAAAGAGAGAGAGAGAGAGAGAGAGAGAGAGAGAGAGAGAGAGAGAGAGAGAGAGAGAGAGAGAGAGAGAGAGAGAGAGAGAGAGAGAGAGAGAGAGAGATAACAAAGGAAAGCAAGGAAGGAGGAAGAGGAGGAGGAGGAGAGAGTGAGAAGAAAATCAAATTACAAGGAAATTAGAAGCGAGAAAATTTAATAAACGCAGATACAATTACGTCTCACTCAATTAATCTCTTGTTGCTAATCTTTATTTTGAAACACACACACGCACACACACACACACACACACACACACACACACACACACACACACACACACACACACACACAACTATAGACCTACCTCTTTGAAATTACAAACTACATATGAATAGGATTTCCACCCCCCACTCCGCCCCCCCCCCTCCTTCAGGTTAAAGGAATAGCCTCTACTCGAGTAAACAACTAAAGGAACAATCTGAGTGCACGGAGAGTCAACAAAAAACAAACAAAGGTCAATTTTTACTACTTGAATATAAAAGAAAGAAAAAAAAGAAAGAAAAAAGAAGGAAAAAAGTCATACATAAGAAAGGGTAAAAATGAAAGTATTTGTTGAGCTCGAAACAAAAACAACAATAAAAGGTAAATCGCACGAAGACAAAGAGAAAACAAAGAATTAAAGAGAGAGAGAGAGAGAGAGAGAGAGAGAGAGAGAGAGAGAGAGAGAGAGAGAGAGAGAGAGAGAGAGAGAGAGAGAGAGAGAGAGAGAGAGAGAGAGAGAGAGAGAGAGAGAGAGAGAGAGAGAATGTTTCTTCGTTCGTTAGTAAGTGTTTGTATAAGTAGTTCAGAAATAACGTAGATGTGAAGAAATGAAAAAAATAATAATAAAAAAATAAAAAAACGTGAAATTATGAAAGAAAAGAAAAAAATATACAACTAGGTTTTCGTAATAATAAAAAAGTTTCCAAAATATAAAACTTTCCTCAAATCCAGTCTAAAAAAAATAAAAGAGAAAAAGGAATATACACGAACAACCAACCTTTGCACCCCTTTCCACACCCCCCCCACCACCACCACCACCACCACTACCCCCAAAAAATCCCCCCCCACCTTGACACTCACCTGAGGAACACCTGATGGAGATGTAATGCAAAGGAGGCGAAGAGGATTGCGAGTGCCATCACCAGACCTCCTATGACCGCTGTGAGTCTCGTGCTCTTGCGACGGCACAGTGCCACAACCAAGGGCGCCGTCACACGAGATACTGCCAGGCTGCTCGACCCCACCCAGCCTGCGGAGGAAGAGGAGTGGCGGGAATAAGTATAAGTAAGTGAGTATAAGTAAGTAAGTATAAGTATAAGTAAGTAAGTATAAGGAAAGATAAGGGTGAGGAGGAGGGTATCAGTGGTGGAGTGAGATAGCGAGGTAGGGAAGGAGAGGGAAGGAGAAGGAAAGGGTGAGAAAGAGAGGGAAGGAGGGAGAAGGAGAGAAAGGGAAGGAGATGGAAAGAGAGGGAAAGAGAAAGGGAAGGAAATAAGAAGGAAGGAAAGAAAGAGGTACAGTATGAAAAAGGAGTTAATGAGTGAAAGGTAAAGTAAAGTGTGAGGGAGTAAAGTAGAGACGGATAAGGAGTAAGGGAAAGAGAGGAAGGAATAGAGGAAGGAGTAAGGGAAAAAGAGGAAGGAGTAGTGTGCTTCAGTAAAGGGGAGTTGAGGAGGAGTGAGCTGAAGTGTATAAGTTAGAGATGAAGTGATGCGCTTGTGAGTAAGAGGAAGGGAGAGTGGGAAGAGGAGGAAGAAGGAAGTAAATGAGGAGAGGTGTATCAGAGAGTATAGAAGAAAAGACGAAATAATACAGGAGCAAATAGAGGAGGAAGAGGAAGAGGAGAGTAAAAATACATATTACCATTAGGAGAGAGAGAGAGAGAGAGAGAGAGAGAGAGAGAGAGAGAGAGAGAGAGAGAGAGAGAGAGAGAGAGACAGAGTAGTGGAGAGGTGTGCTGAGTGAGCGAAAATGTATGCGATTGGAAGCGAAAAGTTTGTGTTAAGTCAACGTTTGGCGAAGAAAAAGTCACGCTAAGAGAGGACTTTTGTCTTAAAATTGTTGGACACGAAAGATTTCTTCCTTTGTGTTCGTCTTCCACTCACTTCTGCAGGTGGTGGTGGTGGTGGTGGTGGTGGTGGTAATTGTTGTTGTTGTAGTAGTAGTAGTAGTAGTAGTAGTAGTAGTAGTAGTAGTAGTAGTAGTAGTAGTAGTAGTAGTAGTAGTAATAATAGTAGTAGTAGTAGTTTTTGTAGAGGTGTTGATGTGGTTGTGGTAAAAAGGAGAGGAAGAGGAAGAGGAAAAAGAAGAGGAAGAGGAAAAGGAAGAGGAAGAGTAGTAGCAGCACTAAATTTTCTAGCTAGAAGCTTCCACTCTTGCACACTACTAAACCTTTCTCTCTCTCTCTCTCTCTCTCTCTCTCTCTCTCTCTCTCTCTCTCTCTCTCTCTCTCTCTCTCTCATCAATATTCTCGTTCCCTTCCCTTCTTTGCAATTACATAAACAATCATTTTATTTCAATTTTCCGTCGTCAAACAAATTTTAAACGAGAATATTATACAAAAAAAAATAAAAAAAAATCCAAATGCGTAAATAAAAAAATTAAAAAGTTGATGCTAATTTATTTTACGCCGCCATGAATTAATATAAGGAACACTTTTCAAACTTTAACCAGACTTGCATTTACGTGAATATATATAATAATAATAATAAAAAAGCATTGATAGCTAATTAGGTGAGGGAAAGGTGAAAGGGGAAATAACTTGCGAGGGAATGAGGCGTGTGTGTGTGTGTGTGTGTGGTGTGTGTGTGTGGTGGTGTAGGTGGTGGTGGTGGTGGTGGTGGTAGTAATAGTTATGAAGAAAATACTTTAAATACTATTACTACTACTACTACTACTACTACTACTACTACTACTACTGCGACTACTACTATTACGACTACTGCTACTACTACTACTTCTAAAACTACTATATAAATACACATTACTATCTTCCTATCATTATACAACATTCTAGAAACACACAAAATAGTACTCTCTCTCTCTCTCTCTCTCTCTCTCTCTCTCCTCTCTCTCTCTCTCTCTCTCTTTATTGCTGGCAAGTGGTTCAGTTTCCCGGTAAGCAATTCTGAAGTGGACTGCGCGCCATCTTACCACACCATGACTCTGCTTCTTCTAATTTGCATATAGATAGCCTCCCCCTCCCCCCCCTTCTCCTCCTCCCTCCTCCTCCTACTCCTCCTCTTCCAATACACACACAAACACACACACACACACACATGGCTTCAATTGCTATAAATATTGCAACATTGTGTGCGTATGTGTGTGTGTGTGTGTGTGTGTGTGTGTGTGTGTGTTTTATTTGTTTTATTTCAGGTCGTTTTCAATATATTTCTTTTTTAACTGATGTATTTTAATTTGAAAGATAATTTATTGGTTGTTATTTCATTCATTTATATTTATTCATAACTTTGTTTCTTATGCGAGTGAATGAATGAATGAATGAGTGAGTGATTATTATATATTAAAACCAATTCTCTCTCCCTCTATCCCTCTCTCTCTCTCCCTCTCTCCCTCTCTCTCTCTCTCTCTCTCTCTCTCTCTCTCTCTCTCTCTACATTTCCACATTTCCTTTCCTGGCCTTGTATTTCCATCTTTTTTTTCCTTTTTCCTTTTTCCCTTATACTCAATTTTGCTGAATTTAAGCGGACGGAAAAAAAGAAATTAATGAGATAC
>JAPQNM010000019.1:15131182-15139640 GCA_029783475.1 Metacarcinus magister
AAATATGTTCTTCTTCCTCCTCCTCCTCCTAATCCTCCTCCTCTTCGTGTTACCTATGAATCACTACACCCGAAGACAGTCACAAGTTATGTACTGATTATTATTCCCTCCATTGACTCTCTCTCTCTCTCTCTCTCTCTCTCTCTCTCTCTCTCTCTCTCTCTCTCTCTCTCTCTCTCTCTCTCTCTCTCTCTCTCTCTCTCTCTCTCTCTCTTAACCCATTCAGTTCTTGTGGCACACCGTATGTGCCAGCAGCGTCTCCCTCTCCTGTGTTTGCGGCACGACGTCTGTGCCAAGATCTTTATATCATTCCCATGCATATACATATGAAGTATAGGCCAGTGTAACAACTTTTATCATTATTTACAAATTTCTATTGTCTTATGTATCAGAATTACCGTTCTTATGAGTATTTATGTGATATTCAATAGATAATTTTACGGTACGATAACTGCGGTTTGGCAACACCACCGGCAGCAATATATAACCGTCGCTCCGTCGGCCGTCAGCGACGGGCTCTTCTAGCTAGCATTAGATATTGGATATTGAAAATATTGGAAATATTGAAAATATCATTGCAGCATCTGATACACCTAATTAAACTGTACAACTGTCATTATGAATATTTGTTTTATGACTAATAATTACGCAGTAAAATGAAACTTAATATTTATATAAAAACATGACTTTCCTCCTCATTTTCTCGAAAGCTATTAGAGATATTGGAAATATCATTGCAGCATCTGATAACCTAATTAAACTGTACAACTGTCATTATGAATATTTGTTCTATGACTAATAATTACGCAGTAAAATGAAACTTAATATTTATATAAAAACATGACTTTCCTCCTCATTTTCTCGAAAGCTATTAGAGATATTGGAAATATCATTGCAGCATCTGATACACCTAATTAAACTGTAAAACTGATATTATGAATATTTGTTCTATGACTAATAATTACGCAGTAAAATGAAACTTAATATTTATATAAAAACATGACTTTCCTCCTCATTTTCTCGAAAGCTATTAGAGATATTGGAAATATCATTGCAGCATCTGATAGACCTAATTAAACTGTACAAACTGATATTATGAATATTTGTTCTATGACTAATAATTACGCAGTAAAATTAAACTTAATATTTATTTAAAAACATGACTTTCCTCCTCATTTTCTCGAAAGCTATTAGAGATATTGGAAATATCATTGCAGCAGCTGATAACCCTAATTAAACTGTACAACTGATATTATAAATATTTTTTCTATGACTAATAATTACGTAGTAAAATGAAACTTAATATTTATATAAAAACATGAATTTCCTCCTCATTTTCTCGAAAGCTATTAGAGATATTGGAAATATCACTGCAGCATCTGATATACCTAATTAAACTGTAAAACTGAAATTATGAATATTTGTTCTATGACTAATAATTACGCAGTAAAATTAAACTTTATATTTATATAAAAACATGACTTTCCTCCTAATTTTCTCGAAAGCTATTAGAGATATTGGAAATATCATTACAGCATCTGATACATCTAATTAAACTGTACAACTGTCATAATGAATATTTGTTCTATGACTAATAATTACTCAGTAAAATGAAACTTAATATTTCTATATAAACATAACTTTCCTCCTCATTTTCTCGAAAGCTATTAGAGATATTGGAAATATCATTGCAGCATCTGATACACCTAATTAAACTGTACAACTGATATTATGAATATTTGTTCTATGGCTAATAATTACGCAGTAAAATGAAACTTAATATTTATATAAAAACATGACTTTCCTCCTCATTTTCTCGAAAGCTATTAGAGATATTGGAAATATCATTGTAGCATCTGATACACCTAATTAAACTCTACAACTCTCAATATGAATATAAGTTCTATGACTAATAATTACGCAGTAAAATGAAACTTAATATTTATATAAAAACATGATTTTCCTCCTCATTTTCTCGAAAGCTATTAGAGATATTGGAAATATCACTGCAGCATCTGATAGACCTAATTAAACTGTAAAACTGACATTATGAATATTTGTTCTATGACTAATAATTACGCAGTAAAATTAAACTATATATTTATATAAAAATATGACATTCCTCCTCATTTTCTCGCAAAGCTATTAGAGATATTGGAAATATCATTGCAGCATCTGATAGACCTGATTAAAATCTACTACTGTCATTATGAATATTTTCACTAGTACTAATAAATACTGAATTTTACTTTTTTTAAAATTACTTTCTTCCTCGTTTTCTCGAAAGCTATTAGAGATATTGGAAATATCATTGCATCATCTGATACACCGAATTCAACTGTACAACTGATATTATGAATATTTGTTCTATGACTAATAATTACGCAGTAAAATAAAACCGTATTTTTATATAAAAACATGAATTTCCTCGTCATTTTCTCGAAAGCTATTAGAGATATTGGAAATATAATTGCAGCATCTGATAGACCTAATTAAACTGTACAACTGATATTATGAATATTTGTTCTATGACTAATAATTACGCAGTAAAATGAAACTTAATATTTATTTAAAAACATAACTTTCCTCCTCATTTCCTAGCAAGCTATTAGAGATATTGGAAATATCATTGCAACAGCTGATAACCCTAATTAAACTGTACAACTGATATTATGAATATTTTTTCTATGACTAATAATTACGCAGTAAAATGAAACTTAATATTTATTTAAAAACATGAACTTCCTCCGCATTTTCCCGAAAGCTATTAGAGATATTGGAAATATCATTGCAGCATCTGATACACCTAATAAAATTGTACAACTGTCATTATGAATATTTATTCTATGACTAACAATTACGCAGTAAAATTAAACTTAATATTTATTTATTAACATGACTTTCCTCCTCATTTTCTCGAAAGCTATTAGAGATATTGGAAATATACTTGCAGCATCTGATACACCTAATGAAACTGTACAACTGTGATTATGAATATTTGTTCTATGACTAATAATTACGCAGTAAAATGAAACTTAATATTTATATAAAAACATGAATTTCCTCCTCATTTTCTCGAAAGCTATTAGAGATATTGGAAATATCACTGCAGCATCTGATATACCTAATTAAACTGTAAAACTGAAATTATGAATATTAGTTCTATGACTAATAATTACGCAGTAAAATTAAACTTTATATTTATATAAAAACATGACTTTCCTCCTAATTTTCACGAAAGCTATTAGAGATATTGGAAATATTATTACAGCATCTGATACATCTAATTAAACTGTACAACTGTCATAATGAATATTTGTTCTATGACTAATAATTACTCAGTAAAATGAAACTTAATATTTCTATATAAACATAACTTTTCTCCTCATTTTCTCGAAAGCTATTAGAGATATTGGAAATATCATTGTAGCATCTGATACACCTAATTAAACTGTACAACTGATATTATGAATATTTGTTCTATGGCTAATAATTACGCAGTAAAATGAAACTTAATATTTATATAAAAACATGACTTTCCTCCTCATTTTCTCGAAAGCTATTAGAGATATTGGAAATATCACTGCAGCATCTGATAGACCTAATTAAACTGTAAAACTGACATTATGAATATTTGTTCTATGACTAATAATTACGCAGTAAAATTAAACTATATATTTATATAAAAATATGACATTCCTCCTCATTTTCTCGCAAGCTATTAGAGATATTGGAAATATCATTGCAGCATCTGATAGACCTGATTAAAATCTACTACTGTCATTATGAATATTTTCACTAGTACTAATAAATACTGAATTTTACTTTTTTTAAAATTACTTTCTTCCTCGTTTTCTCGAAAGCTATTAGAGATATTGGAAATATCATTGCATCATCTGATACACCTAATTCAACTGTACAACTGATATTATGAATATTTGTTCTATGACTAATAATTACGCAGTAAAATAAAACCGTATTTTTATATAAAAACATGATTTTCCTCGTCATTTTCTCGAAAGCTATTAGAGATATTGGAAATATAATTGCAGCATCTGATAGACCTAATTAAACTGTACAACTGATATTATGAATATTTGTTCTATGACTAATAATTACGCAGTAAAATTAAACTTAATATTTATTGAAAAACATGACTTTCCTCCTCATTTTCTCGAAAGCTATTAGAGATATTGGAAATATCATTTCAACAGCTGATAACCCTAATTAAACTGTACAACTGATATTATGAATATTTTTTCTATGACTAATAATTACGCAGTAAAATGAAACTTAATATTTATATAAAAACATGAATTTCCTCCTCATTTTCTCGAAAGCTATTAGAGATATTGGAAATATCACTGCAGCATCTGATATACCTAATTAAACTGTAAAACTGAAATTATGAATATTTGTTCTATGACTAATAATTACGCAGTAAAATTAAACTTTATATTTATATAAAAACATGACTTTCCTCCTAATTTTTTCGAAAGCTATTAGAGATATTCGAAATATCATTACAGCATCTGATACATCTAATTAAACTGTACAACTGTCATAATGAATATTTGTTCTATGACTAATAATTACTCAGTAAAATGAAACTTAATATTTCTATATAAAACATAACTTTTCTCCTCATTTTCTTGAAAGCTATTAGAGATATTGGAAATATCATTGCATCATCTGATACACCTAATTAAACTTTACAACTGATATTATGAATATTTGTTCTATGGCTAATAATTACGCAGTAAAATGAAACTTAATATTTATATAAAAACATGACTTTCCTCCTCATTTTCTCGAAAGCTATTAGAGATATTGGAAATATCATTGCAGCATCTGATACACCTAATTAAACTCTACAACTCTCATTATGAATATATGTTCTATGACTAATAATTACGCAGTAAAATGAAACTTAATATTTATATAAAAACATGATTTTCCTCCTCATTTTCTCGAAAGCTATTAGAGATATTGGAAATATCACTGCAGCATCTGATAGACCTAATTAAACTGTAAAACTGACATTATGAATATTTGTTCTATGACTAATAATTACGCAGTAAAATTAAACTATATATTTATATAAAAATATGACATTCCTCCTCATTTTCTCGCAAGCTATTAGAGATATTGGAAATATCATTGCAGCATCTGATAGACCTGATTAAAATCTACTACTGTCATTATGAATATTTTCACTAGTACTAATAAATACTGAATTTTACTTTTTTTAAAATTACTTTCTTCCTCGTTTTCTCGAAAGCTATTAGAGATATTGGAAATATCATTGCATCATCTGATACACCGAATTCAACTGTACAACTGATATTATGAATATTTGTTCTATGACTAATAATTACGCAGTAAAATAAAACAGTATTTTTATATAAAAACATGATTTTCCTCGTCATTTTCTCGAAAGCTATTAGAGATATTGGAAATATAATTGCAGCATCTGATAGACCTAATTAAACTGTACAACTGATATTATGAATATTTGTTCTATGACTAATAATTACGAAGTAAAATTAAACTTAATATTTATTTAAAAACATGACTCTCCTCCTCATTTTCTCGAAAGCTATTAAAGATATTGGAAATATCATTGCAACAGCTGATAACCCTAATTAAACTGTACCACTGATATTATGAATATTTTTTCTATGACTAATAATTACGCAGTAAAATGAAACTTAATATTTATTTAAAAACATGAACTTCCTCCGCATTTTCCCTAAAGCTATTAGAGATATTGGAAATATCATTGCAGCATCTGATACACCTAATAAAATTGTACAACTGTCATTATGAATATTTATTCTATGACTAACAATTACGCAGTAAAATTAAACTTAATATTTATTTATTAACATGACTTTCCTCCTCATTTTCTCGAAAGCTATTAGAGATATTGGAAATATACTTGCAGCATCTGATACACCTAATGAAACTGTACAACTGTGATTATGAATATTTGTTCTATGACTAATAATTACGCAGTAAAATGAAACTTAATATTTATATAAAAACATGAATTTCCTCCTCATTTTCTCGAAAGCTATTAGAGATACTGGAAATATCACTGCAGCATCTGATATACCTAATTAAACTGTAAAACTGAAATTATGAATATTAGTTCTATGACTAATAATTACGCAGTAAAATGAAACTTTATATTTATATAAAAACATGACTTTCCTCCTAATTTTCACGAAAGCTATTAGAGATATTGGAAATATTATTCCAGCATCTGATACATCTAATTAAACTGTACAACTGTCATAATGAATGTTTGTTCTATGACTAATAATTACTCAGTAAAATGAATCTTAATATTTCTATATAAACATAACTTTTCTCTTCATTTTCTCGAAAGCTATTAGAGATATTGGAAATATCATTGTAGCATCTGATACACCTAATTAAACTGTACCACTGATATTATGAATATTTGTTCTATGGCTAATAATTACGCAGTAAAATGAAACTTAATATTTATATAAAAACATGACTTTCCTCCTCATTTTCTCGAAAGCTATTAGAGATATTGGAAATATCACTGCAGCATCTGATAGACCTAATTAAACTGTAAAACTGACATTATGAATATTTGTTCTATGACTAATAATTACGCAGTAAAATTAAACTATATATTTATATAAAAATATGACATTCCTCCTCATTTTCTCGCAAGCTATTAGAGATATTGGAAATATCATTGCAGCATCTGATAGACCTGATTAAAATCTACTACTGTCATTATGAATATTTTCACTAGTACTAATAAATACTGAATTTTACTTTTTTTAAAATTACTTTCTTCCTCGTTTTCTCGAAAGCTATTAGAGATATTGAAAATATCATTGCATCATCTGATACACCTAATTCAACTGTACAACTGATATTATGAATATTTGTTCTATGACTAATAATTACGAAGTAAAATAAAACCGTATTTTTATATAAAAACATGATTTTCCTCGTCATTTTCTCGAAAGCTATTAGAGATATTGGAAATATAATTGCAGCATCTGATAGACCTAATTAAACTGTACAACTGATATTATGAATATTTGTTCTATGACTAATAATTACGCAGTAAAATTAAACTTAATATTTATTGAAAAACATGACTTTCCTCCTCATTTTCTCGAAAGCTATTAGAGATATTGGAAATATCATTTCAACAGCTGATAACCCTAATTAAACTGTACAACTGATATTATGAATATTTTTTCTATGACTAATAATTACGCAGTAAAATGAAACTTAATATTTATATAAAAACATGAATTTCCTCCTCATTTTCTCGAAAGCTATTAGAGATATTGGAAATATCACTGCAGCATCTGATATACCTAATTAAACTGTAAAACTGAAATTATGAATATATGTTCTATGACTAATAATTACGCAGTAAAATTAAACTTTATATTTATATAAAAACATGACTTTCCTCCTAATTTTTTCGAAAGCTATTAGAGATATTGGAAATATCATTACAGCATCTGATACATCTAATTAAACTGTACAACTGTCATAATGAATATTTGTTCTATGACTAATAATTACTCAGTAAAATGAAACTTAATATTTCTATATAAACATAACTTTTCTCCTCATTTTCTTGAAAGCTATTAGAGATATTGGAAATATCATTGCATCATCTGATACACCTAATTAAACTTTACAACTGATATTATGAATATTTGTTCTATGGCTAATAATTACGCAGTAAAATGAAACTTAATATTTATATAAAAACATGACTTTCCTCCTCATTTTCTCGAAAGCTATTAGAGATATTGGAAATATCATTGCAGCATCTGATACACCTAATTAAACTCTACAACTCTCATTATGAATATATGTTCTATGACTAATAATTACGCAGTAAAATGAAACTTAATATTTATATAAAAACATGATTTTCCTCCTCATTTTCTCGAAAGCTATTAGAGATATTGGAAATATCACTGCAGCATCTGATAGACCTAATTAAACTGTAAAACTGACATTATGAATATTTGTTCTATGACTAATAATTACGCAGTAAAATTAAACTATATATTTATATAAAAATATGACATTCCTCCTCATTTTCTCGCAAGCTATTAGAGATATTGGAAATATCATTGCAGCATCTGATAGACCTGATTAAAATCTACTACTGTCATTATGAATATTTTCACTAGTACTAATAAATACTGAATTTTACTTTTTTTAAAATTACTTTCTTCCTCGTTTTCTCGAAAGCTATTAGAGATATTGGAAATATCATTGCATCATCTGATACACCGAATTCAACTGTACAACTGATATTATGAATATTTGTTCTATGACTAATAATTACGCAGTAAAATAAAACAGTATTTTTATATAAAAACATGATTTTCCTCGTCATTTTCTCGAAAGCTATTAGAGATATTGGAAATATAAT
>JAPQNM010000019.1:15139740-15177240 GCA_029783475.1 Metacarcinus magister
TTCATTTTACTGAGTTATTATTAGTCATAGAAAAAATATTCATAATGACAGTTGTACAGTTTAATTAGGTGTATCAGATGCTGTAATGATATTTTCAATATCTCTAATAGCTTTCGAGAAAATTAGAAGGAAAGTCATGTTTTTATATAAATATAAAGTTTAATTTTACTGCGTAATTATTAGTCATAGAACAAATATTCATAATTTCAGTTTTACAGTTTAATTAGGTCTATCAGATGCTGCAAGGATATTTCCAATATCTCTAATAGCTTTCGAGAAAATGAGGAGGAAAGTCATGTTTTTAAATAAAAATTAAGTTTCATTTTACTGCGTAATTATTAGTCATAGAACAAATATTCATAATATCAGTTGTACAGTTTAATTAGGTCTATCAGATGCTGCAATTATATTTCCAATATCTCTAATAGCTTTCAAGAAAATGACGAGGAAAGTCATGTTATTATATAAAAATACGGTTTTATTTTACTGCGTAATTATTAGTCATAGAACAAATATTCATAATATCAGTTGTAAAGTTGAATTAGGTGTATCAGATGATGCAATGATATTTCCAATATCTCTAATAGCTTTCGAGAAAACGAGGAAGAAAGTAATTTAAAAAAAAGTAAAATTCAGTATTTATTAGTACTAGTGAAAATATTCATAATGACAGTAGTAGATTTTAATTTGGTCTATCAGATGCTGCAATGATATTTCCAATATCTCTAATAGCTTTCGAGAAAATGAGGAGGAAAATCATGTTTCTATATAAATATTAAGTTTCAATTTACTGCGTAATTATTAGTCATAGAAAAAATATTTATAATGAGAGTTGTACAGTTTAATTAGGTATATCAGATGCTGCAATGATATTTCCAATATCTCTAATAGCTTTCGGGAAAATGAGGAGGAAAGTCATGTTTCTATATAATATTAAGTTTCATTTTACTGCGTAATTATTAGTCATAGAACAAATATTCATAATATCAGTTCTACAGTTTAATTAGGTCTATCAGATGCTACAATGATATTTCCAATATCTCTAATAGATTTCGAGAAAATGAGAAGGAAATTAATTTTTTATATAAATATTAAGTTTCATTTTACTGCGTAATTATTAGTCATAGAACAATATTAATAATGACAGTTGTACAGTTTAATTAGGTGTATCAGATGCTGCAATGATATTTCCAATATCTCTAATAGCTTTCGAGGAAATGAGGGGAAAAGTTATGTTTATATAAAAATATTAAGTTTAATTTTACTGAGTTATTATTAGTCATAGAACAAATATTCATAATGACAGTTATACAGTTTAATTAGGTGTATCAGATGCTGCAATGATATTTCCAATATCTCTAATAGCTTTCGAGGAAATGAGGGGAAAAGTTATGTTTATATAAAAAATATTAAGTTTCATTTTACTGAGTTATTATTAGTCATAGAACAATATTCATAATGACAGTTGTACAGTTTATTTAGGTGTATCAGATGCTGCAATGATATTTCCAATATCTCTATTAGCTTTCGGGAAAATGAGGAGGAAAGTCATGTTTTTATATAAATATTAAGTTTCATTTTACTGCGTAATTATTAGTCATAGAACAAATATTCATAATGACAGTTATAGAGTTTAATTAGGTGTATCAGATGCTGCATTTATATTTCCAATATCTCTAATAGCTTTCGAGAAAATTAGAAGGAAGTCATGTTTTTATATAAATATAAAGTTTAATTTTACTGCGTAATTATTAGTCATAGAACAAACATTCATAATTTCAGTTTTACAATTTAATTAGGTCTATCAGATGCTGCAATGATATTTCCAATATCTCTAATAGCTTTCGAGAAAATGAGGAGGAAAGTCATGTTTTTATATAAATATTAAGTTTCATTTTACTGCGTAATTATTAGTCATAGAACAAATATTCATAATATCAGTTGTACAGTTTAATTAGGTCTATCAGATGCTGCAATTATATTTCCAATATCTCTAATAGCTTTCAAGAAAATGACGAGGAAAGTCATGTTATTATATAAAAATACGGTTTTATTTTACTGCGTAAATATTAGTCATAGAACAAATATTCATAATATCAGTTGTACAGTTGAATTAGGTGTATCAGATGATGCAATGATATTTCCAATATCTCTAATAGCTTTCGAGAAAACGAGGAAGAAAGTAATTTAAAAAAAGTAAAATTCAGTATTTATTAGTACTAGTGAAAATATTCATAATGACAGTAGTAGATTTTAATTTGGTCTATCAGATGCTGCAATGATATTTCCAATATCTCTAATAGCTTTCGAGAAAATGAGGAGGAAAGTCATGTTTTTATATAAATATTAAGTTTCATTTTACTGCGTAATTATTAGTCATAGAACAAATATTCATAATGACAGTTATAGAGTTTAATTAGGTGTATCAGATGCTGCATTTATATTTCCAATATCTCTAATAGCTTTCGAGAAAATTAGAAGGAAAGTCATGTTTTTATATAAATATAAAGTTTAATTTTACTGCGTAATTATTAGTCATAGAATAAATATTCATAATTTCAGTTTTACAGTTTAATTAGGTCTATCAGATGCTGCAATTATATTTCCAATATCTCTAATAGCTTTCAAGAAAATGACGAGGAAAGTCATGTTATTATATAAAAAATACGGTTTTATTTTACTGCGTAATTATTAGTCATAGAACAAATATTCATAATATCAGTTGTACAGTTGAATTAGGTGTATCAGATGATGCAATGATATTTCCAATATCTCTAATAGCTTTCGAGAAAACGAGGAAGAAGTAATTTAAAAAAAAGTAAAATTCAGTATTTATTAGTACTAGTGAAAATATTCATAATGACAGTAGTAGATTTATTTGGTCTATCAGATGCTGCAATGATATTTCCAATATCTCTAATAGCTTTCGAGAAAATGAGGAGGAAAATCATGTTTCTATATAAATATTAAGTTTCAATTTACTGCGTAATTATTAGTCATAGAAAAAATATTTATAATGAGAGTTGTACAGTTTAATTAGGTATATCAGATGCTGCAATGATATTTCCAATATCTCTAATAGCTTTCGGGAAAATGAGGAGGAAAGTCATGTTTCTATATAAATATTAGTTACATTTTACTGCGTAATTATTAGTCATAGAACAAATATTCATAATATCAGTTCTACAGTTTAATTAGGTCTATCAGATGCTACAATGATATTTCCAATATCTCTAATAGATTTCGAGAAAATGAGGAGGAAATTATTTTTTATATAAATATTAAGTTTCATTTTACTGCGTAATTATTAGTCATAGAACAAATATTCATAATGACAGTTGTACAGTTTAATTAGGTGTATCAGATGCTGCAATGATATTTCCAATATCTCTAATAGCTTTCGAGGAAATGAGGGGAAAAGTTATGTTTATATAAAAATATTAAGTTTCATTTTACTGAGTTATTATTAGTCATAGAACAAATATTCATAATGACAGTTGTACAGTTTATTTAGGTGTATCAGATGCTGCAATGATATTTCCAATATCTCTATTAGCTTTCGGGAAAATGAGGAGGAAAGTCATGTTTTTATATAAATATTAAGTTTCATTTTACTGCGTAATTATTAGTCATAGAACAAATATTCATAATGACAGTTATAGAGTTTAATTAGGTGTATCAGATGCTGCATTTATATTTCCAATATCTCTAATAGCTTTCGAGAAAATTAGAAGGAAAGTCATGTTTTTATATAAATATAAAGTTTAATTTTACTGCGTAATTATTAGTCATAGAACAAATATTCATAATTTCAGTTTTACAATTTAATTAGGTCTATCAGATGCTGCAATGATATTTCCAATATTTCTAATAGCTTTCGAGAAAATGAGGAGGAAAGTCATGTTTTTATATAAATATTAAGTTTCATTTTACTGCGTATTATTAGTCATAGAACAAATATTCATAATATCAGTTGTACAGTTTAATTAGGTCTATCAGATGCTGCAATTATATTTCCAATATCTCTAATAGCTTTCAAGAAAATGACGAGGAAAGTCATGTTATTATATAAAAATACGGTTTTATTTTACTGCGTAAATATTAGTCATAGAACAAATATTCATAATATCAGTTGTACAGTTGAATTAGGTGTATCAGATGATGCAATGATATTTCCAATATCTCTAATAGCTTTCGAGAAAACGAGGAAGAAAGTAATTTAAAAAAAAGTAAAATTCAGTATTTATTAGTACTAGTGAAAATATTCATAATGACAGTAGTAGATTTTAATTTGGTCTATCAGATGCTGCAATGATATTTCCAATATCTCTAATAGCTTTCGAGAAAATGAGGAGGAAAATCATGTTTTTATATAAATATTAAGTTTCATTTTACTGCGTAATTATTAGTCATAGAAATAATATTCATAATGAGAGTTGTACAGTTTAATTAGGTATATCAGATGCTGCAATGATATTTCCAATATCTCTAATAGCTCTCGGGAAAATGAGGAGGAAAGTCATATTTTTATATAAATATTAAGTTTCATTTTACTGCGTAATTATTAGTCATAGAACAAATATTATTAATGACAGTTGTACAGTTTAATTAGGTATATCAGATGCTGCAATGATATTTCCAATATCACTAATAGCTCTCGAGGAAATGAGGGGAAAAGTTATGTTTATATAAAAATATTAAGTTTCATTTTACTGAGTTATTATTAGTCATAGAACAAATATTCATAATGACAGTTGTACAGTTTAATTAGGTGTATCAGATGCTGTAATGATATTTTCAATATCTCTAATAGCTTTCGAGAAAATTAGAAGGAAAGTCATGTTTTTATATAAATATAAAGTTTAATTTTACTGCGTAATTATTAGTCATAGAACAAATATTCATAATTTCAGTTTTACAGTTTAATTAGGTCTATCAGACGCTGCAATGATATTTCCAATATCTCTAATAGCTTTCGAGAAAATGAGGAGGAAAGTCATGTTTTTTAATAAAAATTAAGTTTCATTTTACTGCGTAATTATTAGTCATAGAACAAATATTCATAATATCAGTTGTACAGTTTAATTAGGTCTATCAGATGCTGCAATTATATTTCCAATATCTCTAATAGCTTTCAAGAAAATGACGAGGAAAGTCATGTTATTATATAAAAATACGGTTTTATTTTACTGCGTAATTATTAGTCATAGAACAAATATTCATAATATCAGTTGTACAGTTGAATTAGGTGTATCAGATGATGCAATGATATTTCCAATATCTCTAATAGCTTTCGAGAAAACGAGGAAGAAAGTAATTTAAAAAAAAGTAAAATTCAGTATTTATTAGTACTAGTGAAAATATTCATAATGACAGTAGTAGATTTTAATTTGGTCTATCAGATGCTGCAATGATATTTCCAATATCTCTAATAGCTTTCGAGAAAATGAGGAGGAAAATCATGTTTCTATATAAATATTAAGTTTCAATTTACTGCGTAATTATTAGTCATAGAAAAAATATTTATAATGAGAGTTGTACAGTTTAATTAGGTATATCAGATGCTGCAATGATATTTCCAATATCTCTAATAGCTTTCGGGAAAATGAGGAGGAAAGTCATGTTTCTATATAAATATTAAGTTACATTTTACTGCGTAATTATTAGTCATAGAACAAATATTCATAATATCAATTCTACAGTTTAATTAGGTCTATCAGATGCTACAATGATATTTCCAATATCTCTAATAGATTTCGAGAAAATGAGGAGGAAATTATTTTTTATATAAATATTAAGTTTCATTTTACTGCGTAATTATTAGTCATAGAACAAATATTCATAATGACAGTTGTACAGTTTAATTAGGTGTATCAGATGCTGCAATGATATTTCCAATATCTCTAATAGCTTTCGAGGAAATGAGGGGAAAAGTTATGTTTATATAAAAATATTAAGTTTCATTTTACTGAGTTATTATTAGTCATAGAACAAATATTCATAATGACAGTTGTACAGTTTATTTAGGTGTATCAGATGCTGCAATGATATTTCCAATATCTCTATTAGCTTCGGGAAAATGAGGAGGAAAGTCATGTTTTTATATAAATATTAAGTTTCATTTTACTGCGTAATTATTAGTCATAGAACAAATATTCATAATGACAGTTATAGAGTTTAATTAGGTGTATCAGATGCTGCATTTATATTTCCAATATCTCTAATAGCTTTCGAGAAAATTAGAAGGAAAGTCATGTTTTTATATAAATATAAAGTTTAATTTTACTGCGTAATTATTAGTCATAGAACAAATATTCATAATTTCAGTTTTACAATTTAATTAGGTCTATCAGATGCTGCAATGATATTTCCAATATCTCTAATAGCTTTCGAGAAAATGAGGAGGAAAGTCATGTTTTTATATAAATATTAAGTTTCATTTTACTGCGTAATTATTAGTCATAGAACAAATATTCATAATATCAGTTGTACAGTTTAATTAGGTCTATCAGATGCTGCAATTATATTTCCAATATCTCTAATAGCTTTCAAGAAAATGACGAGGAAAGTCATGTTATTATATAAAAATACGGTTTTATTTTACTGCGTAAATATTAGTCATAGAACAAATATTCATAATATCAGTTGTACAGTTGAATTAGGTGTATCAGATGATGCAATGATATTTCCAATATCTCTAATAGCTTTCGAGAAAACGAGGAAGAAAGTAATTTAAAAAAAAGTAAAATTCAGTATTTATTAGTACTAGTGAAAATATTCATAATGACAGTAGTAGATTTTAATTTGGTCTATCAGATGCTGCAATGATATTTCCAATATCTCTAATAGCTTTCGAGAAAATGAGGAGGAAAATCATGTTTCTATATAAATATTAAGTTTCAATTTACTGCGTAATTATTAGTCATAGAAAAAATATTTATAATGAGAGTTGTACAGTTTAATTAGGTATATCAGATGCTGCAATGATATTTCCAATATCTCTAATAGCTTTCGGGAAAATGAGGAGGAAAGTCATGTTTCTATATAAATATTAAGTTTCATTTTACTGCGTAATTATTAGTCATAGAACAAATATTCATAATATCAGTTCTACAGTTTAATTAGGTCTATCAGATGCTACAATGATATTTCCAATATCTCTAATAGATTTCGAGAAAATGAGGAGGAAATTAATTTTTTATATAAATATTAAGTTTCATTTTACTGCGTAATTATTAGTCATAGAACAAATATTAATAATGACAGTTGTACAGTTTAATTAGGTGTATCAGATGCTGCAATGATATTTCCAATATCTCTAATAGCTTTCGAGGAAATGAGGGGAAAAGTTATGTTTATATAAAAATATTAAGTTTAATTTTACTGAGTTATTATTAGTCATAGAACAAATATTCATAATGACAGTTATACAGTTTAATTAGGTGTATCAGATGCTGCAATGATATTTCCAATATCTCTAATAGCTTTCGAGGAAATGAGGGGAAAAGTTATGTTTATATAAAAATATTAAGTTTCATTTTACTGAGTTATTATTAGTCATAGAACAAATATTCATAATGACAGTTGTACAGTTTATTTAGGTGTATCAGATGCTGCAATGATATTTCCAATATCTCTATTAGCTTTCGGGAAAATGAGGAGGAAAGTCATGTTTTTATATAAATATTAAGTTTCATTTTACTGCGTAATTATTAGTCATAGAACAAATATTCATAATGACAGTTATAGAGTTTAATTAGGTGTATCAGATGCTGCATTTATATTTCCAATATCTCTAATAGCTTTCGAGAAAATTAGAAGGAAAGTCATGTTTTTATATAAATATAAAGTTTAATTTTACTGCGTAATTATTAGTCATAGAACAAACATTCATAATTTCAGTTTTACAATTTAATTAGGTCTATCAGATGCTGCAATGATATTTCCAATATCTCTAATAGCTTTCGAGAAAATGAGGAGGAAAGTCATGTTTTTATATAAATATTAAGTTTCATTTTACTGCGTAATTATTAGTCATAGAACAAATATTCATAATATCAGTTGTACAGTTTAATTAGGTCTATCAGATGCTGCAATTATATTTCCAATATCTCTAATAGCTTTCAAGAAAATGACGAGGAAAGTCATGTTATTATATAAAAATACGGTTTTATTTTACTGCGTAAATATTAGTCATAGAACAAATATTCATAATATCAGTTGTACAGTTGAATTAGGTGTATCAGATGATGCAATGATATTTCCAATATCTCTAATAGCTTTCGAGAAAACGAGGAAGAAAGTAATTTAAAAAAAAGTAAAATTCAGTATTTATTAGTACTAGTGAAAATATTCATAATGACAGTAGTAGATTTTAATTTGGTCTATCAGATGCTGCAATGATATTTCCAATATCTCTAATAGCTTTCGAGAAAATGAGGAGGAAAATCATGTTTTTATATAAATATTAAGTTTCATTTTACTGCGTAATTATTAGTCATAGAAATAATATTCATAATGAGAGTTGTACAGTTTAATTAGGTATATCAGATGTTGCAATGATATTTCCAATATCTCTAATAGCTCTCGGGAAAATGAGGAGGAAAGTCATATTTTTATATAAATATTAAGTTTAATTTTACTGCGTAATTATTAGTCATAGAACAAATATTATTAATGACAGTTGTACAGTTTAATTAGGTATATCAGATGCTGCAATGATATTTCCAATATCACTAATAGCTCTCGAGGAAATGAGGGGAAAATTTATGTTTATATAAAAATATTAAGTTTCATTTTACTGAGTTATTATTAGTCATAGAACAAATATTCATAATGACAGTTGTACAGTTTAATTAGGTGTATCAGATGCTGTAATGATATTTTCAATATCTCTAATAGCTTTCGAGAAAATTAGAAGGAAAGTCATGTTTTTATATAAATATAAAGTTTAATTTTACTGCGTAATTATTAGTCATAGAACAAATATTCATAATTTCAGTTTTACAGTTTAATTAGGTCTATCAGACGCTGCAATGATATTTCCAATATCTCTAATAGCTTTCGAGAAAATGAGGAGGAAAGTCATGTTTTTTAATAAAAATTAAGTTTCATTTTACTGCGTAATTATTAGTCATAGAACAAATATTCATAATATCAGTTGTACAGTTTAATTAGGTCTATCAGATGCTGCAATTATATTTCCAATATCTCTAATAGCTTTCAAGAAAATGACGAGGAAAGTCATGTTATTATATAAAAATACGGTTTTATTTTACTGCGTAATTATTAGTCATAGAACAAATATTCATAATATCAGTTGTACAGTTGAATTAGGTGTATCAGATGATGCAATGATATTTCCAATATCTCTAATAGCTTTCGAGAAAACGAGGAAGAAAGTAATTTAAAAAAAAGTAAAATTCAGTATTTATTAGTACTAGTGAAAATATTCATAATGACAGTAGTAGATTTTAATTTGGTCTATCAGATGCTGCAATGATATTTCCAATATCTCTAATAGCTTTCGAGAAAATGAGGAGGAAAATCATGTTTCTATATAAATATTAAGTTTCAATTTACTGCGTAATTATTAGTCATAGAAAAAATATTTATAATGAGAGTTGTACAGTTTAATTAGGTATATCAGATGCTGCAATGATATTTCCAATATCTCTAATAGCTTTCGGGAAAATGAGGAGGAAAGTCATGTTTCTATATAAATATTAAGTTACATTTTACTGCGTAATTATTAGTCATAGAACAAATATTAATAATATCAGTTCTACAGTTTAATTAGAGTTATCAAATGCTACAATGATATTTCCAATATCTCTAATAGATTTCGAGAAAATGAGGAGGAAATTATTTTTTATATAAATATTAAGTTTCATTTTACTGCGTAATTATTAGTCATAGAACAAATATTCATAATGACAGTTGTACAGTTTAATTAGGTGTATCAGATGCTGCAATGATATTTCCAATATCTCTAATAGCTTTCGAGGAAATGAGGGGAAAAGTTATGTTTATATAAAATATTAAGTTTCATTTTACTGAGTTATTATTAGTCATAGAACAAATATTCATAATGACAGTTGTACAGTTTATTTAGGTGTATCAGATGCTGCAATGATATTTCCAATATCTCTATTAGCTTTCGGGAAAATGAGGAGGAAAGTCATGTTTTTATATAAATATTAAGTTTCATTTTACTGCGTAATTATTAGTCATAGAACAAATATTCATAATGACAGTTATAGAGTTTAATTAGGTGTATCAGATGCTGCATTTATATTTCCAATATCTCTAATAGCTTTCGAGAAAATTAGAAGGAAAGTCATGTTTTTATATAAATATAAAGTTTAATTTTACTGCGTAATTATTAGTCATAGAACAAATATTCATAATTTCAGTTTTACAATTTAATTAGGTCTATCAGATGCTGCAATGATATTTCCAATATCTCTAATAGCTTTCGAGAAAATGAGGAGGAAAGTCATGTTTTTATATAAATATTAAGTTTCATTTTACTGCGTAATTATTAGTCATAGAACAAATATTCATAATATCAGTTGTACAGTTTAATTAGGTCTATCAGATGCTGCAATTATATTTCCAATATCTCTAATAGCTTTCAAGAAAATGACGAGGAAAGTCATGTTATTATATAAAAATACGGTTTTATTTTACTGCGTAAATATTAGTCATAGAACAAATATTCATAATATCAGTTGTACAGTTGAATTAGGTGTATCAGATGATGCAATGATATTTCCAATATCTCTAATAGCTTTCGAGAAAACGAGGAAGAAAGTAATTTAAAAAAAAGTAAAATTCAGTATTTATTAGTACTAGTGAAAATATTCATAATGACAGTAGTAGATTTTAATTTGGTCTATCAGATGCTGCAATGATATTTCCAATATCTCTAATAGCTTTCGAGAAAATGAGGAGGAAAATCATGTTTTTATATAAATATTAAGTTTCATTTTACTGCGTAATTATTAGTCATAGAAATAATATTCATAATGAGAGTTGTACAGTTTAATTAGGTATATCAGATGTTGCAATGATATTTCCAATATCTCTAATAGCTCTCGGGAAAATGAGGAGGAAAGTCATATTTTTATATAAATATTAAGTTTCATTTTACTGCGTAATTATTAGTCATAGAACAAATATTATTAATGACAGTTGTACAGTTTAATTAGGTATATCAGATGCTGCAATGATATTTCCAATATCACTAATAGCTCTCGAGGAAATGAGGGGAAAAGTTATGTTTATATAAAAATATTAAGTTTCATTTTACTGAGTTATTATTAGTCATAGAACAAATATTCATAATGACAGTTGTACAGTTTAATTAGGTGTATCAGATGCTGTAATGATATTTTCAATATCTCTAATAGCTTTCGAGAAAATTAGAAGGAAAGTAATGTTTTTATATAAATATAAAGTTTAATTTTACTGCGTAATTATTAGTCATAGAACAAATATTCATAATTTCAGTTTTACAGTTTAATTAGGTCTATCAGACGCTGCAATGATATTTCCAATATCTCTAATAGCTTTCGAGAAAATGAGGAGGAAAGTCATGTTTTTTAATAAAAATTAAGTTTCATTTTACTGCGTAATTATTAGTCATAGAACAAATATTCATAATATCAGTTGTACAGTTTAATTAGGTCTATCAGATGCTGCAATTATATTTCCAATATCTCTAATAGCTTTCAAGAAAATGACGAGGAAAGTCATGTTATTATATAAAAATACGGTTTTATTTTACTGCGTAATTATTAGTCATAGAACAAATATTCATAATATCAGTTGTACAGTTGAATTAGGTGTATCAGATGATGCAATGATATTTCCAATATCTCTAATAGCTTTCGAGAAAACGAGGAAGAAAGTAATTTAAAAAAAAGTAAAATTCAGTATTTATTAGTACTAGTGAAAATATTCATAATGACAGTAGTAGATTTTAATTTGGTCTATCAGATGCTGCAATGATATTTCCAATATCTCTAATAGCTTTCGAGAAAATGAGGAGGAAAATCATGTTTCTATATAAATATTAAGTTTCAATTTACTGCGTAATTATTAGTCATAGAAAAAATATTTATAATGAGAGTTGTACAGTTTAATTAGGTATATCAGATGCTGCAATGATATTTCCAATATCTCTAATAGCTTTCGGGAAAATGAGGAGGAAAGTCATGTTTCTATATAAATATTAAGTTACATTTTACTGCGTAATTATTAGTCATAGAACAAATATTCATAATATCAGTTCTACAGTTTAATTAGGTCTATCAGATGCTACAATGATATTTCCAATATCTCTAATAGATTTCGAGAAAATGAGGAGGAAATTATTTTTTTATATAAATATTAAGTTTCATTTTACTGCGTAATTATTAGTCATAGAACAAATATTCATAATGACAGTTGTACAGTTTAATTAGGTGTATCAGATGCTGCAATGATATTTCCAATATCTCTAATAGCTTTCGAGGAAATGAGGGGAAAAGTTATGTTTATATAAAATATTAAGTTTCATTTTACTGAGTTATTATTAGTCATAGAACAAATATTCATAATGACAGTTGTACAGTTTATTTAGGTGTATCAGATGCTGCAATGATATTTCCAATATCTCTATTAGCTTTCGGGAAAATGAGGAGGAAAGTCATGTTTTTATATAAATATTAAGTTTCATTTTACTGCGTAATTATTAGTCATAGAACAAATATTCATAATGACAGTTATAGAGTTTAATTAGGTGTATCAGATGCTGCATTTATATTTCCAATATCTCTAATAGCTTTCGAGAAAATTAGAAGGAAAGTCATGTTTTTATATAAATATAAAGTTTAATTTTACTGCGTAATTATTAGTCATAGAACAAATATTCATAATTTCAGTTTTACAATTTAATTAGGTCTATCAGATGCTGCAATGATATTTCCAATATCTCTAATAGCTTTCGAGAAAATGAGGAGGAAAGTCATGTTTTTATATAAATATTAAGTTTCATTTTACTGCGTAATTATTAGTCATAGAACAAATATTCATAATATCAGTTGTACAGTTTAATTAGGTCTATCAGATGCTGCAATTATATTTCCAATATCTCTAATAGCTTTCAAGAAAATGACGAGGAAAGTCATGTTATTATATAAAAATACGGTTTTATTTTACTGCGTAAATATTAGTCATAGAACAAATATTCATAATATCAGTTGTACAGTTGAATTAGGTGTATCAGATGATGCAATGATATTTCCAATATCTCTAATAGCTTTCGAGAAAACGAGGAAGAAAGTAATTTAAAAAAAAGTAAAATTCAGTATTTATTAGTACTAGTGAAAATATTCATAATGACAGTAGTAGATTTTAATTTGGTCTATCAGATGCTGCAATGATATTTCCAATATCTCTAATAGCTTTCGAGAAAATGAGGAGGAAAATCATGTTTTTATATAAATATTAAGTTTCATTTTACTGCGTAATTATTAGTCATAGAAATAAAATTCATAATGAGAGTTGTACAGTTTAATTAGGTATATCAGATGCTGCAATGATATTTCCAATATCTCTAATAGCTCTCGGGAAAATGAGGAGGAAAGTCATGTTTTTATATAAATATTAAGTTTCATTTTACTGCGTAATTATTAGTCATAGAACAAATATTATAATGACAGTTGTACAGTTTAATTAGGTATATCAGATGCTGCAATGATATTTCCAATATCTCTAATAGCTTTCGAGGAAATGAGGGGAAAAGTTATGTTTATATAAAATATTAAGTTTCATTTTACTGAGTTATTATTAGTCATAGAACAAATATTCATAATGACAGTTGTACAGTTTAATTAGGTGTATCAGATGCTGTAATGATATTTTCCAATATCTCTAATAGCTTTCGAGAAAATTAGAAGGAAAGTCATGTTTTTATATAAATATTAAAGTTTAATTTTACTGCGTAATTATTAGTCATAGAACAAATATTCATAATTTCAGTTTTACAGTTTAATTAGGTCTATCAGATGCTGCAATGATATTTCCAATATCTCTAATAGCTTTCGAGAAAATGAGGAGGAAAGTCATGTTTTTATAAAATATTAAGTTTCATTTTACTGCGTAATTATTAGTCATAGAACAAATATTCATAATATCAGTTGTACAGTTTAATTAGGTCTATCAGATGCTGCAATTATATTTCCAATATCTCTAATAGCTTTCAAGAAAATGACGAGGAAAGTCATGTTATTATATAAAAATACGGTTTTATTTTACTGCGTAATTATTAGTCATAGAACAAATATTCATAATATCAGTTGTACAGTTTGAATTAGGTGTATCAGATGATGCAATGATATTTCCAATATCTCTAATAGCTTTCGAGAAAACGAGGAAGAAAGTAATTTTAAAAAAAGTAAAATTCAGTATTTATTAGTACTAGTGAAAATATTCATAATGACAGTAGTAGATTTTAATTTGGTCTATCAGATGCTGCAATGATATTTCCAATATCTCTAATAGCTTTCGAGAAAATGAGGAGGAAAATCATGTTTTCTATATAAATATTAAGTTTCATTTTACTGCGTAATTATTAGTCATAGAAAAAATATTTATAATGAGAGTTGTACAGTTTAATTAGGTATATCAGATGCTGCAATGATATTTCCAATATCTCTAATAGCTTTCGGGAAAATGAGGAGGAAAGTCATGTTTCTATATAAATATTAAGTTACATTTTACTGCGTAATTATTAGTCATAGAACAAATATTCATAATGACAGTTGTACAGTTTAATTAGGTCTATCAGATGCTGCAATGATATTTCCAATATCTCTAATAGCTTTCGAGAAAATGAGGAGGAAATCATGTTTTTATATAAATATTAAGTTTCATTTTACTGCGTAATTATTAGTCATAGAACAAATATTCATAATGACAGTTGTACAGTTTAATTAGGTGTATCAGATGCTGCAATGATATTTCCAATATCTCTAATAGCTTTCGAGAAAATGAGGAGGAAAGTCATGTTTTATATAAAATATTAAGTTTCATTTTACTGCGTATTATTAGTCATAGAACAAATATTCATAATGACAGTTGTACAGTTTAATTAGGTGTATCAGATGCTGCAATGATATTTCCAATATCTCTAATAGCTTTCGAGGAAATGAGGAGGAAAGTCATGTTTTATATAAAATATTAAGTTTCATTTTACTGCGTAATTATTAGTCATAGAACAAATATTCATAATGACAGTTGTACAGTTTAATTAGGTGTATCAGATGCTGCATGATATTTTCCAATATCTCTAATAGCTTTCGAGAAAATTAGAAGGAAAGTCATGTTTTTATATAAATATAAAGTTTAATTTTACTGCGTAATTATTAGTCATAGAACAAATATTCATAATTTCAGTTTTACAGTTTAATTAGGTCTATCAGATGCTGCAATGATATTTCCAATATCTCTAATAGCTTTCGAGAAAATGAGGAGGAAAGTCATGTTTTTATATAAATATTAAGTTTCATTTTACTGCGTAATTATTAGTCATAGAACAAATATTCATAATATCAGTTGTACAGTTTAATTAGGTCTATCAGATGCTGCAATTATATTTCCAATATCTCTAATAGCTTTCAAGAAAATGACGAGGAAAGTCATGTTATTATATAAAAATACGGTTTTATTTTACTGCGTAATTATTAGTCATAGAACAAATATTCATAATATCAGTTGTACAGTTGAATTAGGTGTATCAGATGATGCAATGATATTTCCAATATCTCTAATAGCTTTCGAGAAAACGAGGAAGAAAGTAATTTAAAAAAAAGTAAAATTCAGTATTTATTAGTACTAGTGAAAATATTCATAATGACAGTAGTAGATTTTAATTTGGTCTATCAGATGCTGCAATGATATTTCCAATATCTCTAATAGCTTTCGAGAAAATGAGGAGGAAAATCATGTTTCTATATAAATATTAAGTTTCAATTTACTGCGTAATTATTAGTCATAGAAAAAATATTTATA
This sequence comes from Metacarcinus magister, assembly GCA_029783475.1. Lineage (NCBI taxonomy): Eukaryota > Metazoa > Arthropoda > Malacostraca > Decapoda > Cancridae > Metacarcinus > Metacarcinus magister. The sequence goes on from JAPQNM010000019.1 coordinate 15,155,800, forward strand.
ATGAGAGTTGTACAGTTTAATTAGGTATATCAGATGCTGCAATGATATTTCCAATATCTCTAATAGCTTTCGGGAAAATGAGGAGGAAAGTCATGTTTCTATATAAATATTAAGTTTCATTTTACTGCGTAATTATTAGTCATAGAACAAATATTCATAATATCAGTTCTACAGTTTAATTAGGTCTATCAGATGCTACAATGATATTTCCAATATCTCTAATAGATTTCGAGAAAATGAGGAGGAAATTCATTTTTTATATAAATATTAAGTTTCATTTTACTGCGTAATTATTAGTCATAGAACAAATATTCATAATGACAGTTGTACAGTTTAATTAGGTGTATCAGATGCTGCAATGATATTTCCAATATCTCTAATAGCTTTCGAGGAAATGAGGGGAAAAGTTATGTTTATATAAAAATATTAAGTTTCATTTTACTGAGTTATTATTAGTCATAGAACAAATATTCATAATGACAGTTGTACAGTTTATTTAGGTGTATCAGATGCTGCAATGATATTTCCAATATCTCTATTAGCTTTCGGGAAAATGAGGAGGAAAGTCATGTTTTTATATAAATATTAAGTTTCATTTTACTGCGTAATTATTAGTCATAGAACAAATATTCATAATGACAGTTATAGAGTTTAATTAGGTGTATCAGATGCTGCATTTATATTTCCAATATCTCTAATAGCTTTCGAGAAAATTAGAAGGAAAGTCATGTTTTTATATAAATATAAAGTTTAATTTTACTGCGTAATTATTAGTCATAGAACAAATATTCATAATTTCAGTTTTACAATTTAATTAGGTCTATCAGATGCTGCAATGATATTTCCAATATCTCTAATAGCTTTCGAGAAAATGAGGAGGAAAGTCATGTTTTTATATAAATATTAAGTTTCATTTTACTGCGTAATTATTAGTCATAGAACAAATATTCATAATATCAGTTGTACAGTTTAATTAGGTCTATCAGATGCTGCAATTATATTTCCAATATCTCTAATAGCTTTCAAGAAAATGACGAGGAAAGTCATGTTATTATATAAAAATACGGTTTTATTTTACTGCGTAAATATTAGTCATAGAACAAATATTCATAATATCAGTTGTACAGTTGAATTAGGTGTATCAGATGATGCAATGATATTTCCAATATCTCTAATAGCTTTCGAGAAAACGAGGAAGAAAGTAATTTAAAAAAAAGTAAAATTCAGTATTTATTAGTACTAGTGAAAATATTCATAATGACAGTAGTAGATTTTAATTTGGTCTATCAGATGCTGCAATGATATTTCCAATATCTCTAATAGCTTTCGAGAAAATGAGGAGGAAAATCATGTTTTTATATAAATATTAAGTTTCATTTTACTGCGTAATTATTAGTCATAGAAATAATATTCATAATGAGAGTTGTACAGTTTAATTAGGTATATCAGATGCTGCAATGATATTTCCAATATCTCTAATAGCTCTCGGGAAAATGAGGAGGAAAGTCATATTTTTATATAAATATTAAGTTTCATTTTACTGCGTAATTATTAGTCATAGAACAAATATTATTAATGACAGTTGTACAGTTTAATTAGGTATATCAGATGCTGCAATGATATTTCCAATATCACTAATAGCTCTCGAGGAAATGAGGGGAAAAGTTATGTTTATATAAAAATATTAAGTTTCATTTTACTGAGTTATTATTAGTCATAGAACAAATATTCATAATGACAGTTGTACAGTTTAATTAGGTGTATCAGATGCTGTAATGATATTTTCAATATCTCTAATAGCTTTCGAGAAAATTAGAAGGAAAGTCATGTTTTTATATAAATATAAAGTTTAATTTTACTGCGTAATTATTAGTCATAGAACAAATATTCATAATTTCAGTTTTACAGTTTAATTAGGTCTATCAGACGCTGCAATGATATTTCCAATATCTCTAATAGCTTTCGAGAAAATGAGGAGGAAAGTCATGTTTTTTAATAAAAATTAAGTTTCATTTTACTGCGTAATTATTAGTCATAGAACAAATATTCATAATATCAGTTGTACAGTTTAATTAGGTCTATCAGATGCTGCAATTATATTTCCAATATCTCTAATAGCTTTCAAGAAAATGACGAGGAAAGTCATGTTATTATATAAAAATACGGTTTTATTTTACTGCGTAATTATTAGTCATAGAACAAATATTCATAATATCAGTTGTACAGTTGAATTAGGTGTATCAGATGATGCAATGATATTTCCAATATCTCTAATAGCTTTCGAGAAAACGAGGAAGAAAGTAATTTAAAAAAAAGTAAAATTCAGTATTTATTAGTACTAGTGAAAATATTCATAATGACAGTAGTAGATTTTAATTTGGTCTATCAGATGCTGCAATGATATTTCCAATATCTCTAATAGCTTTCGAGAAAATGAGGAGGAAAATCATGTTTCTATATAAATATTAAGTTTCAATTTACTGCGTAATTATTAGTCATAGAAAAAATATTTATAATGAGAGTTGTACAGTTTAATTAGGTATATCAGATGCTGCAATGATATTTCCAATATCTCTAATAGCTTTCGGGAAAATGAGGAGGAAAGTCATGTTTCTATATAAATATTAAGTTACATTTTACTGCGTAATTATTAGTCATAGAACAAATATTCATAATATCAGTTCTACAGTTTAATTAGGTCTATCAGATGCTACAATGATATTTCCAATATCTCTAATAGATTTCGAGAAAATGAGGAGGAAATTATTTTTTTATATAAATATTAAGTTTCATTTTACTGCGTAATTATTAGTCATAGAACAAATATTCATAATGACAGTTGTACAGTTTAATTAGGTGTATCAGATGCTGCAATGATATTTCCAATATCTCTAATAGCTTTCGAGGAAATGAGGGGAAAAGTTATGTTTATATAAAAATATTAAGTTTCATTTTACTGAGTTATTATTAGTCATAGAACAAATATTCATAATGACAGTTGTACAGTTTATTTAGGTGTATCAGATGCTGCAATGATATTTCCAATATCTCTATTAGCTTTCGGGAAAATGAGGAGGAAAGTCATGTTTTTATATAAATATTAAGTTTCATTTTACTGCGTAATTATTAGTCATAGAACAAATATTCATAATGACAGTTATAGAGTTTAATTAGGTGTATCAGATGCTGCATTTATATTTCCAATATCTCTAATAGCTTTCGAGAAAATTAGAAGGAAAGTCATGTTTTTATATAAATATAAAGTTTAATTTTACTGCGTAATTATTAGTCATAGAACAAATATTCATAATTTCAGTTTTACAATTTAATTAGGTCTATCAGATGCTGCAATGATATTTCCAATATCTCTAATAGCTTTCGAGAAAATGAGGAGGAAAGTCATGTTTTTATATAAATATTAAGTTTCATTTTACTGCGTAATTATTAGTCATAGAACAAATATTCATAATATCAGTTGTACAGTTTAATTAGGTCTATCAGATGCTGCAATTATATTTCCAATATCTCTAATAGCTTTCAAGAAAATGACGAGGAAAGTCATGTTATTATATAAAAATACGGTTTTATTTTACTGCGTAAATATTAGTCATAGAACAAATATTCATAATATCAGTTGTACAGTTGAATTAGGTGTATCAGATGATGCAATGATATTTCCAATATCTCTAATAGCTTTCGAGAAAACGAGGAAGAAAGTAATTTTAAAAAAAGTAAAATTCAGTATTTATTAGTACTAGTGAAAATATTCATAATGACAGTAGTAGATTTTAATTTGGTCTATCAGATGCTGCAATGATATTTCCAATATCTCTAATAGCTTTCGAGAAAATGAGGAGGAAAATCATGTTTTTATATAAATATTAAGTTTCATTTTACTGCGTAATTATTAGTCATAGAAATAATATTCATAATGAGAGTTGTACAGTTTAATTAGGTATATCAGATGCTGCAATGATATTTCCAATATCTCTAATAGCTCTCGGGAAAATGAGGAGGAAAGTCATATTTTTATATAAATATTAAGTTTCATTTTACTGCGTAATTATTAGTCATAGAACAAATATTATTAATGACAGTTGTACAGTTTAATTAGGTATATCAGATGCTGCAATGATATTTCCAATATCACTAATAGCTCTCGAGGAAATGAGGGGAAAAGTTATGTTTATATAAAAATATTAAGTTTCATTTTACTGAGTTATTATTAGTCATAGAACAAATATTCATAATGACAGTTGTACAGTTTAATTAGGTGTATCAGATGCTGTAATGATATTTTCAATATCTCTAATAGCTTTCGAGAAAATTAGAAGGAAAGTCATGTTTTTATATAAATATAAAGTTTAATTTTACTGCGTAATTATTAGTCATAGAACAAATATTCATAATTTCAGTTTTACAGTTTAATTAGGTCTATCAGACGCTGCAATGATATTTCCAATATCTCTAATAGCTTTCGAGAAAATGAGGAGGAAAGTCATGTTTTTTAATAAAAATTAAGTTTCATTTTACTGCGTAATTATTAGTCATAGAACAAATATTCATAATATCAGTTGTACAGTTTAATTAGGTCTATCAGATGCTGCAATTATATTTCCAATATCTCTAATAGCTTTCAAGAAAATGACGAGGAAAGTCATGTTATTATATAAAAATACGGTTTTATTTTACTGCGTAATTATTAGTCATAGAACAAATATTCATAATATCAGTTGTACAGCTGAATTAGGTGTATCAGATGATGCAATGATATTTCCAATATCTCTAATAGCTTTCGAGAAAACGAGGAAAAAAGTATTTAAAAAAAAAGTAAAATTCTGTATTTATTAGTACTAGTGAAAATATTCATAATGACAGTTGTAGATTTTAATTTGGTCTATCAGATGCTGCAATGATATTTCCAATATCTCTAATAGCTTTCGAGAAAATGAGGAGGAAAATCATGTTTTTATATAAATATTAAGTTTCATTTTACTGCGTAATTATTAGTCATAGAAAAAATATTCATAATGAGAGTTGTACAGTTTAATTAGGTATATCAGATGCTGCAATGATATTTCCAATATCTCTAATAGCTTTCGGGAAAATGAGGAGGAAAGTCATGTTTCTATATAAATATTAAGTTTCATTTTACTGCGTAATTATTAGTCATAGAACAAATATTCATAATTTCAGTTCTACAGTTTAATTAGGTCTATCAGATGCTGCAATGATATTTCCAATATCTCTAATAGATTTCGAGAAAATGAGGAGGAAATTCATTTTTTATATAAATATTAAGTTTCATTTTACTGCGTAATTATTAGTCATAGAACAAATATCCATAATGACAGTTGTACAGTTTAATTAGGTATATCAGATGCTGCAATGATATTTCCAATATCTCTAATAGCTCTCGGGAAAATGAGGAGGAAAGTCATGTTTTTATATAAATATTAAGTTTCATTTTACTGCGTAATTGTTAGTCATAGAACAAAATATTCATAATGACAGTTGTACAGTTTAATTAGGTGTATCAGATGCTGCAATGATATTTCCAATATCACTAATAGCTCTCGATGAAATGAGGGGAAAATTTATGTTTATATAAAATATTAAGTTTCATTTTACTGAGTTATTATTAGTCATAGAACAAATATTCGTAATGACAGTTGTACAGTTTAATTAGGTGTATCAGATGCTGTAATGATATTTTCAATATCTCTAATAGCTTTCGAGAAAATTAGAAGGAAAGTCATATTTTTATATAAATATAAAGTTTAATTTTACTACGTAATTATTAGTCATAGAACAAATATTCATAATTTCAGTTTTACAGTTTAATTAGGTCTATCAGATGCTGCAATGATATTTCCAATATCTCTAATAGCTTTCGAGAAAATGAGGAGGAAAGTCATGTTTTTATATAAATATTAAGTTTCATTTTACTGCGTAATTATTAGTCATAGAACAAATATTCATAATATCAGTTGTACAGTTTAATTAGGTCTATCAGATGCTGCAATTATATTTCCAATATCTCTAATAGCTTTCAAGAAAATGACGAGGAAAGTCATGTTATTATATAAAAATACGGTTTTATTTTACTGCGTAAATATTAGTCATAGAACAAATATTCATAATATCAGTTGTACAGTTTAATTAGGTGTATCAGATGATGCAATGATATTTCCAATATCTCTAATAGCTTTCGAGAAAACGAGGAAGAAAGTAATTTTAAAAAAAGTAAAATTCAGTATTTATTAGTACTAGTGAAAATATTCATAATGACAGTAGTAGATTTTAATTTGGTTTATCAGATGCTGCAATGATATTTCCAATATCTCTAATAGCTTTCGAGAAAATGAGGAGGAAAATCATGTTTTTATATAAATATTAAGTTTCATTTTACTGCGTAATTATTAGTCATAGAAATAATATTCATAATGAGAGTTGTACAGTTTAATTAGGTATATCAGATGCTGCAATGATATTTCTAATATCTCTAATAGCTCTCGGGAAAATGAGGAGGAAATTCATATTTTTATATAAATATTGTTTCATTTTACTGCGTAATTATTAGTCATAGAACAAATATTATTAATGACAGTTGTACAGTTTAATTAGGTATATCAGATGCTGCAATGATATTTCCAATATCACTAATAGCTCTCGAGGAAATGAGGGGAAAAGTTATGTTTATATAAAAATATTAAGTTTCATTTTACTGAGTTATTATTAGTCATAGAACAAATATTCATAATGACAGTTGTACAGTTTAATTAGGTGTATCAGATGCTGTAATGATATTTTCAATATCTCTAATAGCTTTCGAGAAAATTAGAAGGAAAGTCATGTTTTTATATAAATATAAAGATTAATTTTACTGCGTAATTATTAGTCATAGAACAAATATTCATAATTTCAGTTTTACAGTTTAATTAGGTCTATCAGACGCTGCAATGATATTTCCAATATCTCTAATAGCTTTCGAGAAAATGAGGAGGAAAGTCATGTTTTTTAATAAAAATTAAGTTTCATTTTACTGCGTAATTATTAGTCATAGAACAAATATTCATAATATCAGTTGTACAGTTTAATTAGGTCTATCAGATGCTGCAATTATATTTCCAATATCTCTAATAGCTTTCAAGAAAATGACGAGGAAAGTCATGTTATTATATAAAAATACGGTTTTATTTTACTGCGTAATTATTAGTCATAGAACAAATATTCATAATATCAGTTGTACAGTTGAATTAGGTGTATCAGATGATGCAATGATATTTCCAATATCTCTAATAGCTTTCGAGAAAACGAGGAAGAAAGTAATTTTAAAAAAAAGTAAAATTCAGTATTTATTAGTACTAGTGAAAATATTCATAATGACAGTAGTAGATTTTAATTTGGTCTATCAGATGCTGCAATGATATTTCCAATATCTCTAATAGCTTTCGAGAAAATGAGGAGGAAAATCATGTTTTCTATATAAATATTAAGTTTCAATTTACTGCGTAATTATTAGTCATAGAAAAAATATTTATAATGAGAGTTGTACAGTTTAATTAGGTATATCAGATGCTGCAATGATATTTCCAATATCTCTAATAGCTTTCGGGAAAATGAGGAGGAAAGTCATGTTTCTATATAAATATTAAGTTACATTTTACTGCGTAATTATTAGTCATAGAACAAATATTCATAATATCAGTTCTACAGTTTAATTAGGTCTATCAGATGCTACAATGATATTTCCAATATCTCTAATAGATTTCGAGAAAATGAGGAGGAAATTATTTTTTTATATAAATATTAAGTTTCATTTTACTGCGTAATTATTAGTCATAGAACAAATATTCATAATGACAGTTGTACAGTTTAATTAGGTGTATCAGATGCTGCAATGATATTTCCAATATCTCTAATAGCTTTCGAGGAAATGAGGGGAAAAGTTATGTTTATATAAAATATTAAGTTTCATTTTACTGAGTTATTATTAGTCATAGAACAAATATTCATAATGACAGTTGTACAGTTTATTTAGGTGTATCAGATGCTGCAATGATATTTCCAATATCTCTATTAGCTTTCGGGAAAATGAGGAGGAAAGTCATGTTTTTATATAAATATTAAGTTTCATTTTACTGCGTAATTATTAGTCATAGAACAAATATTCATAATGACAGTTATAGAGTTTAATTAGGTGTATCAGATGCTGCATTTATATTTCCAATATCTCTAATAGCTTTCGAGAAAATTAGAAGGAAAGTCATGTTTTTATATAAATATAAAGTTTAATTTTACTGCGTAATTATTAGTCATAGAACAAATATTCATAATTTTAGTTTTACAGTTTAATTAGGTCTATCAGATGCTGCAATGATATTTCCAATATCTCTAATAGCTTTCGAGAAAATGAGGAGGAAAGTCATGTTTTTATATAAATATTAAGTTTCATTTTACTGCGTAATTATTAGTCATAGAACAAATATTCATAATATCAGTTGTACAGTTTAATTAGGTCTATCAGATGCTGCAATTATATTTCCAATATCTCTAATAGCTTTCAAGAAAATGACGAGAAAATTCATGTTATTATATAAAAATACGGTTTTATTTTACTGCGTAAATATTAGTCATAGAACAAATATTCATAATATCAGTTGTACAGTTGAATTAGGTGTATCAGATGATGCAATGATATTTCCAATATCTCTAATAGCTTTCGAGAAAACGAGGAAGAAAGTAATTTAAAAAAAAGTAAAATTCAGTATTTATTAGTACTAGTGAAAATATTCATAATGACAGTAGTAGATTTTAATTTGGTCTATCAGATGCTGCAATGATATTTCCAATATCTCTAATAGCTTTCGAGAAAATGAGGAGGAAAATCATGTTTTTATATAAATATTAAGTTTCATTTTACTGCGTAATTATTAGTCATAGAAATAATATTCATAATGAGAGTTGTACAGTTTAATTAGGTATATCAGATGCTGCAATGATATTTCCAATATCTCTAATAGCTCTCGGGAAAATGAGGAGGAAAGTCATATTTTTATATAAATATTAAGTTTCATTTTACTGCGTAATTATTAGTCATAGAACAAATATTATTAATGACAGTTGTACAGTTTAATTAGGTGTATCAGATGCTGCAATGATATTTCCAATATCACTAATAGCTCTCGAGGAAATGAGGGGAAAAGTTATGTTTATATAAAAATATTAAGTTTCATTTTACTGAGTTATTATTAGTCATAGAACAAATATACATAATGACAGTTGTACAGTTTAATTAGGTTTATCAGATGCTGTAATGATATTTTCAATATCTCTAATAGCTTTCGAGAAAATTAGGAGGAAAATCATGTTTTTATATAAATATAAAGTTTAATTTTACTGCGTAATTATTAGTCATAGAACAAATATTCATAATTTCAGTTTTACAGTTTAATTAGGTCTATCAGATGCTGTATGATATTTCCAATATCTCTAATAGCTTTCGAGAAAATGAGGAGGAAAGTCATGTTTTTTAATAAAAATTAAGTTTCATTTTACTGCGTAATTATTAGTCATAGAACAAATATTCATAATATCAGTTGTACAGTTTAATTAGGTCTATCAGATGCTGCAATTATATTTCCAATATCTCTAATAGCTTTCAAGAAAATGACGAGGAAAGTCATGTTATTATATAAAAATACGGTTTTATTTTACTGCGTAAATATTAGTCATAGAACAAATATTCATAATATCAGTTGTACAGTTGAATTAGGTGTATCAGATGATGCAATGATATTTCCAATATCTCTAATAGCTTTCGAGAAAACGAGGAAGAAAGTAATTTTAAAAAAAGTAAAATTCAGTATTTATTAGTACTAGTGAAAATATTCATAATGACAGTAGTAGATTTTAATTTGGTCTATCAGATGCTGCAATGATATTTCCAATATCTCTAATAGCTTTCGAGAAAATGAGGAGGAAAATCATGTTTTTATATAAATATTAAGTTTCATTTTACTGCGTAATTATTAGTCATAGAAATAATATTCATAATGAGAGTTGTACAGTTTAATTAGGTATATCAGATGCTGCAATGATATTTCCAATATCTCTAATAGCTCTCGGGAAAATGAGGAGGAAAGTCATATTTTTATATAAATATTAAGTTTCATTTTACTGCGTAATTATTAGTCATAGAACAAATATTATTAATGACAGTTGTACAGTTTAATTAGGTATATCAGATGCTGCAATGATATTTCCAATATCACTAATAGCTCTCGAGGAAATGAGGGGAAAAGTTATGTTTATATAAAAATATTAAGTTTCATTTTACTGAGTTATTATTAGTCATAGAACAAATATTCATAATGACAGTTGTACAGTTTAATTAGGTGTATCAGATGCTGTAATGATATTTTCAATATCTCTAATAGCTTTCGAGAAAATTAGAAGGAAAGTCATGTTTTTATATAAATATAAAGTTTAATTTTACTGCGTAATTATTAGTCATAGAACAAATATTCATAATTTCAGTTTTACAGTTTAATTAGGTCTATCAGACGCTGCAATGATATTTCCAATATCTCTAATAGCTTTCGAGAAAATGAGGAGGAAAGTCATGTTTTTTAATAAAAATTAAGTTTCATTTTACTGCGTAATTATTAGTCATAGAACAAATATTCATAATATCAGTTGTACAGTTTAATTAGGTCTATCAGATGCTGCAATTATATTTCCAATATCTCTAATAGCTTTCAAGAAAATGACGAGGAAAGTCATGTTATTATATAAAATACGGTTTTATTTTACTGCGTAATTATTAGTCATAGAACAAATATTCATAATATCAGTTGTACAGCTGAATTAGGTGTATCAGATGATGCAATGATATTTCCAATATCTCTAATAGCTTTCGAGAAAACGAGGAAAAAAGTATTTTAAAAAAAAAGTAAAATTCTGTATTTATTAGTACTAGTGAAAATATTCATAATGACAGTTGTAGATTTTAATTTGGTCTATCAGATGCTGCAATGATATTTCCAATATCTCTAATAGCTTTCGAGAAATTGAGGAGGAAAATCATGTTTTTATATAAATATTAAGTTTCATTTTACTGCGTAATTATTAGTCATAGAAAAAATATTCATAATGAGAGTTGTACAGTTTAATTAGGTATATCAGATGCTGCAATGATATTTCCAATATCTCTAATAGCTTTCGGGAAAATGAGGAGGAAAGTCATGTTTCTATATAAATATTAAGTTTCATTTTACTGCGTAATTATTAGTCATAGAACAAATATTCATAATTTCAGTTCTACAGTTTAATTAGGTCTATCAGATGCTGCAATGATATTTCCAATATCTCTAATAGATTTCGAGAAAATGAGGAGGAAATTCATTTTTTATATAAATATTAAGTTTCATTTTACTGCGTAATTATTAGTCATAGAAAAAATATCCATAATGAGAGTTGTACAGTTTAATTAGGTATATCAGATGCTGCAATGATATTTCCAATATCTCTAATAGCTCTCGGGAAAATGAGGAGGAAAGTCATGTTTTTATATAAATATTAAGTTTCATTTTACTGCGTAATTGTTAGTCATAGAAAAAATATTATTAATGACAGTTGTACAGTTTAATTAGGTGTATCAGATGCTGCAATGATATTTCCAATATCACTAATAGCTCTCGATGAAATGAGGGGAAAATTTATGTTTATATAAAAATATTAAGTTTCATTTTACTGAGTTATTATTAGTCATAGAACAAATATTCGTAATGACAGTTGTACAGTTTAATTAGGTGTATCAGATGCTGTAATGATATTTTCAATATCTCTAATAGCTTTCGAGAAAATTAGAAGGAAAGTCATATTTTTATATAAATATAAAGTTTAATTTTACTACGTAATTATTAGTCATAGAACAAATATTCATAATTTCAGTTTTACAGTTTAATTAGGTCTATCAGATGCTGCAATGATATTTCCAATATCTCTAATAGCTTTCGAGAAAATGAGGAGGAAAGTCATGTTTTTATATAAATATTAAGTTTCATTTTACTGCGTAATTATTAGTCATAGAACAAATATTCATAATATCAGTTGTACAGTTTAATTAGGTCTATCAGATGCTGCAATTATATTTCCAATATCTCTAATAGCTTTCAAGAAAATGACGAGGAAAGTCATGTTATTATATAAAAATACGGTTTTATTTTACTGCGTAAATATTAGTCATAGAACAAATATTCATAATATCAGTTGTACAGTTTAATTAGGTGTATCAGATGATGCAATGATATTTCCAATATCTCTAATAGCTTTCGAGAAAACGAGGAAGAAAGTAATTTTAAAAAAAGTAAAATTCAGTATTTATTAGTACTAGTGAAAATATTCATAATGACAGTAGTAGATTTTAATTTGGTTTATCAGATGCTGCAATGATATTTCCAATATCTCTAATAGCTTTCGAGAAAATGAGGAGGAAAATCATGTTTTTATATAAATATTAAGTTTCATTTTACTGCGTAATTATTAGTCATAGAAATAATATTCATAATGAGAGTTGTACAGTTTAATTAGGTATATCAGATGCTGCAATGATATTTCTAATATCTCTAATAGCTCTCGGGAAAATGAGGAGGAAATTCATATTTTTATATAAATATTGTTTCATTTTACTGCGTAATTATTAGTCATAGAACAAATATTATTAATGACAGTTGTACAGTTTAATTAGGTATATCAGATGCTGCAATGATATTTCCAATATCACTAATAGCTCTCGAGGAAATGAGGGGAAAAGTTATGTTTATATAAAAATATTAAGTTTCATTTTACTGAGTTATTATTAGTCATAGAACAAATATTCATAATGACAGTTGTACAGTTTAATTAGGTGTATCAGATGCTGTAATGATATTTTCAATATCTCTAATAGCTTTCGAGAAAATTAGAAGGAAAGTCATGTTTTTATATAAATATAAAGATTAATTTTACTGCGTAATTATTAGTCATAGAACAAATATTCATAATTTCAGTTTTACAGTTTAATTAGGTCTATCAGACGCTGCAAAGATATTTCCAATATCTCTAATAGCTTTCGAGAAAATGAGGAGGAAAGTCATGTTTTTTAATAAAAATTAAGTTTCATTTTACTGCGTAATTATTAGTCATAGAACAAATATTCATAATATCAGTTGTACAGTTTAATTAGGTCTATCAGATGCTGCAATTATATTTCCAATATCTCTAATAGCTTTCAAGAAAATGACGAGGAAAGTCATGTTATTATATAAAAATACGGTTTTATTTTACTGCGTAATTATTAGTCATAGAACAAATATTCATAATATCAGTTGTACAGTTGAATTAGGTGTATCAGATGATGCAATGATATTTCCAATATCTCTAATAGCTTTCGAGAAAACGAGGAAGAAAGTAATTTTAAAAAAAGTAAAATTCAGTATTTATTAGTACTAGTGAAAATATTCATAATGACAGTAGTAGATTTTAATTTGGTCTATCAGATGCTGCAATGATATTTCCAATATCTCTAATAGCTTTCGAGAAAATGAGGAGGAAAATCATGTTTCTATATAAATATTAAGTTTCAATTTACTGCGTAATTATTAGTCATAGAAAAAATATTTATAATGAGAGTTGTACAGTTTAATTAGGTATATCAGATGCTGCAATGATATTTCCAATATCTCTAATAGCTTTCGGGAAAATGAGGAGGAAAGTCATGTTTCTATATAAATATTAAGTTACATTTTACTGCGTAATTATTAGTCATAGAACAAATATTCATAATATCAGTTCTACAGTTTAATTAGGTCTATCAGATGCTACAATGATATTTCCAATATCTCTAATAGATTTCGAGAAAATGAGGAGGAAATTATTTTTTTATATAAATATTAAGTTTCATTTTACTGCGTAATTATTAGTCATAGAACAAATATTCATAATGACAGTTGTACAGTTTAATTAGGTGTATCAGATGCTGCAATGATATTTCCAATATCTCTAATAGCTTTCGAGGAAATGAGGGGAAAAGTTATGTTTATATAAAAATATTAAGTTTCATTTTACTGAGTTATTATTAGTCATAGAACAAATATTCATAATGACAGTTGTACAGTTTATTTAGGTGTATCAGATGCTGCAATGATATTTCCAATATCTCTATTAGCTTTCGGGAAAATGAGGAGGAAAGTCATGTTTTTATATAAATATTAAGTTTCATTTTACTGCGTAATTATTAGTCATAGAACAAATATTCATAATGACAGTTATAGAGTTTAATTAGGTGTATCAGATGCTGCATTTATATTTCCAATATCTCTAATAGCTTTCGAGAAAATTAGAAGGAAAGTCATGTTTTTATATAAATATAAAGTTTAATTTTACTGCGTAATTATTAGTCATAGAACAAATATTCATAATTTTAGTTTTACAGTTTAATTAGGTCTATCAGATGCTGCAATGATATTTCCAATATCTCTAATAGTTTCGAGAAAATGAGGAGGAAAGTCATGTTTTTATATAAATATTAAGTTTCATTTTACTGCGTAATTATTAGTCATAGAACAAATATTCATAATATCAGTTGTACAGTTTAATTAGGTCTATCAGATGCTGCAATTATATTTCCAATATCTCTAATAGCTTTCAAGAAAATGACGAGAAAATTCATGTTATTATATAAAAATACGGTTTTATTTTACTGCGTAAATATTAGTCATAGAACAAATATTCATAATATCAGTTGTACAGTTGAATTAGGTGTATCAGATGATGCAATGATATTTCCAATATCTCTAATAGCTTTCGAGAAAACGAGGAAGAAAGTAATTTTAAAAAAAGTAAAATTCAGTATTTATTAGTACTAGTGAAAATATTCATAATGACAGTAGTAGATTTTAATTTGGTCTATCAGATGCTGCAATGATATTTCCAATATCTCTAATAGCTTTCGAGAAAATGAGGAGGAAAATCATGTTTTTATATAAATATTAAGTTTCATTTTACTGCGTAATTATTAGTCATAGAAATAATATTCATAATGAGAGTTGTACAGTTTAATTAGGTATATCAGATGCTGCAATGATATTTCCAATATCTCTAATAGCTCTCGGGAAAATGAGGAGGAAAGTCATATTTTTATATAAATATTAAGTTTCATTTTACTGCGTAATTATTAGTCATAGAACAAATATTATTAATGACAGTTGTACAGTTTAATTAGGTGTATCAGATGCTGCAATGATATTTCCAATATCACTAATAGCTCTCGAGGAAATGAGGGGAAAAGTTATGTTTATATAAAAATATTAAGTTTCATTTTACTGAGTTATTATTAGTCATAGAACAAATATACATAATGACAGTTGTACAGTTTAATTAGGTTTATCAGATGCTGTAATGATATTTTCAATATCTCTAATAGCTTTCGAGAAAATTAGGAGGAAAATCATGTTTTTATATAAATATAAAGTTTAATTTTACTGCGTAATTATTAGTCATAGAACAAATATTCATAATTTTCAGTTTTACAGTTTAATTAGGTCTATCAGATGCTGTATGATATTTCCAATATCTCTAATAGCTTTCGAGAAAATGAGGAGGAAAGTCATGTTTTTTAATAAAAATTAAGTTTCATTTTACTGCGTAATTATTAGTCATAGAACAAATATTCATAATATCAGTTGTACAGTTTAATTAGGTCTATCAGATGCTGCAATTATATTTCCAATATCTCTAATAGCTTTCAAGAAAATGACGAGGAAAGTCATGTTATTATATAAAAATACGGTTTTATTTTACTGCGTAATTATTAGTCATAGAACAAATATTCATAATATCAGTTGTACAGTTGAATTAGGTGTATCAGATGATGCAATGATATTTCCAATATCTCTAATAGCTTTCGAGAAAACGAGGAAAAAAGTAATTTTAAAAAAAGTAAAATTCTGTATTTATTAGTACTAGTGAAAATATTCATAATGACAGTAGTAGATTTTAATTTGGTCTATCAGATGCTGCAATGATATTTCCAATATCTCTAATAGCTTTCGAGAAAATGAGGAGGAAAATCATGTTTTTATATAAATATTAAGTTTCATTTTACTGCGTAATTATTAGTCATAGAAAAAATATTCATATTGAGAGTTGTACAGTTTAATTAGGTATATCAGATGCTGCAATGATATTTCCAATATCTCTAATAGCTTTCGGGAAAATGAGGAGGAAAGTCATGTTTCTATATAAATATTAAGTTTCATTTTACTGCGTAATTATTAGTCATAGAACAAATATTCATAATTTCAGTTCTACAGTTTAATTAGGTCTATCAGATGCTGCAATGATATTTCCAATATCTCTAATAGATTTCGAGAAAATGAGGAGGAAATTAATTTTTTATATAAATATTAAGTTTCATTTTACTGGGTATTTATTAGTCATAGAAAAAATATTCATAATGAGAGTTGTACAGTTTAATTAGGTATATCAGATGCTGCAATGATATTTCCAATATCTTTAATAGCTCTCGGGAAAATGAGGAGGAAAGTCATGTTTTTATATAAATATTAAGTTTCATTTTACTGCGTAATTATTAGTCATAGAAAAAATATTCATATTGAGAGTTGTACAGTTTAATTAGGTATATCAGATGCTGCAATGATATTTCCAATATCTCTAATAGCTTTCGGGAAAATGAGGAGGAAAGTCATGTTTCTATATAAATATTAAGTTTCATTTTACTGCGTAATTATTAGTCATAGAACAAATATTCATAATTTCAGTTCTACAGTTTAATTAGGTCTATCAGATTCTGCAATGATATTTCCAATATCTCTAATAGATTTCGAGAAAATGAGGAGGAAATTAATTTTTTATATAAATATTAAGTTTCATTTTACTGCGTAATTATTAGTCATAGAAAAAATATTCATAATGAGAGTTGTACAGTTTAATTAGGTATATCAGATGCTGCAATGATATTTCCAATATCTCTAATAGCTCTCGGGAGAATGAGGAGGAAAGTCATGTTTTTATATAAATATTAAGTTTCATTTTACTGCGTAATTATTAGTCATAGAACAAATATTATTAATGACAGTTGTACAGTTTAATTAGGTGTATCAGATGCTGCAATGATATTTCCATTATCACTAATAGCTCTCGAGGAAATGAGGGGAAAATTTATGTTTATATATAAATATTAAGTTTCATTTTACTGAGTTATTATTAGTCATAGAACAAATATTCATAATGACAGTTGTACAGTTTAATTAGGTGTATCAGATGCTGTAATGATATTTTCAATATCTCTAATAGCTTTCGAGAAAATTAGAAGGAAAGTCATGTTTTTATATAAATATAAAGTTTAATTTTACTGCGTAATTATTAGTCATAGAACAAATATTCATAATATCAGTTGTACAGTTTAATTAGGTGTATCAGATGCTGCAATGATATTTCCAATATTTCTAATAGCTTTCGAGAAAATGAGGAGGAAATTGATGTTTTTAAATAAATATTAAGTTTAATTTTACTGCGTAATTATTAGTCATAGAACAAATATTCATAATATCAGTGTTACAGTTTAATTAGGTCTATCAGATGCTGCAATTATATTTCCAATATCTCTAATAGCTTTCAAGAAAATGACGAGGAAAGTCATGTTATTATATAAAAATACGGTTTTATTTTACTGCATAAATATTAGTCATAGAACAAATATTCATAATATCAGTTTTACAGTTGAATTAGGTGTATCAGAAAATGCAATGATATTTCCAATATCTCATATATCTCATATATCTCAATATCTCATGTCATGTTTATATATAAATATTAAGTTTCATTTTACTGCGTAATTATTAGTCATAAAACAAATATTCATAATGACAGTTGTACAGTTTAATTAGGTGTATCAGATGCTGCAATGATATTTCCAATATTTCCAATATTTTCAATATCCAATATCTAATGCTAGCTATAAGAGCCCGTCGCTAACGGCCGACGGAGCGACGGTTATATATTGCTGCCGGCGATGTTGCCAAACCGCAGTTATCGTACCGTAAAATTATCTATTGAATATCACATAAATACTCATAAGAACGGTAATTCTGATATATAAGACAATAGAAATTTGTAAATAATGATAAAAGTTGTTACACTGGCCTATACTTATTGTCATCATACGTTTGGTATATGCATGGGAATGATATAAAGATCTTGGCACAGACGTCGTGCCGCAAACACAGGAGAGGGAGACGCTGCTGGCACATACGGTGTGCCGCAAGAACTGAATGGGTTAAGGCCTGCCATCGCACACCACAACTCTACACTACACTCAGCATTACCATTTCAGTCTATTTATTTATTATTTTGTTTTTTGAATTGGATGCGTTTTTTTTTGATACGTGTTCAAAAGTCAGAGCTCTACACTGATCATTACCATTTCAGTCTTTTAAATTAGATGTTTTTTTGTTTTTTTTTGTTGGCTACGTGGAGTTTAAATGACTTGTTCACTGCACGGCGAGAGGAGAGGAGAGGGGAGAGGATAAGTTGAGGTCCTTCTGAAGCCTGTGATGCATGGTAATTATACAGTGTGACGCATTATTAAGGGGTGTAAGCTGTACTGTCTGATGTTCTATTGATGTTATGAAGGAATACCATAGCACTACTCTCTTCAGATGCTTGTCAGTCTTGGGTGTAGTGTTTGTGGGTGTTTGAAAGCAGTGTGTTGGTGCAGCAGCAGTGGCAGCAGTGAGGAGGTGGTGGTGGTGGTGGTGGTGGTGCACAGCTGCATAGATATGTCACACTTGCACTGTGGCTCCGTACTAAGACAAAATAATCTCTCTGACCTAACCTAACCTAACCTAACCTAACCTAACCTAACCTTAAAGTGTATACTACGTCACTATTCCTTCTTTGAGGTTCTAAGACGACACATGTGAATAAAGAAGAATCAGAAGGATGGAAGGGAAAGGAAATAAAGTCTTCACAAATAGCGGCGCATGGAATGGAACGTGAGTGAGTTGCAGGTAACCATGTTTAACCCGGGCCAAGGGAGGGACAGACGGAGGCAGCCCTGAGACCCCCAAGCAGACACACACCTTACGTCAATAAAAATGTCTACGTCAACGCGGGTATATCTCAAAGTAATAGAATGCAGATATATTTACTCAACTCCTGACGACATGTTGCAAATATATTCATACTCATGCATATATACATACATACAATACATGCATACAAGGCAACACCACCATCAACACCACCCTTTAACACCACCAGGTAACACTAGTACAGGTAGTGAGGTGGTGCATGACAGCCAGAAATCCCCAGCAAGCAGCAGCGGGGATGGGAGGGGCGCTGGGGGAGTAGGGGGAGGGGCGGGCGGGGCGGGGCGAGGCTGGCTGGAGTGAGGTGAGGTGAGAGAACCGAAACATAAGGAGTGGACAGCAGGGTGGAGTAGGAAAGGTGGAGTGGGGGGGGGACATAGATTTTAGGTGGCGTTACTTGTGTGTGGAGGGGGAGATGAGGATGAGGATTGAGGGGTTGGGGAGGTAGAGAGGGGAATGGGGGAGTGGGGGAGAGAGGAGGAGGGGAGTGTGTATGTGTGTCTGATGTGAGAGGAAGCAAGCTGTTACCTGTAATGATTGCTTTCCCTTCCTTCTGCCTGTAGTTACCTGAGAGAGAGAGAGAGAGAGAGAGAGAGAGAGAGAGAGAGAGAGAGAGAGAGAGAGAGAGAGAGAGAGAGAGAGAGAGATTAAGCAAGCATACCAATCTTCATATCAATAGAAAGCAATACGCTGCACTGCTTCTTGAGGGAATACTGTCTCTCTCTCTCTCTCTCTCTCTCTCTCTCTCTCTCTCTCTCTCTCTCTCTCTCTCTCTCTCTCTCTCTCTCTCTCTCTCTCTCTCTCTCCTACTACTACTACTTTGCATGTCATTATCAAGTGATTTTCCTTATTCTTTCCCTTCATTATTATTTTTGTTCCTCACTAAATGGGAAGAAGAGAGATTAGGAGAGACTTAAGGAGAGAGAGAGAGAGAGAGAGAGAGAGAGAGAGAGAGAGAGAGAGAGAGAGAGAGAGAGAGAGAGAGAGAGAGAGAGAGAGAGAGAGAGAAGTAGGACAGTAGAGGGATTGCAAGGAAGTGAAGAAGGGAAATGTAAGGGAAGGAAAGAGGGAAGGAAAGAGGGAGAGAAAGAGGGAGGGAAAGAAGGAGAGAAGACCTAAGGGTAAGAGTTATTGGTGTATTGTGTTTGTTCTTCTTCTTCCTCTTCTTCCTCTTCCTCCTCCTCCTCCTCCTCCTCCTCCTCCTCCTCCTCCTCCTCTTGTTCTGTAATGGCTTTTCCTCCTCCTTGCTGTTCTATATTTAGTTTGTTTTTCTTTTTCTTTTTCTTTTTCTTCTTCTTCTTTTACTACTAATACACATTCTCTCACGTCGAAATTGTTTTGAGAGAGAGAGAGAGAGAGAGAGAGAGAGAGAGAGAGAGAGAGAGAGAGAGAGAGAGAGAGAGAGAGAGAGCCGGTCATATGTTGCGCTTTCTCCTCTCATTATTTCTCTCTCCTTCCTTCTTGCTTTCTCTACGTCTTCTCTCTCTCTCTCTCTCTCTCTCTCTCTCTCTCTCTCTCTCTCTCTCTCTCTCTCTCTCTCTCTCTCTCTCTCTCTCTCTCTCTCTCTCTCCTTCGGTTCTTCAAGATTTATTCATTAATCTTTTGAACCTTTCACAATCCTCTTCTTCTTCTTCCTTCTTCCTCCTTCCTCCCTACTTCCTTCCCTCTTTCTCCCTTCCTCTATTCTTCCTTCTCTCCCTCCTTCCCAGCCCTCCCTCCCTCCTCTCTCTCTCTCTCTCTCTCTCTCTCTCTCTCTCCTCTCTCTCTCTCTCTCTCTCTCTCTCTCTCTCTCTCTCTCTCTCTCTCTCTCTCTCTCTCTCTCTCTCTCTCTCTTCCCCTCGTTCGATCCATTACTCCCCCTCTCTACCTCTCCCTTTCTCCCTTCTCTCCCCTGTTTCCCGTCCCCTCCTCCCCTTCTCTCCTCTCCCCTCTTCTCCCCTCCCCTCCTCTCCCCTCTCCCTCCCCTCCCCTCCCCTCTCCCTCCCCTCTCTGCCCAAAAGAGAGCCTGGCACCTCTGACTCCCTCTCCTGCCAACTCTCATTTCTTCCTCCTTTCACCCCTTCAAGAGAGAGAGAGAGAGAGAGAGAGAGAGAGAGAGAGAGAGAGAGAGAGAGAGAGAGAGAGAGAGAGAGAGAGAGAGAGAGAGAGTGTCAAGAAAAAAAAAATATTATAAGTGGACGTAAATATTCTATGAAACGGGAGGGAGAGATTGGAGAGGGATCGAGAGGGATGGAGTGGGATAGTCAATGAGAGAGGGGAGGGAATACGAGAGGGATTAAGAGGG
>JAPQNM010000019.1:15204740-15207240 GCA_029783475.1 Metacarcinus magister
AGTGAGGTGGAGGCGCTGCTTCCTAACGTATATTTAGACAACCAGAAATATCGTGGTTGAGCTGACTCGCTGCCTGCTCTCTCTCTCTCTCTCTCTCTCTCTCTCTCTCTCTCTCTCTCTCTCTCTCTCTCTCTCTCTCTCTCTCTCTTTTATTATCAGCCTTCTGTCCAATCTGCTTCTTATGTAGGTGTGTGTGTGTGTGTGTGTGTGTGTGTGTGTGTGTGTGTGTGTGTTTATTTTCTATTAGTGAGGATACATTGGAACAAATTGATAATGAAAAAAAATGTGAAAATTAGACTGATTTCAACTTTTTCATTCATTTCCTTCTATTAATTATTGACATTTTCTTATGCATGATTATTCAGAATTAATGTTGGTTTTGCTTCCTTTCAATATCTATTCATTATCAGTCATTATTTCCTTCCTTGGTACGTAATTCCTTGATATATAGCGGGGTTTTTTTTTCTCCCTAATTCATATATGGGGTCGGTTACCATGTCTTAATTAGCATCTCTCAGGTGTTAGGGGACTTCCTTACACCTGTATTAGCTACGTGTTATAAGATGCAATTTGTTAGGTAAAGTTAGAATCATGTCCTTACCTTTTTTCTTTTCTGGGGAAGCGAATTGAAAAATAAATAAATAAATAACATATATGGAATCACACATATAAGGTATTTGGTGGTGTTATAGTAGTAGTAGTAGTAGTAGTAGTAGTAGTAGTAGTAGTAGTAGTAGTAGTAGTAGTAGTAGTAGTAGTGGTGTTAGGAAATGTTAGTTAGTGCATCCTGAAAATTATGTCTGTTTGGAAATAGTTTGATACGTGGAAGGAAGGATAAAAATCATACTAATTGATAAGTGATTATTGGTAAATTTACACACACACACACACACACACACACACACACACACACACACACACACACACACACACACACACACACACACACACACACGTCAGTCTGTACGCATTTTTCATCTTCTTTCAGTCGTTAATCAATGCACAAAGCACATACTGAAGAGGAAAAAGACTCACAATATACCTCCTCCTCCTCCTCCTCCTCCTCCTCCTCCTCTTGTCCTCCTTTCTTTAGACACGCCCACGCACAAGGAAGCAACAACAATAGGCGTCAAACTACAGGACACTAAGCAAACATTCTTTTTTAACACACACACACACACACACTCACACACACACACACACACACACACACACACACACGTCAGTCTGTACGCATTTTTCATCTTCTTTCAGTCGTTAATCAATGCACAAAGCACATACTGAAGAGGAAAAAGACTCACAATACACCTCCTCCTCCTCCTCCTCCTCCTCCTCCTCTTGTCCTCCTTTCTTTAGACACGCCCACGCACAAGGAAGCAACAACAATAGGCGTCAAACTACAGGACACTAAGCAAACATTCTTTTTTAACACACACACACACACACACACACACACACACACACACACACACACCCACACACACACACACACACACACACACACACACACTTACACTTACATAAAAACAAATAAACAATCTAATTCCGTCCTTCAGAGAAATAAAAAAGAAACTGTTTGAAATCTTTAACACGATAATCCATGAACTGTTTGTGTGTGTGTGTGTGTGTGTGTGTCTGTCTCTCTCTCTCTCTCTCTCTCTCTCTCTCTCTCTCTCTCTCTCTCTCTCTCTCTCTCTCTCTCTCTCTCTCTCTCTCTCTCTCTCTCTCTCTCTCTCTCTCTCTCCCTTATGCAACACGAGTCATTTTTTTCTCCGTCACTCAATCTCATTTTCCTCATTTTTATATAATTATTTTCTTTGTATTAACTCACTTCACTCATTAACGTGAAATATAAGTGGGAAAAAAGTAAAGAAAGAAAGTAAGTAAGTAAGGAAGCACACCTCTCACCCTTATTTTCCCTCTCTCATTTTCCCTCATTTTCTCACTTTTTTCTCTCACTATCTTTTACCCTCATCGATTTACTTACTCAAATCTCTCTTCTCGTTAACTTCCCTTTTATTAATATTTTTTTGTGTCTCCTCCAATCAAAACACTCTTTACAATAACTTTTTTTTCCTTCCTTCCTTTCTTTTCTTCCTTGTTATCCTA
Source organism: Metacarcinus magister (assembly GCA_029783475.1). Classification (NCBI taxonomy): domain Eukaryota; kingdom Metazoa; phylum Arthropoda; class Malacostraca; order Decapoda; family Cancridae; genus Metacarcinus; species Metacarcinus magister. The sequence goes on from JAPQNM010000019.1 coordinate 15,206,850, forward strand.
TCTTGTAACACTTTCCTTCCCTTATTTTCTTCCTTATTGTCTTTCTATCTCGTAACTTTTTTTTCCTTACTGTCTATCCATCTTGCAACATTTTTTCCTGTATTATTTTTTTTCCTGTTGTCTTCCTGTCTCGTTACATCTTTCTTTCTGTGTGTTCAGCTCATCGTTATAACTAGACGGGGCTGTCAGGGTCTCAGCAAGCAGGACAGGAAGTGGAATTTGATATTAATTAAAGGGAGGAGGAGGAGGAAGAGAGAGAGAGACGGAGAGAAGAGGAAGAGAGAGAGAGAGACGGAGGGAGGAGGGAAGATAAGGAGATGGAAGATACAGGGCAACAGGAAGAGAGGGGTAGAGAGAGAAAGAGAAATTGGGAGATAGAAAAGAAAGGAAG
>JAPQNM010000019.1:15217240-15219740 GCA_029783475.1 Metacarcinus magister
GAGGCCTCAGCCGCTGGTCAAGGCCGTTCCCCGCCGCTGGCTTGTTGGTGAAACAGTTATGACCTTCGCGCCGGCAGGACGGGTCTCGGGCGACATGGTAGGCTCAGGACCAGGCGGACGGCGGCTCTTTCCTGGCTTTAGAGGGATAAGAGGTAGGCTGCCGTCCTGCGTCAAGTGTTTGTGGCAGACACACGTCCGTGCAGCCAGAGAAATGCAAACTGCGTCTCCTCCCCACGCCCGCCCGTGCCAGACCCGCACACTCCTCCTGTAAACATTTGTGAATAGATGCCGTGGAATGCAACACAGATGGTCCATTCCGTTCAGCACACGAAGGAACAATAATATTAGACACAGACGCGACCACACGCACAGACGCCCTCCCACTCCACCCTCCACCCGTTACTCTACCTGTACGACTCTTTCTCTTCCTCCTCACAGCAACGCAGCCGCTCCACATCTTATAATATTGAACACATCAAGGCAAACAAACACTCATTGATTAATTGATAAATGCGCAAATTATTTTTAAGCTATAGGAGAGAAATCGAACTGAGGATCATAGGAGTGAGTGAACCTGAGTCGTGAACCTGAGTCTGCACGTGGAAAGTCTGTAAGAGAGGGTATTATCACCGTCTGGATAGGGTTTTTTATTTTTTTTTTTCCTCATGGGCGGGAATAAAAGTCTTCGGGTAATACTAAGTCACCGTAACTCCATCAGAAGATAACGAGACACTCTTTTAAGCCTTTCGTTCCTCTGGGAGCTTAATCAACAGACGCTGGAAATCAACACAGACAAATATATTAAAACTAGTAGTAGTAGTAGTTGTAATAGTAGTAGTAGTAGTAGTAGTAGTAGTAGTAGTAGTAGTAGTAGTAGTAATAATAGTAGTAGTTACCACACATCCACTCCATCGCCACATATACCACCTTTACAATCCTACAAAATGTCCATCACCACCGCTCGTAACCTCACCTGTCCTTCCGTTACAGGTGCATTCCTCATCCCGTACCTGATCATGATGGTGCTGGAGGGAGCCCCGCTCTTCCTGCTGGAGCTGGGCATCGGGCAGAGGCTTCGTCAGGGTTCCTTGGGCGTGTGGACCCTGATCTCGCCCTGGTGGAGCGGACTCGGCGTGGCCTCGACCATCGTGTCCTACCTGGTCGGCCTCTACTACAACGTGATCATCGCCTGGTGTTTCTATTACCTCTTCAACTCTTTTAAGGTGAGTGAAAGTTTCTGAAGGGTGATGAAATTTTTTATTTAATAGACCTTTTGTGTGTTGTGTGTGTGTGTGTGTGTGTGTGTGTGTGTGTGTGTGTGTGTGTGTGTGTGTGTGGGGTTTTCCAGACTTTCATTTTATTTTATTTTATTTATTTTTTCTTCTCCTTTTGTAATGGTGTCGCATGAGCCCCGTGGAGATTTATTTACGAGTTGGCGTTCCGCAAGGTGGTGTTTTAGGACCCATGTGGATTTTCTATATTGTTACAGGATTCTTGGAAGATTTCTGTATTTTTTCTTTATATTATTTTTTTCTTTTTCTTTACCTCCTTGTTCTCTTCTTTTTTTTTCTTCTTTTCTTTTCTGTTCTCTTTTCTTCTTTCTTATCTTTTCTTCTCTTCTCTTCACTTCTCTTCTTTTCTTTTCCTCTCCTTTTTATTCTTTTCCTCCTTTCTTCTTCCTTCTTTTCGTAATATTGCCTATTCCCAAGTGCTGAGTTGGTGTGTGTATGTGTGTGTGTGTGTGTGTGTGTGTGTGTGTGTGTGTGTGTGTGTGTCGTGTGGGAAAGTTGAATGTTGAGAGATCAGCAATATAGTGTTGTGTGCGTCAGCTCTGTGTTGTGTAGGTATGTATGTGCTGTGTTCAGGCCTCGTGTGTGTGTGTGTGTGTGTGTGTGTGTGTTATGTGTGTAGGAAAGAGAGAGAGAGAGAGAGAGAGAGAGAGAGAGAGAGAGAGAGAGAGAGAGAGAGAGAGAGAGAGAGAGAGAGAGAGATGTATTGGAAGACAAATTTAATTTCACAAACATAAAATAAACGGAATTCAAAGGAAAGAAGAAATCAAGTGCAATGTGTGAAAGCTTAATTCAGGGACGTCAACCAACACCTTAATATTAAAACTCTCTCTCTCTCTCTCTCTCTCTCTCTCTCTCTCTCTCTCTCTCTCTCTCTCTCTCTCTCTCTCTCTCTCTCTCTCTCTCTCTCTCTCTCTCTCTCATGGTAAACATGTTCTGCGTTTTTTCTTTTTCTTTTTTTTCGAGCAAAGTAGATTTTTTTCCGGTGCCGCAGAGAGAGAGAGAGAGAGAGAGAGAGAGAGAGAGAGAGAGAGAGAGAGAGAGAGAGAGAGAGAGAGAGAGAGAGAGAGAGAGAGAGAGAGAGAGAGAGAGAGAGAGAGAGAGAGAGAGAGAGAGAAAGAGAGAGAGAGAGAGAGATCCGATTATATGATGATGAAATATTGCAATGAAAAATGGTTTGTTGTTGTTGTTGTTGTGTTGTTATTATTATT
>JAPQNM010000019.1:15222240-15257240 GCA_029783475.1 Metacarcinus magister
ACATACCTCTCATCTCACTCCCTCATACTCCTTCCTCCTTCCTTATTCATCTCGCCCTGTATGTACTTATTGCTATTTCCTTCACGTCTGTCTCCGTTGCCCTTCTTCCCTCATTCATTTCCTTCCTCCCTCCCTCCCTGTTGCCTCATACACATCTAACCGGCCTCTGTAGGTATGTAGTGAGTCCTTGGGTAGTTGAAGGCGGTGGTAATCTTTGACGTCGGATCATAACTAGCGAGGTAGTGAACTTTGACCTTTTGCCAAACACTGAGGCAGCCAGACGCGGCCAGACAGTGAGTCTCTCCTCTTTAAGCAGCCTCTGTTGTGCCTGTCGCTGGGAAGACGTGATAACTAATGTAACTGATTTGATGTCCCGTTACAAAGGCGAAGGTTAGATTAGGGATTGGTGGTGTTATTGTTTGAGAGAGAGAGAGAGAGAGAGAGAGAGAGAGAGAGAGAGAGAGGAGAGAGAGAGAGAGAGAGAGAGAGAGAGAGAGATAGTCATGCCATCCATCGAGCTCAGGTGGTCATTATGAAGCTGATTAACTAACACAGGTAAGTGAGAGGGATGAACACAAGACAGTTATTGGATGTGAATTAATACAATTAGTCAGGTTACAATGAGCACTAAAGGTAATGGTTGTCTCGTCTCCTGTTGTGTTCCATTATACACACTCACACTGCGCACACTGCTTCCTGGAACGTACTTGTGTTGTGTTAGGTTGTATAAATGTTGTGTTGTGTTGTGTTATTGTGTTGTATAAATGTTTTGTGTTGTATAAATAGAACATACGCGCTATACAGAGAGAGGCTGATGCAGAAATAGAAATAATAAAGTCAGATTCTCATAATAGATAGCAATAGAAGTGTTACATTTGATTATAGATGAAAGAAAATACATGATAAAAGTTGATCGAAAGTTTGAAAAAAAAAAAATTGTACTTTCTCAACTCGCATATTCTAAGATCCAAATTAATAATCTTTAAGGCGAAGAATAGAAAATAAAAAAATAGAGAGATCTTGACATTAAGAGGGAACACGGCGTAGTGATCCCTTTCAGAAACCGGTTCATGCAACTATTATGTTCATGAATAGACAGAAGCAGACATTATAATAAAAATGTCGACTGTAAATAACTGTCATTAACTTGTCTTTTTTTCTCTCTCTCGCTCTCTCTTTCTTATTTTCTAGTCTACTACGTATTTTAAAGACAGACTGACTTTACTGATATATTTTTTTTTCTTTTATGGGGGAAGAGGGGATGAACTGTACTTACATATGGTGGTGATGTTTGCCTGGGTGTGGTGATGGGTGACTTATGAGATGATGGTGATGATGGTGATGTTAGTGATGAAGGTCAAAATAATGGTAATAGTGACAAAATAGATTGCACCTTACTCTATATATATAATTACATCACCTGTCACCCATTAACCCATCACCCACCCACCTGTTGTCACTCTCATCCACTCACCCACACACCTGTTGTCACCCGTCAGTCCGTTCCTCACCCACACTGTCTCTCCTCAGGTGGTGTACTTCACGGCTCTCTTCCCCTACTGCATCCTCATCATCTTCTTCGGACGTGCCGTGACTCTGAAGGGAGCTGGTGCCGGCCTTAAGCACATGTTTACCCCAGACGTAAGTACAATAACATCAATAACAACAACAACAACAAAGATAATACAGTCTAGTTGTATAATCCATTGGAAATAATCTTCGTAAAACTCAATATCTTTTTTGTAATTTTTTTTTTTTTATGAGTTAGATACATTAGTTTATTTGATTATATGTTAAAGTAAGTAGTTATATGTTTCAATAATTGAGTTGGGTTTTAGAAGAAATTATCTATAACACCTAAAAGAGTATAATTCATGAAAAAAAATATATAATGAATAGGTAAAGACAGACAGGTGTTGCAAGATAACCTAACACATCGGCACTAGAATGTTGATTAACCTCGTCTCCTCACCTTCCCTCCCTGGCCTCCCTCCGCACCCTCAGCTCTCTAAACTCCTCAACCCAACGGTGTGGATGGACGCCGCTTGTCAGGTCTTCTACTCGCTGGGTTTAGCGTTCGGTTCCCTTATAGCCTTCGCCTCCTACAACCCCATGAAGAACAACTGTAAACGTGATGCTCTCTTCATGTGTGTTATCACTGTCTTCACCGCTACCTTCGCCACCATTGACATCTTCGCCGTGCTCGGGTTCAAGGCTGTCGCGAACTACGAGAAATGTGTCGAGCAGTAAGTGTTTGCAAGTTGATCTGTGTGTTATCTTGTTTATCTCTCCTTCCCTTTTTTCTTATCTTGTTATCTCTCCTTCCTTTTGTTGGTTGTTGCTTCCGTTTGGTTGTGTGGTTTTTATTGGTGGGTAAGACAGCGTTAGGTGATTGGTGCGTGCGGTCCAGCACTTGACTTTGTGTTGTGTTGGGTTCAAGTTGAGTCATTGTAAGCCAGATGGAAGATGGGTTAGATCAAGACGTGCTGTTATGTAGATACGCTTCCTTAGCCGCGGACGGACAGAGTTGTGATGCAGCTGCAGTGTGTGGTGATGTGGTGATGTGATGAGCGATCTGCCTCTATTTACTGCTGGCTGGCGAAGAGCCAACCCACCTCGGGGACATTACACACACACCCTTCCTTCCTTCCCTGCCTCACCCCACCACTCTATCTTTCCAACACTTTCACTTGTTTCTCCATTTACCTCAATACATACCTTTGCAATTTCCTCACCTACACTTTTTACGTTCATTACATTTTCAAAGTATTTATTCCATCTATCTTCCTTTCACCGCCTCTTCCTCTCAACATCTCTTACTTCATCCCCTTCACTGTTCCTGTTCACCTTTCCTCTTTCATCCCTAACTTCCTCCCAACCTTTGTTTTCATCCTCCTTATACTGTTCACTGAGAGGACGTGGTGATAATATAGTAATACCTGTGTCAGTTTTAGTTGTCAAGTGTTTTAGAGTGATGTTCATTTATAATTCCTTGGTTTAGGGTCGTCCTTAGCCTGTCCTGCGTCTGTTTACTGTTGTCATTACGCGCTGCTTCACTTAGACACGAATGCCTCAAACTCGACCTCTCAACACCTTTAGAAAGATTTGTTTTATGGATATTTTTGTCGTGGATGTTTTTTATCTTGGATCAGTTTTTTTTCTCTGTATTCTATCTGCTTTCCATCTTGCTGAGATATTCCATGCAATGCAGTCTTCTTACTACATTAATGTTGTATCTTAATTTCTTCAACATTCTTGGTTTCCTGTTATTCATCCACATAATGTATACATGTTTAATAGGTGTCATGAAGTGGCAACCCTCGCACACCACTAATGTGGGTACAAGCAGCCTTGTGTGCTTCCACCATACAGGAGGGGAAGGTTGGGCTGGGAATACCACGTCTATTTAGCCCCATTCAAGGTCACAGTGCCTTGAGACTGGGCCCGTGCCTGCCCAGGGCCAAGTAAAGCTAGACAGGTGTACGTGGTGGCTGTAGAGAATGAGTTTGAATGGTATGTGATGAGACACGTGACCCATTTCATTGGGTGATCTGTGTGACCTCGAACTATAACCTTCTGTTTCTAGATTCTGGACTCCCCACACCCTCTTCTGTATGGATAATAGGGTTTCTAAACAGTGACATGATCATGATTATACATACATTTAGCAATTACACAGATACTCTAAAAAAAAGAAAAGTTTACAGAAATCTTTATTTTTTACAAGCTAATAACCTGTTCTCTTTATTTTTTCTGTGCAGCAACATTAACATACTTGAGAATATCCTCCCAACGCTGCCCGAACACACCCAGAAGATTGACGTGAACCTCGACAACTACGACACCGTTTGGCCTCAGATTGTGGACGTAATCAAGGAGGCCTACGAGAACAAGACTCACCACAGGATCAAGCACTGCAGCGTGGAGGACGAGCTCGGCCAGGTGAGTGTGCATCAAGGGGACACTTAGGTTAGACTTGAGTGAAAGGTTGATTACTTAGCCTCACCTCACCACACCTACCCACCCTTATCTATATATCACCCTCCATTCTCCACTATACACCATCTCCCCATCATCACACCCCACTATGTTATCTCCCCTTCAACTATCTAATCCTCCTCCTCCTCCTCGTCCTTGTCCTCGTCCCCCAGGCTGCCGAGGGAACAGGTTTGGCTTTCATCGTCTTCACACAAGCCATCGTGGAACTCCCTGGCAGCAACTTCTGGTCGGTTTGTTTCTTCATGATGCTGCTCGCGTTGGGTCTCGGGTCTCAGTTCGGTACGATGGAAGGTGTGATAACCAACCTGTTTGATATGAAGGTGTTCTCAAGAGTGCGCAAGGAAATCCTGACTGGTGAGTGTAATTCTAAGACAGGAAGATGATGGATAAAGGGAAAGAAAATAGGAGGAAAGGGGATAGGGAGAAACACAGGACTAGATTAGGTACGAGAATGAGAGAGGAAGAGAAGAGAGAAAGGAGTGTAAATGAAGAAGAAATTGTAGATATTATTTTTTTATATAAGAAAAAAGATATTTCCCTCAACTCTCCGACACTTGCTTTTGTATATACTTAGCTGGATGACCACACCAGTCAGTCTGATCTGTAACCCCTTTTCCTTCCTCCTCCTCCTCCAGGGTGTGTGTGCCTCTCCAGTTTGCTTATCGGTCTTATCTTCTGTACGGGCGCCGGTGAGTACTGGCTGGGCATGTTTGACACCTTTGCTGGCTCCATGGGTCTCATCATCATCGCCTTCTTTGAAACGATCGTCATCTCTTATGTGTACGGCCACAAGAAGTTCTCCAGCGACGTTGAGAAGATGATTGGTGAGTGGCCTGGGTGGTACTGGCAGGCCACGTGGCGGTTCATCTCACCGCTCACCATCTTCACCATCGTGGTTGCCTCCGTCTACTACAGGATCACCAACCCTCCAACTTACCCCGCCTGGAATGCTGAATTGGTTAGTGTTTGTTTGGTTTTTTGTCTATGTAAACTGTCAATTCTCTCTGATTTTTTTTTCTATATTTTGTTCAGTTAAGTTATTCTTCTCAGTAAGTTCCTCTGACATGTTTTTGGGGATTGATTCTCTTTCTTTGTCGTTTAGTTCATTTATTTTCTTTATTATTTTCCTGTATAGTGTGTCATGGTGTTTATTATTACATGAAGGATTACATAACATTACATGGCATTCTACCACTCTGGCCTTGGGTTGGAACTAACAAAATATCCCATAACTTCTAAAAATCCACACGGGTGATATCCACAAAACATTACAATTCAATCAAAACTCAATCCTCTATCCAATCCTTCACCATCAACACCACCTCAATAACTATCTCTCTTTAGTCTTTACCACCTCAATAACTATCTCTCTTTAGTCTTTACCACCTCAATAACTATCTCTCTTTAGTCTTTACCACCTCATTGGGCATCTCTCTTTACCACCTTACCCTCCTCTCCACAGGGCATGTCTGAACAAGTACCCTACCCCGGCTGGGCCATGTTCGTGTGTCTGCTGCTGCTCATGGGCGGATTCCTACCCATCCCTATTGTCTACTTCATGCGGCGGTGGCAATGCATCCGCTTCGACTCCAACATCCACGAAGCATCCATCAAGCGTGTGGAGACGACCATATCCACGCAGGGCATGATCAAGGGAGAGGAGGTGGGTACTGGGTATTGATAGTTAAGGTGGAGAACTGGGGTTAGCAAAAAAGACTTGGGTACTACTGAAGGATTATTATGGGGATGGAAAGGATGGGAAGTGTAAGGAGTGTAGGATGTGGTGAGTACTTGGGGTGAAGGTGGGTGGGAGAGTGGTATGAGGGAAGAAGGAAGAGGGATTTTATCTGATGGTGATTTTGGTGTGTGTTTTTACAGTTGCATAATGATATTGTTTCATTGCGGCCCTCACCAGACTGTGTGTGTGTGTGTGTGTGTGTGTGTGAGATTGGTATTAGAGTTCCTTTGCCAGTACCCTTTGACAGTCATCTTACCCTTTTCATACAGACAAAACTACCACTCACGGACCAAAACACATTACTGGAACCGTGTGTCAAGTGTCAACCATTCCAGACTAAGATGTGACTGACCTTTTTACCCGAATAACACACACGGACACACTAGCCATCCAACACACACGTTCCCAGGCTGGCAGGACTCAAGCGTGGGTGTCAGGTGTTCCAGGATGTCTTGAGTGTGGCTTCTTTACCTTGCTGCTCGCTGCCTTGGTCTTGCTGTCTAGGGGGGGCGGGGGCGTCCTCACTGTAGATTATGCCAAAGTCTATCTATTAAGGAAAGACAGCTGAACTTTATAGCATCGAGGGAATGAATCACTTAGCAAGGCATGAACTCTTGTCATTTAGGTTTGGCTTTTTGATCATTTCTTCACTGGTGTTGATGAGGTGTGAAGCGTCAAGGGTTGTTGGCCAGACCTTGAGTATGAGAACCAACTCCACCCTATGCAAGTCAGCCCTCAGTCACTCCATGGAAGTCCACCCAAAGGCATTATTTTTGGACTGCATCAAACAGTTCTCCACATAGCAAAGAATCCATTATCAACAACCACAAAGGAATATATATTGGCTCTCCAGTACTAGCTCAGCACCTCCCAAAAACACAACCCAAACACTCAGGCTTGATATCCATTCACTTAATTACTATTACCTAATTAGAGAAGTAGAGGATTCATGTTGAAGTAGACCAAGTGGTTTCCCTTCATCCTAAAGTGACACAGCATAGCCGGTACAGGCACACAGCTGGCCAGACCCTCCCACCGCCTCTCTCTTGCAGCTAATGGACCGAAGCAACACGTCAGATAGTGAGTGGACAAGACTCTTCGATGATAGGGTAGACTCCTCCAGCAGCCTTGAGTGATGGCCGGTGGGCATAGGCAGAGGTGTGTGGCTGGTGTAGATCCTTCTCGCTAACACTTTTAGCCGCCGCAGTTTTGGCTTTGTCTGTCATAGTGATGAACCGATGTGTGTACGTACAACCATTACCACCTAAAGAAGCTGGACTCACATGCGAACCTCAATACTAAATAGTTCAAAATATTTTAAAACTTTCTAAAGGAACCACTAAAAAAAATATATATCATAGCCTAAAGATAATCAAATTAAACACATGTAGAGACGAAAACCATTAGTATTATCAAGGTTATGTTTTAAATTTTCTTTAGCTACAAAAAATGCTAAATCAGTATTACCAAACCAGGTGAATACTATAAAGCTCTCATGAAGCCTTACTTAAACAATAATGATACAACCATAAGCACATCTTAACTCAATGCCCAAGAGAATGCCAGTCATTAAGCTTCCCTGAGGTGCTGGAGCAGTAACTTTCGAGTCCTTCACCAAGAGTGTGTTGTCCAATCACTGTTGTGTGGAGGCTGAGTACCTCCTGGAGGGCTGGCTGTGTGTCTGTTCCTTGGTTCCTCACACTCACTCATCCCTCGGGAAGTGTTGGTCGTATTGACTCACGCTAACTCAGCCGCCAGTAGTCCAGCTAACGCGGTGCCAGTAGCGGCATGACACATTAGGTGTGGTGACGATCTTGGCGTGTGACGTGTGTGTTGCTGCCACCTCAGGAACGACACTCCAGAGCCACACACAGATGAAAGAACCTGTGGAAAGGCGTGTCTTCTTAAGGTGTTATTAAGAAAACTAACACATATCCCTGGTGTGTTGTGTGTTCCTGTGTGTGTGTATGTGTGTGTGTGTGTGTGTGTGTGTGTGTCAGGTCCTGTGGGTTGTTCCTCCACCACACAACCAACAGACTAACAATTAGATCCTGTGTTTGTGTTCTAACCTCATTACTTTTTCAGAATTTTTGTTTCCGTGACTAATTTTGACTAATCAGCAGCTTGTGTGTAGCCTACTTGTGGAGCATTGTGGGAATGAATAACTCTTTGGCTTTCATACTAACTTAACGAACAGGTGAAACATGTCATATAATAATTAGCATACCAATTATTTGCAGTCATCTTTCATGTAATCCAAAAAATCACAAAATTGATCATAACACATAGCTACATTAATACATATGATTTGCAACACACACACACACACACACACACACACACACACGCACACACGCCTTACCCTCACCTTTACTAACGGCCGCCTCTCCTCGTGGTCGCTGCAGCATGGTCAGGAGCCCTTCTTGGGTGTCCTGTTCCCGTGTTGCTGCCCCTCAGGCCTAACCAGCCATGCCGTGCAGTACAGAGGTAATACAAAGCCGTCTTAAGGTGACCACACGTGTCCCTGAAGCCATACCCTCACACCCTTACTATACCAGCACCACCACCACGCCACACCAGGCCACACCAGCACTCAGGTGTCGCCCCCCCACACGGAACACGCTTAAAGAAATTGCTGTTTTTTTTTATATTTTGAACTCCGGCCTTGTCCGTGTTCTTCCATTCCACCACACGGCATTCCATTTTCTTTTCACTGCCACTTCACTGTTTTACCCACACGTGACGAGGTAGTGGGCGTGTACAGACTTATGTAGTTTTAGTTTTTTGAAGATGTGGAAGAAGCAGGTACCGTTGAAATTTTTTTTTTTTTAATACTCTCTAGTAATAACTTTTCTTTCCATTAAAATATCTCGTTGGATAATCTAACTCCTCTTCTTTTACAAGCATTTCAGAACTTTTTTTTTGTTTTTTTTGGCGATGATCTTAAAAAATAATAATAATAATTTGTTAGGAATAATATGGAATGTTTCTCCTTGTTATTTTTTTTTTTATCTTTACTAATTCTAACAATGACTAACATTTACTAATATCCTTTGTCTCGCTTCCTTTCTCTTTTTTAACTATTTATTTCTTCTTTCCTGAATTTTTCTTTTTTTCCCTACCATCCATCCTCCCCTTTTTTCCCACATTAATATTTTCCTTCCATATTTTCCTAATCCACTTTTTTCATCTCTTTGTATGTTCATATGTCCATGTTACTGTCACTTTGTCATGTTGTTTTCATTTCCTTGACCTTTTCTTTCCTTTCTTTCATATATTTCAATCTTTTATTGTCATATTTTTTTCATTCCTTTGTCACTGAACTAATATTTTCTCTGCGGCAGAATTTCATATCTCTTTCCTCACGTTAAGCTATCTCTCTCTCTCTCTCTCTCTCTCTCTCTCTCCTCTCTCTCTCTCTCTCTCTCTCTCTCTCTCTCTCTCTCTCTCTCTCTCTCTCTTCGTTATTTTCAGGTTTATCTCTATTATATTCTATCTTTATCTGTCCATCATTGTCTTAATTTATCTGTCTGTCTATCTGTCTGTCATTTTCTCTAATATTACGTTTGTCTGTCTGTTTGCCTCTCTCTCTCTCTCTCTCTCTCTCTCTCTCTCTCTCTCTCTCTCTCTCTCTCTCTCTCTCTCTCTCTCTCTCTCTCTCTCTCTCTCTCTCTTTTACTAACTAAACTTCTCCTTTCTCTCTCTCTGCCTCTCACGCACAGCTTCCACGACCGGACTCAGGAATTTGGACAATATATAAATCTAGTGAGTAACCATTTACGACCTTCCTCTCATGACCTAGCAGAGGCAGTGTGTAGCTTTACCTCAAGGCAGCATTGGTTGTAAATCTTGATCTTGGTTTTACTCTTGATTATTTTTCCCTCGTGATTATGGTGAAAAGGTAGATGTTTTTTTTTGTGTGTGTGTGTGTTTGATTAAAGTTCATGATTAATGGGGGGTTTTTATTATTATTATTCTTGTTGTCCAGTGAAGAGTGAATGAGTATGTTTGTTGAGATGAATGAGTGTAAGTTAATTCATTGCTGGGTTGTTAAGTCACCATCAAAATAATAATTAAAAAAAATAATAATAATACAATGCTGCTTTGACTCTTTAATTTGCATGTGTTTTGATTATAGACTGAACTCTTATTACATTTTTTTCTTTTCAATTTTTTCTTCATATTATATTATATTATTCCATGCACTTTCACTCCTTTTTTCCCCCAAGATCTCGATAGCTGCATGACAAACACCATCAGTGCATGTTTCTGTAATACCATTTGTACCTTTAAAAATAACTAATCCACCACTAATCATGAAAAGAAAATATATATATCTTGACATTTTTTATTTATTTTTGTTATTTTATATGAACACGAGTCAATTAATGCACCAGGTATGCTCACAGTGTTGATAAAGGGAGAGGGAGAGACGCACCACCTCAAACCTCACCTGTGCAAAATGTTGAACACGTCATTATAATTTTCTTCCAGGTGTTTCATTCCTTGAGGGTATAGTGTTCGAGGCTGATGATTAGCAACACCCAACACCAAACAGAAGAGGTATCACTCACGTAGCTTGCAAACAAACACCACCCTCCCCCTTGTGATGTAGACAATAAATAGGCAAGCTTACGTAGCCTAACCTAACCCAACGTAATGTATTGTAATGTGTAACCTCAATGGGATTTTTTACACTCACCTGACCTCACCCTGACCTGACCTAGAATATAAAATAGAAGATAGTGTCATATTGTATTGAAAGAGTATTTAGATATATATTAATAGGAGTATACAGATAGTAATAGTATATGAGTCAGTTCGTAAATATTTCTACTTTTTAGAATATTGCGCTACAAAAAACTACACAAGTGTTGTTATTGATGATGATTGAAGATTCGTTTGAAGTGTGGTGCAGTTATTGTTTCCTTCAGCTGTTGTAGAAAGTTAAAAGTAAAAAAAAAAACGAGAAATTTATTACGTTCATTACCACCGAATCAATAAATTAGTAAAGAGTTGAAGATTTAAAGACAAAAAAATAATACTAAGACAAGCTTTTCGATATCAGTGCATCTAGTAACTCATTCTTTTTTTTATTCTTTTATTTTTGTCTTTGTATCTCAGCCATCAACTCTCAGTCAGAATGGTGTCAGTCAAAACTCCGTGCAATATATTCCACCTTTACAGTGTATCCTCCCTCTACACTCCCCTTCCCTTAGCAATATATTGATCACTGTACATTGTTTAACGCCCTCCACCCACCCACCCAGCCCCCTCGAGCCATCCATCCGGGGCAGGTATTGACAGTACACACCAATATAAAAGTTTGTTGTTGCTGCTACCCGCTTTGTCCGTGGCGCCATTGCTGTTGTAGTGGAGCCGTAGACTGAGGCAGCTGATTGGTATACGTAGTAGTGAAGTGTACTGACTCACCACAAGCCCCGCCCAGGGATGTAGAGGACCTAGGCTGGCTTGGCGAGGATGTTTTCAAGATCCTTTTCTTTTTATATATATATGGCTTTGTAATGCTGTTATTATGATTCTTATTATTCTATTTTATATGTATGTTTATATATATTAATTTCTTTATGATTGGTTTTGATGCTTTTTATGTATTATTATTATTCGTATTGCTATTATTGTATTATTATTATTATTATTATTATCATTATTATTGTTATTATTCTTGTTATTGTTTGATGTGGGTTGTGTTGTGTGTTGCTCTCTTAACGCCCCGCCTCGCCCCGCCCACAGCTTGAGGAGTACCACGACTCTCCCGGCGACGGGGACGAGGACGACGACAACGGCCTCACTGTGCAGGGAGGCAAGTTTAGGATGGAGGTGATCGACTAGACACCCCCTCACCACCCTCCCGGCCCCATCTCCCCCTGGCCAACGCCCCGCCGGCCCGGCACCACACCCTCTACCCACGCGCCTCTCTGTGTTGGGGTGTGTGTACGTGTGTGCGTGTGTGTGTGTCGGTTGGTGTACATAATTATATATATAGAGAGAGAGACACTGTTAGCCAAACGCTGGCCCTCCCCAGTGCCAAATAACTTGCGAGAGATCGTATTTCTTGCGGTTTCATTGCTGTTTGATCATTTTTCTTTGCTCTTCGTTGCTCTGTGTCACGCGTGCTGCCGGGGTGGTGCCACAAGCCGCCTTGGGGAAGCACAGGCTATTCACACGCATCCTCACGACACTGAAGCCTCGTGTGGCACCTGGAGTCCACCTGGAGTCCACTCGGCCCCAACACCTGCCAAGGGACCCCCAAAACTGGCCTTGACTCCCGTGACCTAACTATGTAAATTCTGAGAAAATACTATACCCTGGAACACACTGTCGGTGGAGGAATGAAGAGGCGCCCCCCTACCCCACCCCCCTTGACCGTACGTGACGGGGCGGTCTCACGGGGACCAGGACGTGAAAGTGGCGTGCAAGCCTCACCCAAGACAAGACAAGCAGGTGTGTGAGTGCGTCAGGTGAGCGTGCAAACACACACACACCTTGACTCCCTGACCCCTTCCTGTACCGGCAAAGTGTTCCAGCCGCGGCAAGATATAATTGTACAGATAATACTAACATCTATTTTTCTTGTATGCATGTATGTGTGTGTGTGTGTGTGTGTGTGGTAGGGGTGGGACAGGGTGTATGTGTACGTATGTGTGTGTGTTTGTACGTGTGTTGCAGCCTCTGTTAACACCTTGGGTATGTATACATGTAGACTATGAACTGCTGCAGGAAAAAGTTTAGGCCAGGATGGGATACTATACTATACTATACGATACGATACGATACACACGGCTGGCCAGGAGAGAAATACCTAAGTGTAGCCTTAAATATCCTTACTTACGACCAACTCCACGGAATCTTGACAGTAGGAAGAAAGAAAAAAAAAAAATTATAATGGTCTGTATGGTTGTCTGTTGGGTTGAAATTGGCTGCCTACCCTCACTGAGTCTTCTATTTTTATCTCTCTTTTTCTTTTGTTTCTTTGATAGGTGTTTGAGAGTTAGATGGGCCTTGCATATCTCTCTCTTTTTTTTTCTATCTATATCTATATCTCTCTCTCTCTTTCATTCTCTCTCATTCTCGCACAGCCATCACATTATCCTGTCCCTCCCTCCCATTGCTCGGCGTCTTATGATAGTGATGTAAATACTTAGACTCATGCAAGTTTTATACATAGACAAGCTACAGCGGCTCAGACAGTTCGTTGACGCTGCCTCCTTGACCATGCAAGGCCGCCCCTCCCTCCTCCACGCTGTAAAGAAACGTCCTCATAACATAACATAACATAATATAATATAACATAACATAACATAACGCAGGAATATAGATACAAAATGACCGTGTTTTTGGAAAATGTTTATACCAACCAACCTCGTCAGTTTGTTTGTTGTCATAGTTGTTGTTGTTGTTATTATTATTATTATTATTGTGAGGGTTTGCAAAATGACTTGGTTTCTTGTAGCTACTCATCTACATCGCTTTATTTTATATCACGTTTTCTTTTTCTTTTCTTCGTTTTCTTTTAATGTTTAGTTTTCAGGTCAATAACGAAACTTCCTTTAAATGAATTAGGTCGACAATTTATGGCACAACAATTAAGTTTTCTAATCAAATAACAAGACGAGGCAATGATATTAACAATAGGAAAAGTAACACTGATGAAATAATATATAGAAACAAACATACATGATTATGCAGTATTAGGTATATAGACTATTTCCCTTCTCATCCTCATTCTCATACTTCCTGTAGAACCTGGAGACGATCATGTAGAAGTAGATGATGTAGTAGACAGTAGACACGCTAACCTCTAACCAACGCCGCTCTCTGTCAGACTAAGAGATTTTTTTCGACTTTTGATAATACAACTCGACGTAGCAAGGCTTGGTCTGGTGTGCACTAGATGAAGACGTAAACTTTTATATAACTATTGCCTAAGTAAGTCGAATTAATAATAATAATAATAATAATAGCGTAGTATGGCGTACTAACTCATTTTCTGAAGACTTTGTTTTTCTTAGGTGTCGCTCCTAAGTATTAATTAATAAGCAGTTTTACAAAGACTTAGCAATCACTGTAGTCCTTTTTTTCCACAATAAGTAAAAGGTCCTTTCTATAAGCTTACGTCCTTCTGTAAGCTTTAGGCAGGAAGCTTGACGTTCAACTCCAATCAAAGCTTCAAACAAACGATCAAAAAGTATAGATTCTGAAACCAAGATGCAGAGGAATCTAAGCTTAAGAGGACTCAGGCAATTAGGGAAAAGAAATTAATGAGACCAGAGTGTGTGATTCATTAGTAATCTTAGTATTAATCCCGTTAGACATTGATTGATATTCAGACAACCAGACACTAAGCATAGACCACCACCACCACCCCGTTTTCTTTCCTCTCCGTTCTTCGTAATCTAATGTAAAGTGAACGAATCAAGATCAGTGAATGAGAAATAGTGATAATAATTCATTCAGACCCTAAAAAAAAAATTGAAAACGTACGTCCCAGACACAAAAAAGATTAAGATTAATTAATTAAAACATTAATTAAAACCAAAAAAAAATGTTTCATATGCGACATAATATGAAAAAAAACATTCTATAATTTCTTTCCTTCATAATTGTATTGGATAAACATTTTTTTTTAATCGAAGAAGACGGGGAAAAAAAAAGTGTATATGCTTAGCTGAATCTCAAAACTGCGAGTAACTATTTTCTATAATGATAACACGTGCATGACGCATAACAAGGCCATGAACACCTGAGCATAATGATTACCTAAGCCTTCTCATTAACCTGTATAAGCCTTACCTGCCAAGTATTAAACAAAGTAGAGGCTTGCTGCGATATCTTACCTCCATATTTTTTTAACATCATCCCGTACTTTCATCGCCTATCGCCAGAGTATTAATTTAACGTATGAGGTTTTGATGTACACGTCTCTATTATATGTAACGAAAGTAAACTAAGTATACATAATGCGTGTTTTTGGATATAATAATAGTATACAGAGGCAGGTGTTGGTATACGTTATGTAAGTACACCAAACAACATAACATAACATAACATAATAGTCTTCAACGTCATTATTAAGGCTTTTGGTTCAGTTAATTCGCTCTTTTAGGTGTTGTAGCTTTGGCCAACCATGTACATTCATACATACATACATACGTGGTTAGCCTACATTACATATAAAGAAGGATTTGGGTGTATAACTTCATTTTTGTTTTGTTTAACTATAGTGTATGTAGGTAGCTATGATACGTATATGTAGAGGGTAGTTGTAGTTAGGTAGTTAGATGTCATTCATGATTGTTAAGGTTGTATGTATAAACCTTACCACAGTGGAGTGTATGTTCGTACGTACGACTCATAAAGACAGCGAAGTGGAGTGGAGTGAGGAATGACTATCATGTGAGGGAGTTGAGTGAGTGCGTGGAGGAGTGATCTTGTGTGTGTGGGGGTAGGGGGGGGGGATCGTCAAGAGTGTGTGTGGTGGTGTTGTCCCCCAGGGTGGTGTGGTGGAACAAGTGGTGTTGTGGTTATGCCATCCGTTGGGTCTTGATTTGGAGTGAAGCCAGTTCCTTAGCTTCTTTTTCTCTCTCTATCTCTCTAAGGCAGCGTTGTGTTATGTGATGTTTACCTTTTATTGGTAATGAGATCCAAAATCCAAAATCATTATGTACAGTTCAAGTTCATTCTCTGCAAAGCTGCAAATCATTTTTCATTACGACTTTTATATAACGCAAATGTATTATTTATATATATATATATATATATATATATATATATATATATATATATATATATATATATATATGTACAGCGTGTCTTTGTGCCATAACGTGATCCTCCTCGCCCGACACAGTCCTTCATGTCACGCTGCTTCCTTCCTTCCTTCCTTCCTTTCCCCTTCATGACGCGGGCCAAAGTTTGCTTGCGAAGCTAACTTGACGTTCATACTTTGTCCCTGCGGCCATCCAAGTGCTCAATCACATTCACGTTCTGCTAAGGCGAGCGACGCGCGGTGTAGGTGTGTGTACTTCAGCAGTCCAGGCATGTGTAGGGTGTTCCATTGCGTGAGCAGGACAGAGTGAGAGTTAGTGTAACATACATACAAAACACCTTGACTCCTGACGTGCGCTTTCCACACAACTTTGTTTGTTCTTGTGTTACTGTTTCATTGAGAGCGGCAGACGCAGGCCCAGAGTGGCTCCGGGCTGTGTGAGTGAATGGTCAGCGAAGGCTCTTGACAATTTGATAGAAATAGTTGCTCAAAAAAATTAAAAGACCAAACTGTAGCAACTTGATAATGTTGTGTGTGTGAGGCAGGGCGGCGCGGGGATGCTCATCAGCGTCCACTAAACAATCACTTTTCAATGCGGCATAATTACAATAACTACTTTTCCGTTACACAGCAGAGCACGTTGTTGGACGTCTCTGTGTTGAAATTACCCCCATAATTCGTGCCTTGTTGGTGATGCCTTGCCTTGGGATGAGGTGGCCTCCGGGCAGCAGGAAGGCGAATGCTAATGTTAAGAGAAAAGATGAAAATTTTATTCTCCCCTTTAAAGACGCCGCAAGGCTGGTTCCTCCTCGGCTCAACCTGTGCTAGTCCGTTGTGTGTGTCCTTAGCGAGGCCTGGCGGGGGGCGTGTGTCCTGCGCGTCCCCCTGTAGCTGCTGTACATACATAGGCAAGTCTGGTCTCTCCTAAGCTTGTGGCATTAAACTGCGAAGAGAGACATTGCAGACCACTGTGAGACGTAATGTAAGACAAGACAGACTACTACTTTTAGGGTGTATTTTGATAGACTATTTTTGGGTTAGTACTTTTATATTATTTAAGTTCTTTTTTTTTTTTTAAGTTGTACGTAGAGGAACGCTCATGTGCATTGATGTCCCTTGATGGTTTAACTGATTCATTCAACTTCGTCATATACATATATATCATCTACCTGTTCATGGATACGGAAGAATATCAACTCGAGATAAATAAGCCAAGTGAGACACAACCAAGACAACCTTTGTGTGTATAACTTATCATTGACAGTGGCAGGTAATTCATCAAACACTCAACTCACGACCACTATAAACACTATAAAACTGTAAACACGCACTACAGGTTACACTAACACGTGGTGGCCCAGCAAACCATTCTCAGTGCACAGGTGACGGACGCTAATCACTCCTTCACCTGTACTCGTCCACCTCACCTGGGAAACTTATACGTCCAGGTGTGGTGGGAGTGGTTGGCTGTGTCTGTGTGTGTTAGTATAAATGTTGTGTTTGTATAAGGACAGTAACACCAGGTAGGCTCCGCTTGTTACCTGTGAGCCTGTCTGGTGGGGAGGGTGGGCGGAAGGGCGTGACTTGCTCCTCCTTTACCTGCCTCCCGAACCCTCATTATGTGTATGTATGTACGTGTGTGTGTGTGATGTAAGTCCACACACCACACCACACTGGGATTAATTAACATAGCGTGATACAGGTATAAAAACATGTCCATTGGTAATATTTCAACCATCAAGAACAAGATCAGATGGTACTCAAAATTTGGAGATTGTCATTTTTTTTTTTTTTTTTTTTCATTGATGTGTTGCGTTCTTAGGCCTACACATCGCCGCTCCGCCCCCTTGTGTGGTGGTGGTGGTGTGGGTGTGTTGTATATAGACGTGTGTACAGGAGCCCCTTCGACAGGCAGTGTGGCGGCGCAATCTTGCATGTGATAGTACTTAATCTAGTATTGAATTTTAACTTTTCTAAGACGTCAAGTAAGTGACAGACAGGAAAGCCCATAACGTTGTGGCTGGTAGCGAGGCGCGGCAGACAGACAGACAGGTAGACAGGCAGACAGACAGGAACCCAAGGAAGAAGGTGGAAGAAAAAATACATATAACCACTCGTATTATTATCATTATTATTCTTCATATACCATCGAAGAGAATACTCACATGAAACTGTAACTCCTCTTCCTGTTAGTTGGAATCACTGCCCCTCCCCCCCCTCCCCCCTCCGCTACAATTCACCCTTTCCCCCCCCCTTCCCCCCCTTGCCTCGTCTGTCGCGCCTCGTTGACTGTTTCGGAGCAATTACGGGAATTCGACACTAATTGATAGCCTCGACTATTTTTGTAAAGAGGAACGTGGGGTGGGATTGTAGAGCTGACCTGTGACCTCAACGTGGCTGCCCCCCCCTCCCCCCCCCTCGTGTGTGTGTGTGTGTGTGTGTGTGGGTGGAAGGAGAAGTGGTTGATCTACTCATTCACTTTCATCCGCACCAGAAAATAAGGTTAGTCCCTCCTCCTCTCCTTCTCTTCCCTCTCCTCGCTCCTTCCTCCCTCCTCCCTGTAGTGCCCTGTAGCGCCACGAGGGGGCAGCACCGGGGCGCGGGTTGCCTTGTGTGTGTGTGTGTGTGTGTGTGTGTGTGTGTGTGGTGGGCAGAAGAATTATTGTTATACTAAATCATATGTTTGGATGATGTGATACGGTAAACGATGCTTCTTTTTATCCATTCTATCGCCACCAAGATGTATTAATGGTGCGTCTCCCCTTTCTCTCTTTTTTTTTTTTCTTTTTTTTTCGCTTCTTTCCTCCTCCACACAATCATTTTCTTCTCCTTAGTAATCCCTTTTCTCTCTTTTTTTTTTTTTTCCCTCCTCCTAAAGTTTAGACTGAATACTGACGAAGAGAAATATATATAATTCTAATTCCTTCCCCAAATCATGTTTATGGTACTGTCTTCCTTAGTTTTTCTTTTGTTTGTTGGTTAATTTTCAGTTTCTTTCGCTCAATATTCACGTTATGGATTCATGTTTTCATTTGTTATTGCCAGCCATTGGTGAAGAGAAGAAAAAAAAATCCTTTGCTCTAAATATTCTTTTTTATTCCCATTTTATTGTTTATTTACATTGTTACATCTCACTCATTATTCTCATGTTCCTGACGAAAGAAGAAAAAAAATAAAATCATATTCATATATATATATTCAGAAAAGTCTACTTCATTCACTGTCATAACTTGGGATTATTTTCTTTTATTACATGACATTCAGAAAAGAAGAAGAAGAAAAAAAGGATTAGACTCGCTTTCTTCAAATAACGTTGAATGGATAGATTATTATATGTGTTGGAAAAATTGCTCTCTCCTCCTCCTCCTCCTCTTCCTCTTCTTCTTCCTCCTCCTCCTCCTCTTCCTCTTCTTCCTCCTCCTCCTCCTCTTCCTCTTCTTCTTCCTCCTCCTCCTCCTCTTCCTCTTCCTCTTCTTCTTCCTCCTCCTCCTCGCGGGACGTCGCTTCTGTCACACTGTCTCAGTCTGCCTCGGTGATACTTGGTTATATTTGTGTACGTTAATACTAGAAATAATAATAATAATGATAATAATAATAAATAGTAAGTTGCTTTGTGAGTTCGTAGAAGTTTGTATAAAAAAAAAAACACACGAAAACGAAGGAGAAAGATGAAGAACAAATGACGATCGAACGGTATGATGTTGTTGTTGTTGTTGTTGTTACATTGTGTTTATGATGTACAGCAATGGTTTTTTTTTTCTCATTTCCTTGTGTTATAATGTGTATTTTACTTTCATTCACTCCTTCCTTCCTTCCTTCCTTCCTTCCTTCCTCCTCTATACAATGTCTCCTTCTTATGTCATTGAACAGCTTCCACATTATATATATTTTTCTACGTCTGTCACAAAATTTTAAAAAAGCTTTGCGCATTCACACCAAACAGACTTGACAAGATTATATAAATGATTGATAATATGAAGCAGCTGTTTTATCATGTTTATTTAAGGAATTACAAAGTGTATTTTTAGTATAAGAGTTAAACACCTTTTAACCCAATTCTGTATTATTTTTAATATGTCGTGTATGTATTTTTAAGAATTTTCATATCAAGAATTATCCATTTTTTATTGGATATTACTATAATTTTCATCTATTTATTTATTTATTTTGTTTTATTTACCAACTTAATTATTAAAAACACAATATTTTGCTCAAGATTGTTCACTTTTTTTTCTTTTTCTTGATACAAATGTCAACAGTTTGCATAATGAATAATAATGTTGCATAATGATGAATGTTTTGACAGGTGACAGACAGACAGACAGACAGACAGGTGGACGCTGACAGCCACGTGGGGGGACAACACACTCTTATTATTCATCATTCATTGTTTTCCTCTCATTCATGAAGTAGCAATCATCCTGGGTGTCTTGTGTATTATTAATATTGCAATTTTTCCTCACTACATAAAAAAATATAGAAAAGTTTAAAAAATAGTCCTGTTATTTGATTTATTATGAAACCTTAATGTGGTGATGGTGGTGATGATGATGGTTTGGTAGTAGTAGTAGTAGTAATAATAGTAGTTATATTGCCTTAATGAGTAAAAAGAAAGAATAATTGGAAGATAGGCCTAATACATAATAGACCTAGTCACTCCATGATTCCTCCCCTCACTAAGCTGTATAGTAATCAATTAAAAAGAGAAAGAGAAAGAGAGAGTGGTGTAAGTGTGCGTTAGGTAAGGACGTGATTGGCCCTTGTGGTGGAAATAATAAGGATTGAGGAAATGGATGAAACTAATGGTATTTGAGAGGAGAGAGCATGAAGGATCTGGAGGAGTGGAGGAGGTTGATTACTGTTAACACGACGCTGCAGTGCAAGGAGGTAAAGAGGAGGACATGGAGGACAGCGCGAGGTAAGTTTATCATAACTAGAGTATAACCGTAATTGAGTGTCGTTAGTTAGTTAATGCAGACTATTGTCCGCTCTCGTTAACAAGGTAACTACTACTTGAGTGACGTACTGCTCCAATCACTTACTAACACACCTTCCTTCTGTATACCTCACTCACTGAACATACGCTTACATATAACTGTTTTGCACGCAGATAAGTCTTGCTATGTCATGTATATTAAAGTTGAGTCATACATTGGTATCCGACAGCAAATATGTTCTAGACGAGAAGATTCAGACGGTCCGAGATATATTGATTAGTTCGAAGCTGTCTCGTTGCCGTATCAAGGGACGCATGTGTAGTAGCCTCCGACGGTCAGGTTGCTCACACCTCAGTGGCACGCCGGCAGGAGAATGGGGCGGACTGCAGGTGGTGCCCTTGTGTGTGTTTGGAAGGGAGGCGCCATGGTGGTCCCTTTCAGCAAGTCCTTCGTAAAGCAGGTAAGTGTGAGGTGCAGTAAGTCTTATGTTAGGATAATAAGACAGGACACTCATAATTACTCATCCTTTGGTCGGGGTAAAAACCTGGTAGCCCTAAATTCCCGCCCTTAACCCTATTCAATCAGGAGCCAATAACTGGAAACTTGTCATTAGTGGTTTAATTTCCTCTGGAGCTGCCATACCTCCCTGCCTTGGCTTGCTCCCTTCTCTCGCGTGTTGTTCCCGGTGATGCCAGTCTATCATCAAGAGTTCATTGTGTACGTATGCGTGACTTGCCTTTAGGGAGATGGCAGCCTGTATATTAAGATAGATTATTATCATTATTATTAGTAGTAGTTTATTGATTTCAAAGGTGGGTCTCCTAGGCTAATATCTGGTGTGCTTGATGGCGTGGCGGTGACAGCAGCGGAGGAAGCAATGACAGAAGGCGCGCGTTGGGGTCTGTGTTGGCGGGGTGGTGTGGCGCTCACTCGTATTGATTAATGTTCCATGTTGGCGGCAGGCAGGCAGGCAGGTGGGGGGAGGAGGGAGCGGCTTGGTAATTCAATTATTGCGTCGCCTATTCACGACAACGATGCGCAGTTATGTATAGTATGTAGGGAAAAAGAGAAAAAAAGAAAGAGGTGGAGCAGTAGTTGTAAAGAAATATCGTTTATTTGGTTGTTCATTCTTTAATTTATTGTCAAAAGCGCCAGAAAGTTCATCGACAAGGGGTTGGTGTGGTCCTTCCCTCGTTAGTGATCGCTCCTCCTGGGGATTGAGGGTTGGGTGGCTCTGTGGTAGTGCTCGGTTCGTGACCTGAATGTTGCGAGCTCGATCCTGGCTCACGGCAGCTTCTTGGTGAGAGGGACAGCCCTCTCTCGTTAACTCTAGCAGAACTATATATGGTTCATAGATGCCTAGTTCAGGGGATTTAATTCTCCTCCTGTGAATGGGCGGAGCTTGGGATATGACGAGCTGTGTTATTAAGTGATCCTCCGTCGGCCAGACTTATGTCGTACCGTCGGCCGAACAGCAGCAGCCTACGTAGGGCTTGTAGCAGCCCGTTTAAGTATTGTACATTACATACCTCATCATCTATGTCAATATTTTAGTGATCCGTGAGGAGCCGCTATTAGTAAGTTTTACCGCGCGTTTAAGTGTCTCCTAACATTTCAATGTTCTTAGCTGTCCTGTTAAAGAAAATGTAAAACACAATAAATGTATTACTATTATATATTAAATGTAAAATTTTTAAAATTTGATAGTTATTCCATTTGTTGTACATTTTATTGTTTATGATCTATTCACTTATTTTGTATTTTGTGTTATCATCTATATACTTTTCATTTATGTATGTTTATTTCCATCAACTTTGTTATATAAGAAACACTTATAGGGGAGCGATTCAAAATAACCTTTAAATATGAAAAGTTTTTGTAAGCAGTAATGCTTAAAATTAAATCCACCATAAATAGCTTTATACTCTTATAATAACGGGTAGTAGCGACACTTTATTGAATATTTCGTAATTTCGAAAAGTAACCCCTAATTCTTTACAATTATCTTATTTTAGTTATTATTTATAGATTATTATATAGGACAAGGCGATAGATTAAAAAATAACATTAGGGTGGAATTGTTCAAACTTATCGTGAATATACATGAATATATAATGTTTTGAGACTAAATAAGGTATATATTTCAATAGCCACCCCGCTCTCTCTCTCTCTCTCTCTCTTTTCTCAGGGCAGAAGCACAGGTGGCCACATTAGCTGAAGGAGTTAAGCACACGACGGCCAACTTCATTATGAGAGCATCTCTCAGAGACGACCATCCCGATCACGTCCACACAGCACTACAACGCCATCAGGAAGAACAACGCGGACAGGGCAAGTGGATAAAAATAATAGTGATAAAAATAAAAATAAATGATAAATATAATAATAATAATAATAATAATTAATAATAATTAATAATAATAATGAATATGAGGTGATGGTGTGTGGTATCAGTTAAGAGTACGTATGGTTAGTCATACGTCTGGCAATGCGCCTAACCTAACCTCACGTTCTTACTCTTGCGTACTCTTGACTGATACCACATCCTTACCAACACCTCATATTCATTATTATTATTATTATTATATTATTTATTCATCATTATGGTGGTGGTGGTGAGGGAACTTCTTACAACAATGAAGGAAGGTAAGGAAATATACATTGAAATAGAGGAAATAATAGATAAAGATAATAATATTGGTTTACATTTTTTACTGACATATGTGATTATTATTTTTATTGGAGGAGGAAGAGGTAATAGTTGCATAGAATGGATATAGGGATAGATGATAGAGGGGATTCGTAATTTTAGTTATGAGAGGAGACTAAAGCTTTTGAAATTACTCACTGGAGAGGCGTTGAGTAAGAAGTGATCTGATTGAAGAATTTAAGGGAGTGAAGGGTCGCAATAAGGGGGATGTAGGAAAAGTTCTTACCATCAGTAGTCAGGATGGAACCAGAAATAACGGATTCAAACTAGAAAAATATATTTAGTAAAGAAATGGGCAGAAATTGGTTTACAATTAGGGTGGTGGATGATTGGAACAGACTCAGCAGGTAGTTAGTGCACAGACGATAGGGAGTTTTAAGAGAAAACTAGACGGCTTTATGGATGGGGATGAGAGGTGGGTGTAGGTAATAAGGGAGTATTGGAGTAACAGGAACTACCTAGTGCAGGCCTCCGGGACTTTTGTAGCTTCCTTATATTCTTATGTTCTTGTGTAGTAAGCCTAAAGTGTTCCATGCCTTGGCTGCTGTGGGTGTGAACTGTCAGTCTTGGATAGATTGCTGCACACACTCCCTACTGCATAACTTTACATTCTAGTAAGTTTATCTTGTTTGTAATTGTAACTATTTCTATCACTAATTACTGATTTCTTTGCACTTCTTCCTCCCTTAAATTATCATTACTACCAAAATCATCTTCCAAACTAGGCCCCTTATATGAATTACTTACCGCTAATAACCTTGGAATACAGTATTTTTCAGTTTTCTTAATCACCTTTGCTACTAAAATATATTAAAACTAAATGATTGTTTTTGATCACTGCAAAGCCACGAATATATGTTAATAATTCCTTCGTAAGTTAGTTGCTACGTGAGTGACTATTTAATGTCCTTTACCTATCTAAGACATGAGCAAGTTGCTGTGGGAGTATGTGCGTGTAGAGTAAAAGTAGATCTGTAAGTAATATCTATAAAGCATAAACTGCCAGAGGTAATGTTTTAAACTGTTAATGATAGTTTGGATTGAATGAAGACTTTTCAAAACGGTCTTTAATAGTATCTAGTTTTCCATTAGTTCATAACATTGTTAACTTACACCATTTTTCTTTATTTAATTGCAGTTCTGGTGGGACTGTGCGAGGTTGCAGCCGAGGCGAGACGACGTGACTGCAATCATCCTGCAGCAACTTGCCTTTATCAGTTAAAAAGTATATGTATAACCATGTGTATCAGACTCACGGGTTGGTAGTGTTACCGATTAATGAGCTTCAGTGTTGTTAGAGTCCAGCGGACTCCCAAGTATTATTTATTATTTTGATTTTTTTTTATAAATTTTTTTTCCTTGAGAAAAGCTCCCAGTTGTTCTCCGGACGCTTTTTGAGGTATGTTAACAGTGAGAATAAATATTGAAATAAATTTTAAGTTATTTTATTATGGGAGGAAAAGAAAAATTTACTTTGATCTCCCCCACCCATCTCTCTCCATTAAGGGTAAGGAAGCTTGACACTACACTAACTAACCTCAATACAGAATGAGAATCTCAAAATACTGAAAAACACTACAGCCTTGTCACTATATTTTTTTAGGGCTGGCCCAGACCAGACCATATGCCTGCATTACAGTTCAATGCAATGAGGGTCATTCAGTGTTCGGCTCGACCTACACGTCGAGAGGGCAGCTTGGGTGACGGCAGCTTGGGTGACGGCAGCTTCTTGCTCTTGGCGAGAGGGGGCAGAACTGTAGGTCAAATGTCCTTTGGTGACCTGAAGAGAACAGTGAATAAGTTAACAGGAAGGTGTATCAACTTCTTTTAGCCTATCTATACATTGTTGCTACACATTATCTTCACCGACTCAAGAACATTTAGAATCTCTCAACACACTCCCTGTTACTGGTGGTTCATTCCTGTTGGGTTGATCTGATCTGTGTGTATAAACATGGAGCTACAAGGAACTGACTAGCTGCTACTTACCTCTACCACCTTGGGCCGTGCTAGGGATGGAGTGCCGCCAGAGGAACACAGACGGGACGCGAGTGGCTGAGAGCGTGCTCCACCTCCTGCACCTGAAATGTATCAAGCTGGTGAGGGAAAAATTATATGAAAGGTTATGAAAAGAAAGTTATATTCAATACCTATACAAAAAGTTATATGAAACAGTTTCGCTCTATACCAACACAACGGCGTATAAGGAAAAAATCTACGCTCAATACTTATACAAAACACTTATGTAACGGTTATATTCTATACTTAAAAAAAGATGTAACCATATAACTTTAAGGATTCATATAAAACAAGTAATCTATAGGACTGTTTGTACAAAATCCACAATTGTATCCATGGTAAAAAAAAATATATATATAACCAATACAACATGGGTTCACAATTGCACAAATTACCTTTACAAGAATTTAAAGTTTTATAAGGGAAAGAGGAGAATGAGAGGATTACACCATGCAAGGACAGGAATAAATGGAGAATCTTCTGTCATGGCCAGCTCTGAGATGAGTTCTTAATAGTAAATTTTCATAGTTTATTACCCTTCTGTATCCTCTCTGATCACCTTTATCAGTACCCTCCCATACACCCTACTCACTACACTCAACACATTTATAAGACGAGTACACTTATATTTACGGCCTTTACTTTTATACAAGGGAGCTACACATGCACTTGCCCAGTCAAATAGTACCACACTGGTTACAAAACACACATTATGCAACCTTACTAACCACTCCATCACAAATGTACTGCCACTCTTCACACATTCTACACCACACCCATCCAACCGTGCAACTTTCCCTACTTTCAACTCCTTTGCCGCCCATTGCACTTCCTCTTAAGTGATCTGTGTGTTATTCAACCCTCCTAACACCTTCATTCCATTCTCCTTTCCAACTGCAATAACCTCAGCCTCTCTACCTTCCTCTACATTTAACGATCCTTCAAAATCTCTCCTTAACTGCTTCCTTTTCCACCAACATTATACCTTTCTCCCTTTCCAGATGTACCCTTCCTAATTCTATGTACTACCTCCTTCCAGAACATTATATTCTCATGGAAATTTTGAGTCATTGTTGTCTGCTACTTACCTCTACCACCTTGGGCCGTGCTAGGGATGGAGTGATGCGAGTGGCTGAGAGCGTGCTTCACCTCCTGCACCTGAAATGTATCAAGCTGGTGAGGGAAAAATATGAAAGGTATGAAAAGGTTATGAAAAGGTTATGAAAAGGTTATGAAAAGAAAGTTATATTCAATACCTATACAAAAAGTTATATGAAACAGTTTTGCTCTATACCAACACAACGGCGTATAAGGAAAAAATCATGCATTGTTGTTTTTACAACACGCAGAACTCTTTTTAGCTTGATTTCTATTTTCTTTGCATCTCTCCTATGACACCTTATCCTTCCTCTGCCGACACACTGTTCTCTGCTACAAACACACTTGCAAATAAGGAAAAAAAACTCCAATTAATGAGACAGCAATCATCATTCATAATGAGTCAAGAAATTTTAGTGGATCGACTCAGGTGGCTCTTGTGGTAATCAAAAGGACTGTTAACCATCTACTTTGGCAACTAATAACAAATTTAAGTTCCCTAAAAATTCCTTAAGATGATTTGTAAAGGTCAGCTCAATAAAGCACTGCCTCGGATCAAGGTTGGTATCACAGAGGAAGGTAGTACAGTAGAACCTTGCAATACAAGTTTAATTCATTCCATGACAGAGCTTCTTTTGCGATTTACTCGTTTTACAAATTAGGACAAAATAATGACAAAAAAGCCACGATACCGAAAAATTACTAAAACAATCACAAAAATCTTGCTCGTACTGCGGATTTCCACTCAAATTTCAAGACAAAAATACTCACAAGCCGCAGCTCATTAAGCAAATAACTTGTACAATGATGCACTCGTACTGCAAGGTTCTACTGTCCTTAAAAGCCTGCATCAAGGATATCAATGAGCCTCTAACATACTCCTACTCACAGCCTCCTCACAACATGATTCACAGCAGCCTAAAGTAAAGCAAATAAACCATTAGAATACACTCACAGCCATGGTTGAAGTCAGACATGTCCAGTACCCACTCGTGCCGTTTTGTCTTTACACGATGAGGACAAGGAGCTTCAGCCTGGAGACGGAGGAAGAAGGAAGACAGTTAATGTTACAGTAAGGCAATCTGTATGCACGCGCACATACGCGCACACACGCGCACACGCACACACACACTGGAAACTTCTATTTCTAAAAATAAATTGATTATGTTTATGTCTAAATCTTTACATTACAAAAGAAGGAAGAATAATATATTTCTGTACACTGTAAATATACATTATAATACAGTAATTTTACATTTTTAATTCAAAATCGGACTTACTATGGATGGTGAAGAGGTGTTGTTAGTCTGCCGTGATCATATAGGGCTGATGCAGATAAAGTTAAGGGGAGGTCCCTAAAACCAAGGTATGAGTGTATATGCATATACATACACAGTGGTGCCTTGGGTTACCAGTGTTTTGGGTAACGAGCAACTATTTTTAATTTGGGTTACGGGCGAGGTCTTGGATGACGAGCAACTGCGTACAAGAATGGAGCGGATGGTTCCATCACTCGCTCTCACCATGCTGGCTTCACTCGTAGAGGAAACATACTCGCGTTCGCTCAGTATTGTTTTCTGCCCTATGTGCTTATGTGTGACTTATTTTTGCAAAGTGTAGTGACTATTCATTACTGCAGCCCTACCCCCCATGAAGAAAGTTGCAAAGCAAGGTGCTAAAAAGGAGATGATTACCATTGAAGTAAAGAAGGAAATAATGGAGAGGCCTGAACGAGGTGTCCGTGTGGCTGAACTATCAAGGTTCTACAACAAGTGTTCATCCACAATTTGCACCATCCTGAAGATGAAGGAAGAAATTAAGGCACTAGATTCTGCAAAAGGGGTCAGGAAAGTGGCGAAGCAATGGCCCTGTGTTCTGGAAGATGTTGAAAAGTTTCTTCTCGTTTGGATTAACGAGAAAAAGTTAGCAGGTGATACAGTGACCGAGACCATTATCTGCCAGAAGGCGAAGGCATTGTTTGACAACCTTGTAAGTAAGATAGCAGGTTCTTCGTCAGATAGACTCATTCAAGGCTAACCATGGAAGGTTTGAGAACTTTAAAAAGGGAACCGGCATCCATGGTGTTGTGTGTCACGGAGAGGCTGCAAGCGCTGATACCAAGGCAGCAGAAAATATTGTGGCAGAGTTCAAGAGGTTCATTGATTCCGAGGGTTACCTGCTGCACCAAGTTTTTAACTGCAATGAGATGGGGCTTTTCTGGAAAAAAATGCTAAGAAGGACCTTCATAACAGCAGAAGAGAAGGCATTGCCCGGTCACAAGCCCATGAAAGACCAGTCTCACCCTCTTGTTTTCACCACAAGCTTGTCTACCTATCAGTACTAATATAAGGGAATAAAGTGAATAAATGTTATCAACACGGTACTGTGCTGAAGCCGTTAAAATGATTCTGATATGAATATTTTTGGATCTGGAATGGATCGGGCGAGTTCCCATTATTTCCTGTGGTAAAAATTGCTTTGGGTTACGAGCATCCGTTCAGAAAGAATTATGCTCATTAACCAAGGCACCACTGTATACGTAATCGACATAATTCAACCACAGACGGGCCGAGAATGGCAGAGTTTGTACGAACACTCCTGTGGTATCTATTGCCTTCCTCTGACCTTCCCCACAGCTGCTGAGTCAAGATAAAGGCCACTCTTGATTATATAGAGGTAAAAAAATCCAAATCTTATCGCCCATTCTATCATGTAGGTCCGCTCAAACCCTTCACCACTGTCATAGGTGCCAATGCCTCGGGAAGTTCATTATTTTCATTAAAAATTATAACGCATTACTTTTAGTGCACTGTTAAGCTCCATCAGTAACAAATTAAGAGATCATGTTCGCTATCACTAACCCAAGCTATACCCGTCATATATAAGAAATAACTGTGTAAATAAATCACAAATCCTTTTATATATTTTTCAAGGTATACTCCATTCTAATCCTGTGTATAGTTTTGTTTTAAAATTTTTCTTTATATACATACTATATGGAAAATCTTAAGAACAGGTGCTGCGCTCAGGTCAGTTTAGGTTAGGAAAGGTTGAACATAGTATAGAAAAAAAAATTGAGTGTAGAAGGTAATGTTGGGTGGCCAATGGTGGCGCCTTATGGGGCTAAAGTTTCAAAAGTTAGGTTAGGTTAGGAAAGGTCAAATTTAAATCGTTAAGTTTAGGTTTGGAAAAGTTAGGTTGATTTTGAAAAGATGTATTTCCCTGATTTAAGGATATTATTTGGGTGTGGTGGGGGAGGTGGGGGGGGGCATTTATACTCTCCCCCAACTAAAAAAAACCTGGTTACCCAATAGGTCCTCAGGCATGTTAGCTACAGGAAGTAATAGATAATAGGTGAGTTATCTTTCTACAAAAAAAATAATAACCCAATTTAAGGCAATTTAATATCGGCCGTTTGGGTAATGCAGGAATTAACAATCATTAAAATATTCATAGATGTGTTATGGACATTAAGTATAAAACAGAACCAACATTAAGGTCAGGTCAGCGTGAAGACTTTGTTCATATGATTGACCTCTAACTAAACTACTCTTATGATTCTAATTTAACCTAATATAATCTAAACAAATCAAACCTAACCTAACCTAACCTAATCGAACTAAATTTATCCTAATGATGGAGCTCCGTCAACTTTCACATCTAAATCCTGTAACACACTTTCATTAAACGTAGGAAACACTGGAATACTACACAGGTAACAACGTAGTACAATTACAGGCAGGTGTTAAACATACATAATACTTCACCTCCCACTCCTCCTCCACTCACCACCTCCATCTCCTCCACTCACCACCTCCTCCTTCTCCACTCACCTCCTCCTCCAGTCACCTCCACCTACTCCTCCACTCCTCTCCTCTTCCTCCACTCACCTCCACCTGCACCTCCCCTCCACAGTCCACATAGGTGATGCATGTGGTTGCCTCATGGTATGTTGTCAGGACACACGAAAGCAGAGCAGGCAATAATAAGCCAATTCTCTGCTGTTGACTTCACTTCTACCACTGTCAGAGAGAGAGAGAGAGAGAGAGAGAGAGTGAGTGAGAGAGAAAACGGGGTGTAGTTTGAGTATAACGACTGTTAATACACTAATTAAGGCCATTCACGTATAACTAGTCATTATTCAATTCAACTAATTACATCTAGTCTTACAGTACTACATGCTACACATACTAACAAAAAAATTGAATACTAGCTACATGTAATAATTGAAAGGGAAAAAAAACTACATGTACTATATTTCCGGCTAGTTATATGTGTAAGTAAAACGTATAAGTAGTTACAGTAAGACATAAAGGGATTATAATATATATACGATATTAACTTCTCCTTATTACAATATAAATAAACTTAACTCTCTCTCTCTCTCTCTCTCTCTCTCTCTCTCTCTCTCTCTCTCTCTCTCTCCAGGAAGTTTTACGTATTTATCTCTTTTTACACAACCGCACACATACCTAACTGTCTAACTTTTCTCATTTCTTTCTTTCTCTCATCCTCCCTTTCTTTTTTAAGTATCCTGTTCTTTCTTCTTAATTATCTTTTATTCTTTTTTTTCTCGTTTGTCCTTTCTTTTGTTTCGTTTTTCTTGTTCCTTCCTTTTCATTATTTTATTTCCTTCTCTCTCTCTTTTTTTTCTCTTTTTTTCTTCCTACGTCGTTTTCGCTCTCACACATATAATATAATTTCTTTTTTTCTTTCTAACACAATACTCTCACGTTCTTAATAATACCAACAAGGAAAGAAAAATAGTAAATGTTCTCTCTCTCTCTCTCTCTCTCTCTCTCTCTCTCTCTCTCTCTCTCTCTCTCTCTCTCTCTCTCTCTCTCTCTCTCTCTCTCTCTCTCTCTCTCTCTCTCTCAGCACTCGATCCAAACACTTCAATACAACATCCTCTTCCTCCTCCTCTTCCTCTTCCTCTTCCTCCTCCTCCTCCTCCTCCTCTTTCTGCTCTCTTTGTGTTCATACTCTTTCCTTTCTTTTTTCTCCTTCTCCTCCTCCTTTTAATCTCGTTCTATTCATCTCTTTTCTTTTTCATTTTTCTTCTTCTTCTTCATCTTCTTCTTCTTCCTTCTCCTCCTCCTCTATCATCATCATCATCATTATCTATCATCAACGTCATCAGCTTTTTTTTTCTCTTTTTTTCCTTCTTTCTTTCTTCCTCTTCTCCGGCAAAGAAAACTAATATTGTAGGTCTGCACAGAAGAGGCCATTTCAAGAGGAGGAGGAGGAGGAAAGAATAAAGATAGAAGAGGAGGAGGAGGTAAGAGAAGAAGGAGGAGGAGGAGGAGGTGGTGGGGAAGAAGGAAACGAGGAAGGACCGAAAAAAAAGAAGAAAGAAGAAGGAAGAGGAGGAGGTGGAGGTGCAGTTGGATGAAGAGTTGGGTGATGAAGGAAGAGGAAGAAGAGGAGGAAGAGGAGGAGGAGGAGGAGGAGGAGGAGGAGGAGGAAGAGAACCTGACTTCACAAATTACACCTCACCCAGGATAATGGGATTAATAACACATGAATGACTAATGAAAAAACACTTTCAGAGAGAGAGAGAGAGAGAGAGAGAGAGAGAGAGAGAGAGAGAGAGAGAGAGAGAGAGAGAGAGAGAGAGAGAGAGAGAGAGAGAGAAAGTTTTTTCACTCCGGTAACATATTGATAACCATAAAGAGAGAGTTATGGGCAGTATGCATGGTTAAGGGAGGGAGGGAGAGAAGGGGAGGAGGGGAGATAGAGATAGAGAGAGAGAAGGGATGGAGATAAGGATGGAGGGATGGAAGAGAAAACAAATCAAGTAGAGAGAGAAGACCCATATGCTGTCCAGTTTCTACGGTAAACTGCGGTAAAGTTTCTCTCCATTCTCTCTCTCTCTCTCTCTCTCTCTCTCTCTCTCTCTCTCTCTCTCTCTCTCTCTCAAGCGTGTGTCAGAATCAGGAAAAATATTGTTGCATTTTTTATTACATCTCTTACGTAAACTTAGAAATCAAATTCCTGACTGGTAGTGCGTCAGAGGCTTTGGTGTGGGCGGGAGGGAGAAGCAGGAAAATCATACTAACTTACTGATAAACAAAGACATCACTATGAATCTTCTAACACGATGCAGGTCTATATAAGGCTTTTCTTCCTCCTTTTTTTCTTCTTCTTTTGAACTCCTATAAGAATGACTCAAGACTTTATTTATACATTTTTTG
Source organism: Metacarcinus magister (assembly GCA_029783475.1). NCBI lineage: Eukaryota > Metazoa > Arthropoda > Malacostraca > Decapoda > Cancridae > Metacarcinus > Metacarcinus magister. Next base: position 15,254,726 of record JAPQNM010000019.1, read on the forward strand.
ACATTCTTTCGTATTTTTCTTCTCAGCAATTTGAGTTTCCTGTCTGTGCGCCAAAAACGTTGCGGAAATAGAAGCCGTGCATTGTAGAGTCAATAAAGAATGTGATTTATATTCTCCTTGTGCAATGGACCTTAGGAAGAAAGACTGGTAAAAGGCATACTGTAGCAAGGCAAGTGAAATTATTCTACACTTACCAACGCCAACGCCTCTGGAAAACTAACACATTATTTTGGCGTTATGAAAGCTTACGAGTGTGTGATGCAAATGTGTTTAGGAATGTTGATGCTGTTTCCATTGAGTCTCACTTCAGGGACACGAAACAGTATTATAGAAGTAAGACATAAACATATATATAACGTGAATATTTATCAACTGACAGTGAAATTAAATAGAATAGATTGAGCGTCCAATCTTAATGTGAAGTACAACAATACAACAAGACTCGTTTTAGAAATAATAAACATCAATGCTTCCAATGTAATTCTGTGTAATCTTGAAATATGACTCTTTTTAGGTAATTCATCCTATTCAGTGCCTTTTTTCTATTTAATTCATGTAGTATGTAATGTATGTAATATATATAATCTATGTAATAATGTTTTTTTTTATATATAATCTCGAAATAAATCTCTTTCCAGACAGTAACTTCGCTTCTTCAGTGTTCCAGTTCGTTTACTTTTACATCTGGAAGAAAACCACCTCGTCTGCATTACCTAGATTGTCTGTCTGTCTATCTTTGTCTGTCTGTCTGTCTGTCTGGAAGGAGACCACCTCTTCTGCATCACCTACATTGTTTATCTGTCTGTCTGTCTATGTTCTGCGTGACTTAAGGCGACCAAAAAACCACATAACTCCTTCAAGATCTATACCACCCAAACAGATCTTGGTTTCCTTGCCACAAAACGAACATCAAGAACAGACTGCAGGAAAGACGCGACCTGTTTATGTATCAGTCCCTCCGTTTGTCCACCTCTTTGGCGTCTGACTTGAGAGTACTTGAGGGCGTTGAAAAGGCTTCACAACTACCCAACCGAGTGTCTGAAGGAGATGATAGTACAACACACGCAGGAATGGTGACAAATGACGATCAGGTGGACAGCTAAGTACAGCAGGAGGGGCAGAAGGTGGAAGAACAAGCTCACAACCAAAGACCCTTAGATTTTCCCGCCAAAATATATGACATAAGTTCAAAGGCTCATGACATAACCCTCAAATATAGTCTTCCATATGAATGTAAATGAATGAATGTATAGTGTAAATAACTGCATTCATAGTAACTTGTGTATCTTCAACTGAGTCATAATTAGGTTGGTTGTAATTAAGAGACAGGTGAAAGCGTTATTAGAGCCACCTGTGTGAGAGAGAAGAGTTAATGATGTGGTCTGTAATACTATGGAAATGACTCTCTCTCTCTCTCTCTCTCTCTCTCTCTCTCTCTCTCTCTCTCTCTCTCTCTCTCTCTCTCTCTCTCTCTCTGGCATTGAGGCCAAAATAATAACGCACAATCCTTGGTTTTCATCATATCGTTACCTTGATTATTGTTATTATTATATTGTGTCTCATTCCCTTGTACGTACGTTTACTCTCTCTCTCTCTCTCTCTCTCTCTCTCTCTCTCTCTCTCTCTCTCTCTCTCTCTCTCTCTCTCTCTCTCTCTCTCTCTCTCTCTCTCTCTCTCTCTCTCTCTCTCTCTCTCTCTCACACACACGAGATCATAAATAATTTTCTCTGACTACACAATTAGCTCTATATAGTGAGATCATTTACCTCCCTTTCTCTCTCTCCCTTTCTCCCTCCCTCCCTCTCTCTCTCCCTCTCCCTACCAATCGTCGGCTCTTAATACCTCCTTTCCTACCCACTGCTTACTCACTCTCCCTTCCATTTCCCTTCCATTTCCCTCCCTCTCCCCCCCTTCTTTCCTCCCCTTCTGAGCCTAAAATCGATAATTACCATAAGTTTCTTCCATCGCCACCAGGAGAAAGAGGGGAAAATAGAGGGAGGGAGGGAGGGAAAGAGAGGGAGGGAAAGAGGGAGGAAGAGAAGGAAAGAGGGAGGGAGGGAGGGAAGGAAAGAGGGAGGGAGGGTAGGAAGGAGAGGAGGTGCTTAAGGAGTAAGAGGGAGGTAGGAATGGAGGGAAGGAAAGAGAGAAAGAGAAGAGTGAGGGGAAGGGAATGGAAAGGAGAGAGAGAGAGTATAATATAAGCTTACATTATTATTTAACTTAATTTCTCTCTCTCTCTCTCTCTCTCTCTCTCTCTCTCTCTCTCTCTCTCTCTCTCTCTCTCTCTCTCTCTCTCTCTCTCTCTCTCTCTCACTTGTCCTTTCATCTCCCCTTGACTATAACCTCTTCGTTTCCTCTCCTGATCCTCCCTTTCCTCCCCTTCCTTTTCTCTCCCTTACCCTCCCTTCCCCTCCCTTCCCCCCCTCCCTCCCTCCCCCCCCCTTCCCCTCCCTTCACATGGCTCTGGATAATTGTAATTTTAATCCTCATTATCATCGTCATCATCAGCTTGGCA
>JAPQNM010000019.1:15264740-15267240 GCA_029783475.1 Metacarcinus magister
CCATCACCACCACCACCACCATCACCACCACCACCACCACCACCACCACCACCACCACCACCACCACCACCATTACCACAAGCCCCCCCCCCTCGATGACTTTCCCGTGGGAAAATAAAGCAGATTAAACACTTCTTCAATTAAGCTCACACACACACACACACACACACACACACACACACACACACACACACACACACACAGACACACACACTCAGAGCAAGGCAGTCAAGCAAAGAGAGAGAGAGAGAGAGAGAGAGAGAGAGAGAGAGAGAGAGAGAGATTGGTCCATGTGGTGGTCTTCCTATTACCTCTGATCAATGGATGGAGGGGGGAGGGGGGGAGGGAAGTGGGGGAAGTTGGGGGGGTGAGGGAGTGGAGGCATGTATTGGGGGGAGGGAGTCTGCACTGTTTCCTGTGGGCAAATAAAGGTAGGAGACGAAATGTAGAAAGAGAGAGAGAGAGAGAGAGAGAAAAAAAAAGTTTACCCCCTCCCGTCTCTCTCTCTCTCTCTCTCTCTCTCTCTCTCTCTCTCTCTCTGTACATTTTTATATCTCCACATCCTCCAGGCGTCCTCTGTTCTTTTCCTTCTTCCCTTCCCTCCCTCCCTCCCTCCCTCCCTCCCTCCCTCCCTCCCTCCCTCCCTCCCTCCCTCCCTCCTTCCTCCATGGAATTCAAGGTGGAGATAACCTTGATGGAGGGAGGGAAAGTGGTAGTAGGGTGGAGAGGTGGAGAGAAGATGTAGGAGTGGAGAGAAAGCGATGGGTGGAGGAAGGAAGGTGAAGGAGACATGGAGGGAAGATAGAGGAGTGGAGGGAGGGATAGTGATGGGTGGAGGGAAGATGGAGGGGTTGTGGAGGGAAGGTGAAGGAAACATGGAGGGGTGGAGAGAAATTGGTGTAATGGGATGAATATTTCCGGTCCAAGAGTACACTGATCTCTCTCTCTCTCTCTCTCTCTCTCTCTCTCTCTCTCTCTCTCTCTCTCTCTCTCTCTCTCTCTTTCTCTCTCGGGCTTGACCTAGAAAGCTTAGGTCATACTTCCCTCCCTTACCTCCTGCCACTTTTCCCTCCATCTCTCCATCTCTCCATCTCTCTCTCTCTCTCTCTCTCTCTCTCTCTCTCTCTCTCTCTCTCTCTCTCTCTCTCTCAGTTATCACATAGCCACATCTCACCCTCCGTCCGTCTCTTATTTTCTCTCTTTCTCTCCTTCTCTCCTATCTTATCTCTCATCCTCATTACTGTCTTCCTTTCCTCTCTTTCGTCCTTCTCCTTTCTCTCCTCTCCTTCTTTTTCCTTTCCTTTCCTCTCTTCCATCCTTCTCCTTTCTCTCCTTCCCTCTCTTCCTCATTCCTCATGTTCATCTTCCCTAATCCAGCTTCTCTTCCTCATCTCAGCTTACCTATTTCCCCCTCTCTCTCTCTCTCTCTCTCTCTCTCTCTCTCTCTCTCTCTCTCTCTCTCTCTCTCTCTCTCTCTCTCTCTCTCTCTCTCTCCCTGTTTCCCTTCCTATTCCCCTCTCCCTCTTCCCTGTTTCCCCTTTCTCTCTCTCCCTCTCCCTCTTTCCCTTCCTCTTGTCCCCTCTCTATTTCCTCTTCCTCCCCTCCGTGTTTCCTCTCCCTTTTCCTCACTTCCTATTTCCTCCCTATCCCCCTTTCCTCCTTCCTATTTCCTCTCCCTTTCCCTCCCCCCCTTCCTATTTCCTCTCCCTTTTCCCCCTTCCAGTAAACATTTCCCACACGCCTCGTAACTGACGCCAATATCTACATTTCCACTTAATTTGCAATAATGGGCGGCAGGGTGGTATTTTCACGCCCATTTGTGAAGGTGAAGTGACGTCAGGCAAGGGTGACGTCATAGCAGAGAGAGAGAGAGAGAGAGAGAGAGAGAGAGAGAGAGAGAGAGAGAGAGAGAGAGAGTGAGAGTGAGAGAGAGAGAGCCGGTCAATACACCTTTAATAATTCCAACGCAGAGTGAGAGAAAGAAAGTGAGAGGAAAGTGAAAGTCTGTTAAGTAGGTAAAGTGAAAGTGAATTATGCTATGGAAAGAGAAAGCTGGTTTTTTTTTTTTTTCCTCTTTATATATTTTTTTTTTTCTTAGTATTTATTGTTGTCGTTTGTTTGGTTTGAATTTGAAGGTGAGAGGTTTTCGAAGCAGCAGCAGCAGCAGCCAGCCAGCCTTGAGTCCTGATTGGCTAGCTGCGGGAGGGCGTGTGACCAATCATAGGCGGAGAATGCGAAAATGTTGCCTATGTAGGTTTAACCGGTTTATTTTTTATTTATATTTATTTATATTTTTTTATTTTATTTTTATTTTTTTAATTTTATACTCGAATTCCGTGTATCCTTGTATGTTGTTTTATGTATGTATTTGTACGTACACAGGAATGTATGTATGTATGTACGTAAAGTGTATGTATACCTACACGTGTAGACGACGAGGTGAAAAATAGTGAAATGAATGAATGAGTGAAAGTACTGTACCCACACACACACACACACA
>JAPQNM010000019.1:15277240-15289740 GCA_029783475.1 Metacarcinus magister
ACCACCACCACCACCATCACCACCACCATCACCATCACCATCATCACTACCATCATCATCACCAACATAATCATCACCACAACTACTAACACTACCAGCATCTCTAACAACAATTCCTCAGCCTTACCAACTAGCTGTCACTTCAGGTTATTTCTCTCTCTCTCCCTTCCCTTCCCTCCTTCCCTCCCTTCTCTCCTTCACTGTTGCATTCAATAAACTTGTATTGTAACTATGAATGGTTGTCTTGGTGGAGAGAAGAGGGAGGGAAGGAGAGAAAGGCAAATAAAAAGAAAGAGGGAGAGGGAATATTGAAGAAAATTGGACCTTATTTATATTAATGATTGTTTGTTTGTTGTGTGTGTGTGTGTGTGTGTGTGTGGTGTGTGTGTGTGTGTGTGTGTGTGTGTGTGGTGTGTGTGTAAAGTGAAGCAATAAAAACAATATATGTGTAACTACTTCAGAGAGGCACACACACACACACACACACACACACACACACACACACACACACACACGTACACAGAGGCGCCATGCACGTCGTCTCCGAGAGGTCATAGAGTTGTTTATTGATTCTCTCTCTCTCTCTCTCTCTCTCTCTCTCTCTCTCTCTCTCTCTCTCTCTCTCTCTCTCTCTGTCTGTCTGTCTGTCTGTCTGTCTCTGTCTCTCTCTCTCTCTCTCTCTCTCTCTCTCTCTCTCTCTCTCTCTCTCTCTCTCTCTCTCTCTCTCTCTCTCTCTAATTTCCTCTTCGTATACTGGCAATTATCTATCAATGTCTCCCTCCCACTTTCCTCCCTTCGTTCTCCCCCCCTCCTCTCTCTCTCTCTCTCTCTCTCTCTCTCTCTCTCTCTCTCTCTCTCTCTCTCTCTCTCTCTCTCTCTCTCTCTCTCTCTCTAATTAACACAGACATACAAGAATTTTATGTTACGCTGCAAAATGTTGATCTGGAAATAAAAAATGAAAAAAAGGGAAGGATGAAAAAGAATGAATGAAAGAAAGAACGTAATTTATAAGTTTAGGTCAAAAAATATTTCACCTTCACTCGTTTTCTTTGTTAAATTCTCGTGGTTGTAATGTAATAAGTGTTAGAGAGAGAGAGAGAATAGGTTTGGGGTGTCGTTATTCATTTGTTTTTTTTTTATCTCTAACTTCCTTTTTTTTCTCTCTCTCTCTCTTCTCTTTTTTCTCTCTCTCTCCCTTTTTTTTTTTCTTTTAATAATTTTATGCAGACGTGTTGCAGAAATGTTGGGGAAAAACGGTGCACAAAATTTCTCCTCCCCTACCACCCTTCCCTCCCTCCCCTCCACACCCCTCCCCTACCACCCCTCCCTCCCTCCTCTTCCCCCTTCAATTTATTTTCAGTGTTAAATTCTGTGGTTAAAGTTCTCCCGTTTTCTGTGCAACTTACAAATGTTCTTTTTTTAAGGTGTGGCTTATGTATTTACCAAGACAAGTTAAGAGCCTTTGTAGGTTTTTCTTCTCTCTTTCTTTCTTTCTTTCTTTCTTTTCTCTCTTTTTATTTTTTACGTGGCCAAGCTTTATAATCTTGGTCTAAGTTTTAAATTTTTTTATTTTAACTATTATATACATTTTTTTTTTCGTGACAATTGAATTTTATCATTATTTATTTTTTTCATACGTGTATTTATTATGCAAATTTTCATAGGCCTAAATAATGTGTAAAAAATAACAACAAAAACAAAACGACATTGAAATAAAGTGAGATGAAATTAAAGAGAGAAAAAATCAGTTATACAATATCGATGAGTTTATCCTCTCTCTCTCTCTCTCTCTCTCTCTCTCTCTCTCTCTCTCACACACACACACACACAGATTGATAGACATACAGACAAATAGAGTGACACGCAAGTAGTCAGATACATCGATACAATTGAACACAAATGTCAATCGTTATCACTATTACTAAAATGAAACACGCGGACCATTACAAACCTTATCTATTGGGCCACAAAATCACGTGCCAATTGACCGTCACCCGTAGAGTAATAGATAGGCAGTGCTGGGGGGGCCGGAGGGGTGTTAAGGGGGGGGGGATAGGTAGGTGTTTATTGCCCTATAAATTCCCGGTATATGTAGTAGTGGTCGCTAGCTATAGAGAGAGACTGAAAGATAGTTATAGAGGGAACGAATTCTAAGCTAATGTTTATTGCCTACGAATTATGTTTATTGATCTGTTACTACTACTACCTCCTCCTCCTCTTCTTTCTTTCTTTCTTCTCCTCCTCCTCCTCCTCCTCCTCCTCCTCCTCCTCCTCCTCCTCCTCCCACACCGCCGCCACCATGACGCCCAACACCTCCTCCAGCGACATTTTTGCCGTTTGTCTGGGTTGGGGAGGAGGAGGAGGAGGAGGAGGGGGGAGGAGGGAGGGGGAAGTACTGCCAAGTGTTATAGTGACGCATCATGGTGCTGGGGGAGTGGGGGTGGGGTGTCTTCCTCCTCCTCCTCCTCCTTCTCCTCCTTTTACGTGTTCTAGTCAATGCAGTCATCGCCCTTTTGCCTCCCATCGTTTTTCTTTTGCTTTATTCTCCTCTCTCCTCTCTCCTCTCTCCTCCTCCTCCTCCTCCCCTCCTCTCCTCCTCTCCTCCTCCTCCTCCTCCTCCTCCTCCTCCTCCTCCTTTGCCGTGTCACCTTCGCCGTCCGTTCAGGTGAAGATAAAACTTGCTACCGAATCTAAGTACTCCTCGACCACTTCATGCTAGCAGAAGTTTGACTGTGAAGCAAGTGTGAAGTGTGAACGAACGGAGCTTTTACTTATCTCTCTCTCTCTCTCTCTCTCTCTCTCTCTCTCTCTCTCAAAATTGTTTATGGTGGTACTATATAGACGAGGAGGAGGAGGAGGAGGATGGTGAGGATGGGGAACTAATAAGGCAGTTGTTGTTTTGCATATAAATGACAGAACTTGGTTGGGTTGGGTAGGCTGTGACCTCTCCTCTCCTCTCTTCCCTTCGTCAGCCTTCCCTTCGTCAGTATTCATCACATGTTTGCTGGTCCTCGTGTTACTCATTTATTCATCAGTCTCCCTTCCAATTCTCCCCTTCGTCAGTAGGCTACATAGATAGGCTAGTCTAGTTCCCTTGTAATTCGTTCATTTTCCACTCACTTTAGTTTCCGTTCATTATTTCTTCGTCAGTAGTCAATATGTTTCATGGTCATCTGTCAACTTTTTTTTTTTTTAACACCATCCCTTCGTCAGGTAGTTCTCGCCCCTCTGCCTCGTGTATACCACCACCACCACCACCGTCAGTACTCCCCCGTCAGGTTCTCAATCCGGGTTCACTAGTGGTACTCCTACTCCTACTCAGCCTTCCTAAAGTTCGATATCCCAATGTAATTCCTACGGTGTGAGGAAGCTGCAGATAGACACTTCAGACGTTCTCATTTCCGTCTCATCACAGTCATAGGGGGCACAGATGAGATTATTCGACTCTCTCTCTCTCTTTCTCTCCTCATCAGCGACGTGGAGGAGAAGGAAAGAGGAAGGAAGGAAGGAAGGAAGGGAGAGAGAGAGAGAGAGAGAGGAAGGCAAGGCAAGGCAAGGCAAGGCAAGACCCTCTCTGCTAATATCATCATTACATTTCGTCCTTCATCTTATCTTGCCGTAAACTGTTTTGGGGAATTTGATATCAACGTCATTATACACACTATATACGACCCTTCATTGTAGACGATATAATGATGATAGTGATAATGTGAAGAAAAATCGGCGAGGAGCTTTTTATCTGCTCTCTCTCTCTCTCTCTCTCTCTCTCTCTCTCTCTCTCTCTCTCTCTCTCTCTCTCTCTCACACACATCCCTTTTGTTTGGCACCTTTAATACAGATCCAACGCCCTCCTCCTCCTCTTTCTCTTCCCCTTCCTTCTTTCCTTACCTTCTACCCCTTCCATCTTCCCCTTCCTTCCGCTCCTTCCATCTTCCTTCTTTCCTTACCTTCTACCCCTTCCATCTTCCCCTTCCTTCCGCTCCTTCCATCTTCCCCTTTCCTCCTTTCTTCCTTCTTCCCCTGCAGTACATCAAACACTACAACTATATACTGTTCCCTTCTCACATTTGTTCTCTTACCGTGATATGTTCTTTGTGAAAAACTCCTGAATAAGAGTCTTTGAAACACTTCTTTAAAATCTTCAAGGAGAGAGAGAGAGAGAGAGAGAGAGAGAGAGAGAGAGAGAGAGAGAGAGAGAGAGAGAGAGAGAGAGAGAGTGTGAGTGTGTCCTTTAAACAAAGCTCTACAGGATATAAAAGTGTTTTGAGAGAGAAACGAAATATTAACATATAAATATCCTTTGCAAAAACGTAGGAGAAAGAGAGAGAGAAAGAGAGAAACATAAATAAAACAAAAACAAAAACAAAAACAAAAACATGGAGTTCATTCTGCAGTGCATTACCGGCTTTCTCGTGCGTGGGAGGAAGAGGAGGAGAGAGGAGGAGGAGGAGGAGGAGGAGGAGGAGGAGGAGGAGGAGGAGGAGGAGGAGGAGGAGGTAGTAGTAGTAGTAGTAGTGGGGGGGGGTGTGTCCTTCAGTGTCCTCGATGGGGCTTCCTTCACACGTGGCCTCATACCCCCCCTCCCCCCCCCCTTTGTTTTCTCTCCCCGTGAAGCCATTTTTGCAAGGTGGTGGTGGTGGTGGTGGTGGTAGTAGTGGTGGGGGGTAGGGGGGGAGGGGGGAGGGGGAGGACCAGTTCATGGGGTCTTTTCTCGTGTGTTGGAGGGAGTGGGTGGGGGGGAAGGGTTGGGGGTATCCCTAGTATGGGCGTTGTGGTACATTACGGGCAGTGTGTGTGTGTGTGTGTGTGTGTGTGTGTGTGTGTGTGTGTGTGTGTGTGTGTGTGTGTGTGTTGTAGGACTTCCGGAAGCGCTGCACCTGCTGTCTTCCCACTTCCTCCTCCTCCTCCTCCTCCTCCCCCCCCCCACCCAATCATCATTCTCTTATCCTTTTATCCTTGCTACCACCTCCTCTTTACACGCACGCACGCCCACACGCACACCCACCATCTGTAGGTTGTTCAGCTTAACTTGACGCATAAGCCCCGCCCCCTCCACAAAACAGACTCGTTATATTTATTCAATAACCAATCATGTGCGTCAGAAGGGAGGGAGTGGGAGGAGCTTAGGAGGAGTAAGCCAATCAGGAAAAGAGGTGGAAGGGAGGGGGGGGGAGTCAGGGGTTCTCCTTTTTTTAATCAGCGGATCATAGTCACGTGGGGGTGTCATGTGCCCCGCCCCCCCTCCCCTACACCCACCACGCCCACGCACCCCACCACGCCATGCAGGTGTAGGTCCCCTCACACACACACACCTGTTCCTGACGATATATATCTACACGTGCAGGGTATTCTAAGCTCAACCCTTGTCTCTTCTCCTTCCACCCACACACACACACACACACACACACACACACACACACACACACACACACACACACACACACACACACACACACACACCTTGCACCACATCCGCTGAGCCAAGTGTTAGGTTACTACGTTTTAATATACACACACTTAATGGGAACCTGTTTTGTTATGCATTTCACGGACCTCGATTTTTGGTTTTTTCCCTCGTTGGGGTTTGGGAGTGAAGCTGACAATCTAATGGGTCCAATGAACCTTAGAAAACCTCCTTAGCTGCTTTAATTCCCGTCTTCCTGCTCCTCATCCTCGTCCTTCCAGTCCTCGTACTCATTGCTATTCTTGTCTGGCGTTGCTGTTCCTTTCCTGATACAAAGCTGGACTGAGGGTCGGAGAGAGGCTTAAGAATCAACTCAAAGGATGTGCTGAGTAGTTAAGTTAGGTAGGTGGTCACACGGTAGGAGGTGAGGCCGTTACTGCTGCAGGATGTCCGTTGGGTGGTCTTCTAGGCTACTTAAGATTCCTGTGAGCACGCCCTTCCTCTTCCTGCTTCGATGGCCGGTTGAAATAGTCCGTAGCGCCTTGCCGGATCCGAATTCCTCAGCTATGTTCGGTGTTTTTGACATTCTTTCCCGTCGTTTTCTCAGTCTGTTCTGCCTTTATGTTGTGTCTCTTTTCCTGCTACTTCGAGGTGGTGTGAATGGCTCCTTCTTCTCCTTCTTCTTCTTCTTCTTCTTCTTCTTCTTCTTCTTCTTCTTCTTCTTCTTCTTCTTCTTCCTCCTCCACTTCACTTAAGGTCTTCTTGCATCGTGTTAGTCTTTCTTTCTTAACTGTTCACTTGTTTTTCACTTCTTTTATTGCTCTTGTTTCGTGTTTATGATTCCTTTGTAACTTTTTTTTTTATTTATTTATTTTTTTTTATCTTCCTGCTGCCTTGTCATTTGTTGTTGTTGTTGTTGTTGTCACTGATACGAAGGGGGCAGTTATCTTTTGTTTCTTACCTCTCTCTCTCTCTCTCTCTCTCTCTCTCTCCCTCTCATTATTTTTTCTTCTTTTTCTCTCTCTCCCTCTCATTATTATTTAGTCGAATACTATAATTGTACATACGAGTATTATAGTATTCCATTTTTTCTTCCCCAACTCCCTCTCTTTTTTTTCTTCTCCTTTATCTTTCTTTCTCTATCTCTTTTCTTTTTCTTTGGCAAATGGTAGGAGAAGCGAACAAGTAACTCCGATAAAGAGAGAGATAGCACACATTCATACGTGGGTCATCACCTAATCTCACTATTCCATCTCTCTCTCTCTCTCTCTCTCTCTCTCTCTCTCTCTCTCTCTTTCTTTTTTATACGCTTCATCGGCTATATCTTATCATTTTCAGTTTATTTTATTACGCCCAGAAATCCATTGTGTTGTTGTGTATGGTTCATCGAGGCTTCAGTGGTTCGTTATTGATTCGAGACGGTCGAGGAGAGAGAGAGAGAGAGAGAGAGAGAGAGAGAGAGAGAGAGAGAGAGAGAGAGGTATGAGGAAGGCGGTGTGAAGGTGAAGACGAGGTGGATGAAATATTGTGTGAATGGTTGAAGTATTTACTGCTAATGGTTGTTGGCAGTAGGCAATATTGTTTTCCCTTTTTTTATTTCTCTCTCTCTCTCTCTCTCTCTCTCTCTCTCTCTCTCTCTCTCTCTCTCTCTCTCTCTCTCTCTCTCTCTCTCTCTCTTTTCCAGTATGAGCGTGACTGCTTTTGTCGTGTTCAGCATGAATGAGTCCTTTACATAAATGTGTGTTCTGTGCACGTGTACTAATCACCATTTCCCCGCAGGGTATTGGACGGTCCTGGTGGTGATGGGCGTGTGGGCAGCGGGGGCCGGCGGAGAAATGGCTCGCTTGAGGCAGCGGATAGGTCCTGGCCTCACCTCCTCCACGCTGGAATGGGTGGACGCGGAAGCTGGACAGCCCCTCCCGCCCGGCGCACTGGAGGCAGACGAGAACGTAGGGGCGTGGTGCCGCTTCCCAGACCACGGCCATGTGGCGGGCGTGGTGCGGGACGGCGTGTGTCATGCACCCTTCTTGGACACCCTCGTCACCTCGGAGAAGTATGAGGTGCTGGTGTCCATTAACGACTCTGCTCGCACCTTGGAGATGGAATGGTCACGGGCCGCGGCGCTGAGCCCTGGTGGTGTGCAATTGTCCAAGAAAAGGCTGCTGGCCCTGGCGCGCACCCCTGAGGGTACGGTGCTGCCGGGCTACGTGGACGTGATCAATCGACGCGCTTATCTCCTAAATGGTAGCGAAGTGGAGCGTTACGAGGACGCGGTGATCCTGACGGAGGACGACCCTGTGCGGTACGAAGTGGAGAACGTGGTGTGGGATGAGGCTCGCTCCAATCAACACTCTGAGGACCAGTTGCTGCTCAACATCACGCTGGAGAATCCCGACGGTGAGGCTAAGCTGGTGTCCCAGGAGACCGAATACAAGGTTACCGAAGTGTTGTACTGGGGCAGCGTGAAGGGCACCGTTAAGGGCGTGAGCGCATCCGTCACGGGTCCAGGAGGACAGGTGTGGGAGGTAACTTGGGGAACCCCTAACGACTTCGAGCGGGTGGCGTCACAGACGGTGTCGTTGGAAGTTCCAGCTGGCGCCGCCGTGGAAGTAAAGCTGATGGGCGTGATACACATGTACGAGTCACCTTACACGGCCCAGCTGACGGCCATTTACGGGGATGGGATGCGGCGCTCCCGCCCTGTAGCTTCCCTGCATCAGCACAATTACTTAGCTGAGCTGCGCGCAGACTTCAGCCGCCCGCGAAGCCTTGCTGACGGCCGGGACCTGGAGGGCGCCTTCCCTACATCTGAGGTGCTGATCGCCTCCACCACTACCACTTCCACTACCACCACCACCCCCCCGCCCCCAGGCACAGTTCCAGCTGCTGAACAGGCAGGCTCCCTCGCCACACCCGAGACTAACCTCGCCACGGCACCCTCGGCCCTACCGCCTACCTTACTCGCCTGTTGCTTGGCCTTGTTGGTACGATTGGCACGCCCCTAGACGGCGAGGAGAGCGTAGGGCGACAGCCGTGTGAGCTGTGGGGTGACCGGCGCCGCAGCAAGGTGAGGGGGGTGGGGGGTGTGATCAGTGTGTCGTTGAGAGACATTCACCATCGCTGGAATGAGAGACGCAGCAGGACAGCTGCGGTCCACCTAGCTTGTCCCATTCCTCATGGTGGCGAGTGTGGCGGCGGTGGAAGGGATGCCAAGCCACGCCGCCACACACCTGCCCCTCCGCCAGGACATGCTATTCGTGGTGCATACATACATGTACATACCATGGCTTTGGGATACATAAGGACTACATACCTACCACTCCCTCGAAACGTATTCATGTATCCTGACACACGTGCAGTGTACTAGTACTGAGGAGGCGGCACGTGTCAAGGGGTGCATGACCACTAGTATTTGTTCCCTTATTTATGAAAACGTGTGCATGACTGTTGCATGCATGGAATAAGAATACATGAAATACACACGCTACACTTCTAGTAGGAATGTGTCATACAGATCGAACCGAGGTCAGGGAGGCGGAGACAGGTCACCCACCTCCATCCTGGGTCAACACAGTCATTAGGAACAAGTGGATAATTGGATTGACACACGAGCAATTATAAGCATACAAGTACACAGGTATATATATATATATATTGATACATTGACCAACATACATATAAATGAAGATGAATAATTAAAAACTGATAATTAATCCGAACTAGCCACATGAACATTAATTAACGAAGAGGCAAGGATTATCAATACCACTTCATATTGTAATGACCACAAGGGTACCCAAGTCAAGAGGGCTCTCTCTCTCTCTCTCTCTCTCTCTCTCTCTCTCTCTCTCTCTCTCTCTCTCTCTCTCTCTCTCCTCCTCCTCCTCCTCCTCCTCCTCCTCCTCGTGGTGTGCAATGATAGGCTTACAGTAATTGCAGGAAAGAATGCTACAACTGATCACTGGGCTTTATCTTCATCTATCATCAATGAACACTCGATCCAAACACCACAAGTATGATGTGATTGGATTAGCCTCTTCATCATTAAGGTGTTTGAAGGTGTTACAGTCTCCGCCAACAAGTCCTAATCTCACCCTGGCAATGGTTGTTATGGTTGTATTTGCAGACAATTCCTACTACGAGTACTTTTTTTTCTCTTTTTTTTTCTCCCCTTATCAATGCGGTACAAGTTCTCATTTCCAATCAAGTAGCTGCAGAGAAAGTCCTGTTTCCTTCCCTCCCTTCCAATAGAGTAGTTTTATTTTTTTACTAAAATATATAATCACTAAAAATATACAAAAAGTTAATAAGTACAGTTAGAAGAAAACTGATTTAGTTACGTTTTCTTTTGAGTTTAAGTTTAGTTTGGTGTGTGTGTGTGTGTGTGTGTGTGTGTGTGTGTGTGTGTGTGTGTGTGTGTGTGTAAGCAGCAGCAGCAGCACACTATATTATCGTGCAGCTCTTTCTACCACTATTACTTAATAAATCCTTTTCATTAACTAACAGAAAGGTTTTTTTTTTGAATAACTAACAAGAAAATCCTCGTACTGACAGTCTTCCTTGAATAGAAAAAGTAGAAAAATATCCCATATTGTGGAACTGATCAGCGAGAGTGTAACATAGAAACTAAATCAAATAAACGGGAGTGTATTAAAAACTCAACTAATGAAAATAAAATGAAAAAGAAAAATGAGCTGCCTGCCGGTTTTATATTTTAATTTTTTTTTACCTCATTCTATTTTTCAGTTTTGATAACATTTTGAAAGTCCGTATTACTTTGTTTTTTCTTTTACATTGGGTGATTATCCTTTTATTTTATGTCCTAAAAAGTGGTGTTGCCAATTTATAATCTGATTTTCTATTTACAATTTCGTTGGATTAAGTTTTCTATTTACGATTTGATTTTGTTTTCGATTTACGATTTGAATACATGTTGCCGTTCCAGGTTGAGGCTTCACCTTACAGTGTAATAATGTTCTCTTAGTCTTCATGCAACGTTACAGTGTGCGTTCAAAGATATATAAATGCTATAGTTAACCTCTCTCTCTCTCTCTCTCTCTCTCTCTCTCTCTCTCTCTCTCTTATAAATAGTGGTCATAGTGTAGCTTAATTTATATGGTGTTAGCTCTGACCGTCATGTCGTAAACTCACTCTCTCTCTCTCTCTCCTCTCTCTCTCTCTCTCTCTCTCTCTCTCTCTCTCTCTCTCGTATCTCAAAATGTTGTCGTCCCGTTAAATGGTGAAACAAATCTTGTGAAATGTATATAGTATTGTGTGTATGTATGTATGTGTATGTATGCGTGTGTGTGTGTGCGTGTGTGTGTCTGTGTATTTATAGGTGGCGTTTGAATTAGTAGTATACAGAAGGTATGGACTTGTAATAGAGAGAGATTGCAAAGTTACGATCAGTCTGTTCTTTTCGCGCCTTTCTGATTATATAGACAAAGCAGTCTTCTGTATTCTTATCTAAATCAGTATTACACTTTTGACTTTTTTTTTTTTCTCTCACTTATTGGGAATGTTAAGCGGTCATGATTTCTGTAAGCACTGTTTTTTCTTTTTCTTTCTATATGTATATGTGTATGTGAGAAGTACAGCAATAATTCGTCCAATGGGAGAAGGAAAAATTAAATAATGTTAATTTGAACTCACAAATGAAAGGATGGTGTGCAAAAAAAAGAAGTAAGTGATGTATGAATTTTGTATATATTTTGTAGGAGTCATTTTTTTTATTTTCTGTTTAATTTTTTAGTTTCAATTTTCTTTGGGGGGGATGTTTTTTTAATTTTTTATTTATTTATCTATATTTTGAATCGGTTTTGTGAATAGATCAATACAAATCTCCGTCAGTATTCTCTTTCATTGTTCGTCTGTCTATCTGTCTGTCTGTCTGTCTGTCTGTGTGTCAGTCTAGGATGTCGAAGAACACGAATTATAACCTAACTTAGATCCTCAACCTTTAATCCAACCCTCTCCTCCTACATCCACATTGATCCCATTTCAATTCAAAGTTGCGATATTAACAAAAGAAAAATTATAAGAAAGTCAAAATTATAAACTGTAATATATCAATAACGATTTGTCTATTATTATTATTTATTTATTTTTTTTAAGTTTGGTCTCCACGTGAATAAGTAGAGAGAAAAAAAGAAAGAAGTGGAAGTGGTATTGATCATTGAAATCGAGGTTGACCAGTGGAAGAGAAAGGAATGTCAGTTCACGAAATGTTTGAAATGTTGAAAGTGGTTTTTTTATTTTTTTTTATCTTTTACTTTAGGGGATCTGTGCTTGTCTGTTTTTTTGAATTTTCATTTGTTTTTATTTGACTTTTTTTTTGTCTGATCTGATCCCATGAACATACACAGAGGTTTGTTTTTGTTTGATTCACGTTGTATCTTTTATTTATGTTTCCCTTTCCTGCCGCCAGAGGGCCAGCAGGCTTAGTGTTGTATTGGTTTTGTTTATGGAGGTAATTATAACAATATTTATCACGGAAAGACAACACAGTATTGTTATTTTTTCTTCTTTATGGTTGTCATATTTCATTTTTTTTGTTGTCTGTACATTTTAAGTATTGAGAGAAAGGAAGAAAATAATAATAATAAAAAAAAAGTCTGTATGAGTGAATTGTACGCTTATTTTCATTGTATAAAAATTAATAAAATGTAATTAATAGTTTACATGTGTGTCATTGTACTTTATTATCGTATCCCCATTTTTTTCCCCAGGTTATAAATTACTACTTTCAGAGATATGCTAAAAAAAAAAAAAAATAATAAAATAAAAGAAGAAATATGAGACGTGAAGTATTTGGGTTCATCATAAAATGGGTTGTAATTGGACAGACATTTTTAGCAACGACAGATGGAATCCAATACCTTATAGATCATCAATTAATTTGGTTTGTAATGTATATGCTGACATCGACCTTGCTATACAAATTCATACATACACACACACTTCCTCTTCAACACACACCTTTAATACACCGGAATATACGTTTATACACGCACACACCTCCCCCTTTAGCTTCCCTACCACACTTTACCACCAAACTACCACACACCTTACTTCCTACCACCACACTCCCTTACTC
>JAPQNM010000019.1:15292240-15347240 GCA_029783475.1 Metacarcinus magister
AGGAGGAGGAGGAGGAGGGAAAAAAAAGGTGGAGGGAAATTTCGTGCAAGGATAGAAGAAAAAGGTGAGTAGAAGGTCTTAATTAAAGGTAGGAATGAGAGAGGAGCAAGGTGTGTGTGTGTGTGTGTGTGTGTGTGTGTGTGTGTGTGTGTGTGAGACATAAGAATAGCAGGAAAGAGTAATGTAAGTAAGTATGAATTAATATAAAGTATAATTAGAATTAAGAAAATTACTACAGTTAAAAATTTTGTAAAGTTATTTCTATCTTTATCTGTATTTCTTTTTATTGTATTTGTGCAGAGATAATAATAATAATAATAATAATGATGATGATGATGATGATGATAGAGTAGGAACAAGTATGAGGTTCTCCTTTCACATGTAGCCCCTGTTCGCCTAGCAGTGAGTAGGTACGGGATGTAAATCAAGGGGTTGTGACCTCGTTGACCCGGTGTGTTGTGTGTGAGTGGTCTCGGTCTAACCCAGAGCTTGGTCAATAGGAGCACTGAGCTCTTTCCATAGGGGGACGGCCGGCTGTCTCGAGAGAGACCAGCAGCAGACTGTACAGTGAGTGATTACACACACACACACACACACACACACACACACACACACACACACACACACTTAAGATCAAGGAAAACTAAATTTCCTATAATAATAATAATAATAATAATAATAATAATAATAATAATACTTCTATTAATGCTTTACATATTTATTTATATATCACATTTTTTCGTACAATAAGATCATGTGGTATAGCAGTACGTACATAAGAGAGTGTGTGTGTGTGTATGTACGTGTGCATGTATACGTGTGTGTGTGTTACAAGATCTCCCTCTCGGCATGGCGTGAAGTACACATTATTATTTTTTTTTATATATTTTCTTTTTATCTAAATATATATTCATAAATCTGTTCACTACATAACTACAAGGGAAGAAATACAGAAAAAACAAGAAAAAAAAAAACACATGAAAAAACACCCTGCAGCCTAATAGCTACCAATAGGCACGACTGAACACAATTAAAACGCGGGGGAGGAAGGGAAGGACCTAAAATTATTGGAATTATCTTTAACCATACTCACTCTCTCTCTCTCTCTCTCTCTCTCTCTTACAATAATGCTAAAATAAGCGACTTAGTAAAAATAGGATACGCCAACAATACACGTACTATGGCAACTGTAGCCCCGCCCCGCCCCGCCTCGCAGCGCCGCCGCCGCCGCCCCGCCTCTGCAATGCAAAAATATATCTTGGTCTCCACATAGGCAAAGATTCATTATAGGAGGAGTAATAATAATAATAATAATAATAGTGGTTATGGTAGTGATTAAAGTAGTAGTAGTAGTAGTAGTAGTAGTAGTAGTAGTAGTAGTAGTAGTAGTAGTAATAATAATAATAATAACAATACACTGGTTACCGACGCTTTGTGCAGGGTAGGAAGGCGGCAGAAGGAAGCAATACTAATACAAAAATAAAAAATAAATAAAACCCCCGCAGGTGACCAGTTGAAGGGGAACGTTCTACACACAGGTAAGCGGAGGAGTGCAGGTGGACACAGCAAGCAAGCAAGCAAGCACACACCACTAACCACTATAACTCACAACAACAACAACAACAATAACAACAATAACAACACCACACCACTAACTCACAACAATAACAACGACCTCACACCACAAATAACAAATAACAAAACCCACCAACAATTCGTCCTTTTCGTAAGTTATTGGACGTGAATTTCGTGTATATAAACTGTACAAAGCATTAACTCAACATTCATTACTCATTACTCACACACCTACTCTATCCTCACCTCCCACCAGGGCGGCTGAATTAATGAGTGAGGCGCGGTATGTACCCTTGTGTCATTGCTTTCAAGGGGATGGTGAGGCTCGTCCCTAAACAGCCAGTCAAGGGAGGGATAACGTGGACAAACTGCATAGCCTAAATATTTACTCCCACACAGGGCCGCTACATCATCTCGGGTAATTCAACTCTGACACACCCCCACAACAACAACGACGTCAAGGCCTACTTATTGCTAGTTGCCCTCACTCACTCACTCAAATTATGTCAGTCAGTCAGTCAGTCAGTTAGATTTAGTATTTGTTTCCTTTTCCTACATATGATTTTACCTCTCTCCTAGCTCCTCCTCTTTGTCCTCTATTTCTTACTATTTACACTCCTTTACCGCTCGCTGGGAACAAACTATAGGAGAAGAAGGTCACCTAACTGAGCCACGCCCGCCACAAGGGGTTCCGCTGACTCTCTGGCTGACTGACTCACTCCTAACCTTTCAATAATCGATATAAACTTTGACCTAACAACATCACCAAGGAGCGAGATTTCTTTCCTCTTAAGCTATATTCCACTGTGCACTAACTGTTATTAAGGTGAAGATGCTTTCTCTCTCTCTCTCTCTCTCTCTCTCTCTCTCTCTCTCTCTCTCTCTCTCATATACAGCGCGCATGTTGATTAACGGCAGGAAGTAGCGGTCAAGCCTCGTCAGTTAGTGGTTCCAAGTATTAATGATTACGTTCAGTACATTACAAATCCCTTCGAGGAAAACTAAAATACACCCTGTCTCGCTTTCACCACAAAACGACAATATCACCACCATTAGTCACTTCTGAGAGAGAGAGAGAGAGAGAGAGAGAGAGAGAGAGAGAGAGAGAGAGAGAGAGAGAGAGAGAGAGAGAGAGAGAGAGAGAGAGAGAGAGAGAGAGAGAGTGAGTGAGTGAGAGTATCTTCTGCTGTTTCTTTACTATTCTAAACCTTTTTTTACGTAAACGTCATACTTTTCGAGTTATTTAATCAAACAAACATGATTTCAGCCAAAGAAAATCTAAGGTAGTCGAAACAGTATTTTAGGTTAGGTTAGGTTAGGGAAAACTTCGACAAATCTCATGAACATTGGTACAAAGGTGTTCTTGAGCGTGCTGATCACGAATCTGTACTCGGTTTTCTGATTACTATAATATCAAACCCTATTTCACCCATGTTTGCCTAATAATATGGAAATATACATAATTGAATTTTCTGGATAATGCTAGTCTCCTACGACAAAAATGCATACAGAGGACTACCGCTAAATCCCCACAATATAACGGATTACATATATTTGGTTTCCCTAACTACCTACAATTGTTGGTAATTTACAAATGATTCCAAGTATTTTTTCCATTCTTGCAAATTGAAAGATTTAAAACTTTTATTCGTTTTTGTTCACGTATGTGTGACACACGGCTGCCTCCATTAACATTCACAACCACCAACTCAACGGAATACCTTACCACCACCACTAGCACCATCACCACTATCACCAACACCACCACCACCACCACCCTCACCATCACCACCACCACCACCATCATCGCCACCTCCGCCTCCAACCGGATTTAGTGACGGTCAAAGGAGAGTTGGGTTGAAAATGCTGCGCAAGATGGTGGAAGGGAGGACAATCGTGATCTTCACTTATAAATGATGAGGTTTTCATTGTTTGGACGATAATAATCAACAATTACATTCATATATTATTCACTATATTGTATTTTTACATAACTTTCTTGTCAATATATGAATTATCTATGATCTATCAATGAGTAAGTGCAGGTTTCATTGGGCGACACACACGGTAACACCCCCAGCATGCACCGCGTTGCACCGCCAGCCCCCCACCACGGAATGTCAAGTGTAACGGCCACAACGGATGCTTCTCTCTGTTTCGTCTTCACCTCAGCGAGAATACTGACGAGTGCATGGGTGGTGTAACAAGCAGCTAACCACTGTCAATACGGCATGATGATCTAGTTTGGTGCTGACTAAGGTCAATGTAAGGTTAACATTGAATGAGGTTGTGTCGGTTGAAATGTTAAGTTTATTTAGATTACGGTAGTATGTTATGATGTTTCGTTATTCAGATTCACCAAGGGAGAATCAGCTCTTCACCTTTACCCTGCCACGCCAACGTATCCAGAGCGGCCGCTTGTCCGTCTGTCTGTCCGTCCGTCCAAGCTGTTGTGTCGCTTTGATCACGGACCCTCCTCGGCGCCCACACTACCGCGGGCTTATTTTTCGACCCCTAAACGCACCGGAAACAGGAAGCGTCCGGTGCAGGTGAACGCAGCTCTCTCAGGGGACGAGGCGCACTTCCACACTTTTTACATTCATTATCATCCTGGTACGAATTAACGTTTTTTTTCCTTTTATGGCTGCTGCTGCTGCTGCTGCTGCTATGGACACTTAAATTGATAGGTCGACGCTTTGCAAGGGAAATGGTCGAGGCTTTGCAAGAGGAATGACTGAGGTATATGTATGTATGTATGTCAGAGTTGATAAAAAAAAGAAAAAAAAAGTCACTAATAATATCACTAAGAACTAACAATAATAATAATAGTAATCACTGACGTATCTAAGGTCGGGAGAGTGGTGGTGGTGGTGGTGGGGGGGATTGGCGGGTATTTCAAAACAGACCCATGAATCCTGACGCAGTGAAATCCAAAATGGAGCATCAATAAAACGTAATATTTATTCCAATTTCCCATCAAACCTCAGCTAACGTTGGAAAGGTCCCACTCAAGGAACCATTACCCTCGCGTCCTAAAATATCAAACAACAACTGGTGGAGGTTTTTATGGTAGGTCAAGTGAAGCCTAACTCCGTCCGTCCGTCTGTCTGTCTGTCCGTGCGTTCATTCGTAAAGCAAATCCGATGACCGTCATTATTATACATAAATTATGAAGTTTTCCCCGCGGCGGGACCCCAGCACGTGAGGGGCGGGGATGGAGGAAAGGGGGGGGGGACAAAAGGGAGGTAAAGGAGGGTTGGCTTGGGCTATATGACGATAGTGTGTAAAATTGCACAAAAATATGAGTCCAGCATACTGCCATCACCACTGCTTTGTGCAAACTCCCATCAAGGGATTTAATAACATTGGAATGACCCAGTCGTATGTGTGTATGTGTGTGTGGTATGTGTGTATGTGTGTGTGTGTGTGTGTGTTGCCGCCCCTCCAGCTGAATCTAGTTTAGTCTAACGATGCATGAGGGAGTGGGAAGAGAGAGGGGGGGATGAGTGGTGTCGAAATGTCCCTCCTCCTCCTCTCTCCGTTTCTTCTGGTCACTTCTGCATTTGATTAGTGTTGTGATCTTCCTTTGTTGATGCTGATGATGGATGTTTGGCTCGTAACTCTTGGGATGTTAGGGGGTGAGGGTGCTTCTTATTAAGCTCCGTGTGTTGTGCTGAGTGTGCTGGACTGGTAAGCTGATGAGAGGTCAGTTGAGTCACTCCTGCAGGATGTGTTATGATCCTGTGTTGCTGATTAAAGCACACTGTTAAGTGGTACTAGTGTGTTGTTGGGAAGTAGTCCTTTTCCTCAGCTCTTGTGTGTCATCACCACCACCTCAATTCGTTTGGCCAGCACACCAAATACAACATTCCAGCTGCATTTATCATCCTCACTCCAGGCAAATGACAGTTGGTGAAGTACTTTGTATTTACATCAGCAGCACCAGTATGTGTAAGGGCCTTAGCGATGGTGTGGGGTACACGATTATATTGAATAAAAGATGCAACAACCCGCTATGTGTCCATTGCGAACCAAGACCAAGGATGATATATATATATATATATATATATATATATATATATATATATATATATATATATATATATATATATAACATCACACGACCTACAGAGGCACAACTCTGACATAAAAATCCCTGGTGCTACTTTGGCTTGTTATCTACTGTCATGAATCTACTTGGTTTGTGAAGAAAGTGTGAGTGAGATGAGGAAGGCCAGTTGTAAGATGGAAGGAAAGGAGGATACTATTCTATAAATTTTTGACGTAAACTTCATACTTTTCGAGTTATTCAAAATAATATGATTTCTGCCAAGAAGGCAAATAGGTGGAAAACGTTAGTTATTTTGTGGCCCGAAAATTCCACCAGAATTGAGGTCGAAAAAGATTTTCCCATTTTACTACGTAAATATTAGTTATACAGGAAAATTGTATAGAAGTAAAGTTATGGAGTTTGATAATGTATACCTCATATAGTCATCATCTTTTCAATAACTCAAATACCTATGAAGAAAATTAAAATTTTATGAAAGAAATTAATGCATAATACTTTACACTCCTACATCTATAATTACATTCCAATTAAATTTTACTATGGCTCAATAGAACGAACGTCTTCTGCTCTTTCTTTTATATTCTATATGTTTTTTACGTAAACCCCATACATTTCGAGTTATTTCAAAATATGTGATTTATCTAAAAAATTCTAAGGGTGTACCCTACAAAATTTCATGCAAATTTCCACACCTCCGAATCTCATGAAAATTGGTACAATGAGGTTTTCGGTCATGCTGATCACGAATCTAGAATTAGTTTTATCATTAATGTAATATTTAGATTTTCCATTTTGTGGCCCGTAAATTCCACCAGAATTGAGGTCGAAAAAGGTTTTCCCATTTTACTACGTAAATATTAGTTCTACAGGAAAATTGTATAGAAGTAAAGTTATGGAGTTTGATAATGTATATCTCAAATTGTCATCATCTTATCAATAACTCATATACCTATGAAGAAAATTATAATTTTATGAAAGAAATTAATGCATAATACTTTACACTCCTACATCATTAATTATATTCCAATTCAATTTTAAAATAGCTCAATAGATAGAACGTCTCCTGCTCTTTCTTTTATATTCTATATGTTTTTTACGTAAACCCCATACATTTCGAGTTATTTCAAAATATGTGATTTATCAAAAAAATTCTAAGGGTGTACCCTACAAAATTTCATGAAAATTTCCACATCTCCGAATCTCATGAAAATTGATACAATAAGGTTTTCGGTCATGCTGAACACGAATATGGACTTATTTTTCTGATTACTATAATATCAAACTGTATTTCACCCTTGCTTGCCTAATAACATTAATGAAATAACCATTATTTAACTTTACTGGCTGATGCTGGTCTCATATGATAAAAATACATAGAGATGACCTACCCTAAATGTACACAATATAACGTTTAAGTGGTATTTGGTTTCCATATCTTGAACTGTAAGAGAAATAAAGCTGATTAAAACCGACTAAAACTGATTACAAGTACTTTTTACATTCCTACATCTATACTTACATTCCAATTCCCTTTCACTATAGCACAAAAGAATGCACATCTCTTACTCTTTTATAGCCCGATCTGTGGGTAAGGCTGTCACCTTTCACACACCACACACCACACACTCCATCCTCTTTGCACCTTGAACGAGGCGCGACCCCACGCCTGCTGAGCGACAGACCCGAGACTTTACCACTGAGCTACCAAACAATGTGTGTGTTAATGCAGGTATTGTTATATGGCAGAGAGGAGGAGGAGGAGGAGCAAAAATGTAGAGGATGATTGGATCTTAAAGGAAGGAGGACAGGGAGAAAAGAGCAAGAGTAATTTGAAAACAAGGGAGAGAGAGGAACAGTGAGAAACAGAGATTGCCAGGGAAGAAAAGAGAGAGAGAGAGAGAGAGAGAGAGAGAGAGAGAGAGAGAGAGAGAGAGAGAGAGAGAGAGAGAGAGAGAGAGAGAGAGAGAGAGAGAGAGATGGGGCGGGGGAAAGAAGTAAGAAAAATGGGATAATAGAGTAGCTACGTATACGGTTCTTCCTATTCCAGTTTGATGGGTAGGGTAGGAAGGCAGGATGAATACCAATGAGTTAGCTACA
This sequence comes from Metacarcinus magister, assembly GCA_029783475.1. Lineage (NCBI taxonomy): Eukaryota > Metazoa > Arthropoda > Malacostraca > Decapoda > Cancridae > Metacarcinus > Metacarcinus magister. The sequence continues at coordinate 15,299,985 of JAPQNM010000019.1, forward strand.
CCATCAACACTCACTGCTATACAAAATCTCTTCTCCAGTTTATCAAGTATTCCGTCGCATCAGAAGTAAGCACACGCCATTGATGTGCTTATGTATGTGCCGCAGTCATTGATACACACAAATAAATAGTAGAGATGAGAAGCAAAAAACCTTGGTATATACATCGTTAAGGTTTTTCAGTTTTATAGCATCAATTCATCCTATATTACTTTTACTACTACTGCTGCTGCTACTACTACTACTACTACTACTACTACTACTACTACTACTACTACTACTACTACTACTACTACTACTACTACTACTACTGCAACTAAGGCAACTGCTATTCTCATTACAACCGAACGAATTTATACAACTGCTATGTCAATACGTAATAATAATAATAATAATAATAAAATCGAAATATAGAAGAAAGAAAAAATTGAATACGAGTACGAATGAAAATAAAAATGAAAAGAGGAATAAGAATAATAATAATAATGGAAGTAAATAAGATCAGTCCAACTCCAGTGGTCTCCTATTCAACAATCTTTCCTTAACCCTCATCCCTACACATGTACGTAAAGATGTATTCACCGACCATAAACACAGTGAATGTTATGTACGTATTAATTACCACCACACATGTACCTAACCTACGTCTATGTGAAGCAGAGGTTAGGTGAGATACATTATGTGACTGCAATACCTATCAACCATAACTGTGAGATAAGATAAGGAAAATACATAACCTAAACAGTCCTGCCCACCACACACAGGTTAATAAACAAACAGACATCAACACTCACCAGTATTTAGGGTCAGCTTAGGACTGCTTCAGCCTCTCCTTCTGCCGCATCTTCCAGTTCTGCAGCTCCATGCTACACTGGCCCAGGCAGAACATGAAGAAGAAGGTGCTGAGGGTGCAGTGTGGGAAGCCTGCGGAGAACATGAGAAGGTGAGGTAACTTGACGGAGGGTTGGGGTAAGATTTCTTTTCTTTGCATGATTGTAGTGGATGTGTGTGTGTGTGTGTGTGTGTGTGGGTGTGTGTGTGTGTGTGTATGTGTCACTCCGCTCACACACTCACCCGTCACAAATATCCTGGTGGTGACTGTGAGTGCGTTTTCAATGTTGGAGAGGAAGATGGTGAGTGCAGCGAGGGAGGGCACATACAGGCCTACAGCTGCCAGCCCAAGGAACCTACGCCGCCACGCCCCGGGCAGCCACCGCACCTTGAAGCAGGGAGAAAACGTCAAGGAGGAGGAGGAGGAGGAGGAGGAGGAGGAAGAAAAAATTAATATCCAGTTTGCTTGCGAAAATGCGCTTATAGTGTCTGTGTGGTCTGATTTTTTATGCAATTCTATGTAATGCTCTCTCGCTCTCGCTCTCTCTCTCTCTCTCTCTCTCTCTCACCTCCCAGGCCTTGTATCTTGGCATCTGTGCGGTGAAGTCTGCCATTTTCTCCACCACCACCCCGAGGAAGTTGATAGCCGCCCACCAGAACACCTGGGCTGAGACCCCGTGCCACACATACACAAAGGTGAACACGAGGGCCGTCCCTTGCAGCTGGCGGGTCAGGCTGTTGTCCGACCCAACCCAGGGGATGTAGATGTGTCTGTAGGGGGAGTAGAGAGTGTGTGAGGAAGATCGGGAGAGTGTGAGGAAGATGGGGAGAGTGTGAGGAAGATGGGGAGGAAGTGATGAGTGAGGAGGAGTTGTTGAAATTGTATTAAGATGAGGAAGGCTTTCTTAGGTTATAATTATTCTAGATTTTACTCTTTTTCTTGATGTGTATAAGAGATTTAAGACAATATAACACAGAAAATACACACACACACACACACACTCTATCCCTCTCTCTCTCAATCAAGCATTCTAACAATCTTTCTTTCCCTTCTATCCCTAACACACACACACACCTACACCCACACACACACACACACACACGTACTTGAGCATGAAGCGGTAGAGGCCGTGGTCAAAGTGCCGCCAGACGTCTGAGAAGCGGTAGGTCATGAGGGTGCAGCGAGGGTGCCTGGGGGGGGTCATAGCCCTCAGCACGCGCCAGGACCGAGGGAAGACCGTAAAGCACTGTGGGAGGAGGAGGAGGAGGAGGAGGGAGGAGGAGGAGGAGGAGGAGGAGGAGGAGGAGGAGGAGGAGGAGGAGGAGGAAGGGAATAAGAATGTAAGAAATAAAAAGAAGGGAAGGAAAGGAAGAAAACAAAGATGAGAATACGAAGAACCAAGACAAGGAAGAAGAAGAAGAAGAAGAAGAAGACATATTATCATCATACATAAAAAAAAACATTAAAATTAAAACACACATACGTACACAAGAGAGGAGTTACGACAACATACATACATACACACACACACACACATACTCACCCACATACTTGAGCTGCAGGAAGGCAGTGAGGAAGTAAACAAACCCGGCCAGTGACCATGAACTCATCTTCTTCACCAGCTCTGGCATGAAGTGGAGGGAGCTGAGGGGGAGAGGGAGTGAGGGAGTGAGTACAAGAAATGGAGGGAAGGGAGGAAGGAGAGAAGGAAGGAAGGAAGGAAGGAAGGAGGGACCTTATAACCCTTTCAAGTGTCTCTTTTATCATAACTCTTACCTCACTATTTTATCCATCTTTCTATCTCCACTTTCTTTAACTAAATAAAAAATTGAAAGAGAAATTACCAGTACATAACCATTACAACTTTCTTTTTACTCTATTCTATCCATCCATCCCTTTACACCTCTTTCCCTCCCTTCCTTCACTCATCCATCTATCCATCCCTTTACACCTCTTTCCCCTTCCTTCCCTCCCTCGCCTCTCCACTTACTGGGCATAGAAGTGGAAGAGGAGCAGCTGCGTCAGGCCCATCCACCACAGGAAGCGCAGGATCTGAAGGCCAGTCCATGCCACTCGCCGAAGGGTCAACATGCGGTACGGCTCCGACAGCTGTGTGGAGGAGGTGGAGGGATGTGGATTAATGGGTGGAGATAGAAAGAGAGAGATCATGAATAAAAACTGCAAAAAAGAAAGATAGAGAGAGAGACAAAGATAAAAAGAGATTAAAAAAATAAAAAAACAGATGGAAAGAGAGATAACAAATAAAAACTACAAAAAACATACACACAAACACACATGCACACTCACCCCAGCTCTGAAGTCTGTGTAGGGCATGTAGGGACCCGTGCATAGGAAGGGCAGGTAGAGGCAGTACCCTAGGAGTGTGATGAGGAGAGGGGCGGGCGGGAGGTGGGCGTAAGGGTCAGTGTCGCAGATCTCCAGACTGAAGCTGAGGGAACGCAGGATGATCCAAGCCACCATCACTGACACCTTGTAGTCCCCCTCAGGTGTGTCCTCCACCCACGCCTCCTGCAGGTGTGTGAGGACAGGTGTGTGAAGGTAGGTTGGTAGTGTGGGAAAAAAAATATACAGACACATATGTACACTCCTCTCATTTAGCCTCTAAGAAATAAGGGAAATACAAATATATATATAAACATACATATAGATATAGAAATACAAACATACACAAACACATCCACTCACACACTCACACACACACACACACTCACCAGATGACTCGTGAAGAAGTGTGTATTGATGAGTATGAGTATGAGGCACCAAGCCAGCCACACCAGCAGCTTGAGGCGAGTGAGCAGCACGACGAACATGAGTGCCGGCACCGCGAGGCACAACACAGTGCCAACCCGACCAATGAGTGCCAGGGTGATGCACAGGCTGAAGGTAATGTAGAACCCACACAAGTACTGCAAAGGGAGAGAAAGGGATTAAGGAACTGCAAAGGGAGAGAAAGGGATTAGGAAGGTACTGGAAGGGGAAGAAAGAGATTAGCAAGGGGTAAAGGGATTTGGAAGGTACTGTAAAGGGAAGGAAAGGGATTTAGATACTGCAAAGGGAAGGAAAGGGATTAGGGAGTTAATGCAAAGGGAAGAGAAAGGGATTAGGAAAGTACTACAAAGTTAGAGAAATGATCAAAATTTCATAACTTATACAGACTCAATATACTAAACAATTTCAAACTCACACCACAATGAACACCATAACCTAAGTGGAATATAGTTGACCTAAGTGGAGTATAGTTGACCTTGACTCCTCCCCTCCCCCTCCCCCCCCTTCACCACACACCCACCTGAGGACAGAACCTACGGATGGTCTGAGCGAGGAGGACGTGCAGGAGGCCGAAGGGGGCGTACGAGCGCATGATAGGAATCCACACGAACCATTCCAAGTCTGTCTGGTCCTGGCGAATTCCAGCCCATCCGTCCGGCGTCTGAGTGAGGGGAAGGTACTGGCCCCACCCTGGTGATGGGAGGAGGTGGGATGATTAGATGATTAGGTGATTAGACTAAAACTGTAATTATATAGTCACCACACAAGAACAACATTGGATTGGAAAGGATACAGAGAATAACGACTAAGATGGTGCCAGATTGGGAAGACCTAACATAGATGATTAGACTAAAACTGGAATAGAGACAATTTATATAGTCACTGCACAAGTAAAAGCATGGAAATAATACAAAGAATAGCAACAAAACTAGTGCCTGATTTGGAGTATCTAATAGTATACGAGGAAAGATTAAATGAAATGCAACTGACGACACTTGTAGAGAGAAAGGAAAGAGGAGACTTAATTCTATCTATCTATCTATTTACCTAGCTTGTATCCCCATTAAAAGAGGGTAGCCAAGACAAAGGATTTAGAGCTCAGGGAGACTTTACGCTCCCCTCTCTCTCTCTGCGCTCTGTCTTTTCGTAGGAGAGAAAATAGAGGAGAGGCTTCCCAGACCTCTCGCTTCGTCTCCTTTTGTTGCATTTTAATTTTATGATCCGCAGGGAATAAAGTGATAGTATTTTTCACACACACACACACACACACCCACCCACACACACACACACACACTCACGCTGGGAGGTGCGGTAGAAGCGAGCGAGGCTATACAAACACCCAGCCCAGAAGGAGACAAAATAAAACACCAGCTCAGGCCAAGGGAGGGATGCGAAGGGCGTGGGGGGCGGCCTCTTCTTTGATCCTCCCCATCTCCCTCGGTCGTCCTCCATCTCCTCTGCCTTCTCTTCTAGTTCTTCTTCTTGTTCTTCTTCCTCTTCCTCTTCCTCCTCCTCCTCCTCCTCCTTCATTCCCATCTGTGCTGCCTCCGCCATGGCCTGTTGAAGGAAGGAACATACATGAGAATAATGATAATAATGATAGGTAATAATAATAATAATAGCCATAGTTAATACAATTAGGACATTACTACCTAATATCGAGTTAAAATAGCTGTTTCTCAAGGTGCCTCTCCTCTTTCCTGATAAATATTAACTATATCTCGATTTACTTATCAATTTGGCTTTAATTTCTAACTTAATTTATCTAAACCATATATCAATTTAGCTTTCCTTTAATTAATTTACAATACCTATACCTGTGTTTAATTATCCTATTAAATAAGACCATCCGGAAATGACACAAAGCTTAACAAGAAAATTAATTACAGCAGAAATGACAGGTCGAGGAGGGTATGCGCTCCTCCCTCGACTCCCTTACTAGTTATCATGGTGACAAGTTAAGCAGAGAATGAACAGCATACTTTTAAACACACAAAGGAAGTCATATTTACCCTTGGCCGCCCTTCTTGATGAGTGTTATGCTATACAGTGGAAGGGAAATGCCACGTCTGTTGAAAGGTCGTGTTAGGGAGGGAGGGAGGGAGGAGGCACCTATTATTATTATGGTATTTCTAGCTTTATATAACTTCTAACACCTTTCTTCTTTATCCCTATTTTGTTTATTATTCCTATTCTTCCTTGGTTTGGTTTGTTAGGTTGTTTTAGGTTTGTATAGAGTTAGTTTATAAGTAGAGACTCACACACCGCCTCCCTGCTGCTCGTTTTCCCTTGCTTCCCACTCGGGTTTGTTTACAATTGTTATTTTTTTTTCTGTATTATATATTTTTGATGTTTGATATGTATTGAAAATTGTCTTATAGTTTTGTGATTACTGTAAGGTAAGTTATTGTTATTATTTAACCTGTACGTGTTTTATTTTCTGTAATGTGTGATGAGATTTATTTGATGTTGATTAATTACTTGCTTCTACTCTTTTTTTCTTCTTCATTTCAATACGTTTTGTATACAACTCAAATGGAGAATAAATATAATAATTACCATTACAACAACACACCTACAACAACCTTAAAATTTAGCCGCCTATTTTTATTAATTACGCTATATATCATTTCATTAGAGGAACAGAGAATACAAAGACCTTTTTTTATTGCTAAGTTTTTTATTGCCTTTACCTAGTTTTCCAATAGCATAAGAGAGAGAGAGAGAGAGAGAGAGAGAGAGAGAGAGAGAGAGAGAGAGAGAGAGAGATCTGTGTTTACATGAGTGACAGAAGACAACAACAACAACAATAGCAGGCGAGGAAGGACCCACAGCTAGTGTCCTTGGAAGTCTTGTTGATATAATACCTTTAATAATACTTTGAACACCTCCTCGACGGCGTGATGGTGTGTGAAAAGTGTCAGAAGAAGCTGGGGAAGGTGAGGCATGAGACACCTGTATTGCATCATGTTATATTACCTGGGGTGGTTTAATTAACGAAGTGCTTAGAGATACGGCAGTCGTACCACGTTGTCATCCGCTATTCGTACGGCCTGTGCCTTATTATTTACCTGGTAAAGCATCTTTCAAGTTATGTTAGGTTTGGTTCGGTTAGGTTCGGTTATATAAGCTTTTTACCCCAAAGTTAGGCACGTGCCGTATCTATAAGCAAGCACTATGAGGATACGGCATTTGTTAGGTTATGGTTAGATTAGGTTAGGTTATGTTTGGTTAGGTTCGGTTATATAAGCTTTTTATATTTTATTACCCAAAAGTTAGGCACGTGCCATATCTATAACTGAGCACTTACAGGTACGGCTGTCGTACCTGTAAGCTGTGCCTTATTTTTATTCATGATTTCCAGTGCCAGTACGTGAGGCACTAATAAAGCGGACGTGTGCCTCAGTGCCACAGGAGGGAAGGGTGTAAATGGGGGGGCTGGCAATGGTGTTAATATAGAATTACACCCGTCTCACCACGACCACCTATATGATACACATGAGTTATATACGTACGTTATGTATGCATTATTAATCAGAATCAGAATATTTTGCATGTAGGAGATACGGTCATACTTCTTAACCGTCGTAAATCAGTTTCTTTATACACTAATTTGACGTATAATAAGAGAGGATCTGATTGCAGTATTTAAGTAGCACAAAGGTACCAACAAGTGTGAATTAGGTTAGTACTCTATGTTGAACGCTATGTAATGGTTTCAATATGCATAAGATTATATTAGAAAGAAGTTTAAAGGAAGATTAGATAAGTTTATGAATAGGTATGATAGGAAGAAATAGGGTGAATTTATACAGGGACTGCCTCGTATAGACCTGCTAGCCCTTGCACCTCCCTTAAATGGTTAGGTTTGGCTCATAATCCACATGCGGCTCTTTCACCTTTTATATGTGGCTCGTGTAAAATTGTAGAGAATTCAAATACTCTATAAATTTTTAGCCGAATCCAAAGCAAGAAACGTGCGACTGTATAAAAGGGAGTATTCTGTCTTCTTTTTTTCTATATCTTCATGACTGTATTTCTATAATTCTTTAATCTCTGACAAACTGTATGTGTAAATTTTGTTCATGTCCTGCGGCTCTCAACCATCTGAGCTTCATCATTTGTGGCTTTAATGTTGAGCACGTTAGGCCATCCTGTTATATAATATGGGTGCCGAGTGGCTTTGTGGTGCTGTGTTGGGCTCACGGCCTAAAGGTTGTGAGTTCTATCCTGACTCACGGCAGCTTCTTGGTGATGTTCTCTTGTTAACCTTAGCAGGTCTATATGGTCTATAGTTACCTAATATGTGAGTATTATTTAATCACATTTAATTGCCTGTGTTATGGTCGTGTTCTTATTAGCTTTATGCATTCATTGTTATCTGTTCCCTGTCCTCACCTGACCTTCTCCCGTCAGGTCATCACCCCAGACACGTGGAAGGACGGGGCGCGCAACACTACTGAGAGCGGCGGACGCAAGATTAATGAAAACAAGCTGCTAACCAGCAAGAAGAACAGATTCAACCCATACACTGTGAGTGTACAAAGTACAATCACTCTGAAAATTGAACTAACCAGAACATGCAGTACCCCTGAATGCATCATAACAAGGGTTACTGTGTACTTATATCAGCTCATTTTAAATAAATCCCTCAGATCTGTATTAGCTACCTGCATCTCAGTATGAGTTTGAATTAATCCCTAGAATTTGCACAAACTATTCATCTCAGTTTATATATCAATAAGCCTCCATATTGTTTATGTTTCATCTTTGTTGATATAAAAATGAAGCCTTTCAATGTATCACCAAGTCTTGTCCTCCCACAGACCCGGTTCTCTGAGTGCAGGATCTGCCGCAGCAAAGTACACCAAGCCGGCTCACACTTCTGTCAGGGATGTGCGTACAAGAAGGGAATATGTGCCATGTGCGGCAAGAAGATCCTTGACACCACAAACTACCGACAGTCCTCCGCCTAGTGTGTGTGTGTGTGTGTGTGTGTGTGTGTGTGTGTGTGTGTGTGTGTACATAGCTGAGTATTGATATTAGATCCGACAAAGAATAGTATTTGATAAAAAAAATTCATATTAATGTTATACAGTAGAACCTCGCAATACAAATTTAATTAGTTCCATGACAGAGATTGTTTTGCAAATTAATTTTTACTATTGAAATTCATTGAAATATAATTAATCTGTTCCAGCCAAAAAAAACCACCCCAAAATCGTTTTTATGGGTTTTTAAAACAAAAAGTGGACATCGTGGATATGCTTTGGTCTTATTGGCTTGTTAAGTCCACTACACACACTCCTCTCTCATGGTTTTAGATTATTTCCTTCTTCAAATCTATCGTAATAATCTTTTTCTTCTTATTAGCACTATGCTTTACACTAACTTTCTTCGGATTCATGGCTAACACAATTAATTAGGACAAAATAATGCTAAAAAAGCCACAAAACAGAGGAAAATCACTAAAACAAAACGATCGCGATGTTACCTCAATGAGATGAACACGTGAACTGTGAGAGTAGAGGCTGTTACTGTTACTGTTGGGGGAGTGTGTGTGTGAGCTCAGTGCCGACTATCAGCGGCTATTAGGAATCTTGCTCGTACTGCGGATTTCCACTTGTATTTCAAGACAAAAATACTTACAAGCCACAGCTCGTTAAGTAAATTACTCGTACGATGGGGCACTCGTACTGCAAGGTTCTACTGTACTGTAAGGATAATCAGTGTTGCGGGCTAACACCTGGGAAGGGATTGGGTAGTGGGTGGGCAGGTGGGGGAGGGACATTACTACGTAGACATAGTGTAAGGGACTCGAGAAAAGTTTTGTACATTATTGCATCGAGGTGAAGATATGAGGGAATGTATGTTAATCTATGTTTGTGGATATCAACCCTGTCTTGGTTATCTCTTTTAAGGGAGATATAAGCCGGGTGTAAGGATGGGGAGGTGAATCTTGATGCTGTGTAATTTATATAAGGAACATTTAATAAAACGCTTAATTTCTATTTGTTTGTGCTCCCTAGTGGAATGTTATGTTATGCATGTGTGTATAGAACTTAAGAGAAAACATGATTGATTGATGTATTTTGTAAATTCTCAATTCTATATGATCTGAGAATGCCTGTTTAATTAATTGATACATTTTTTTTATGCCTGTCAACGGTTTAAAACTACTTTTGTTTTTGTATCATCTTTTCATCAGACACAAAAGCTGGTCTGAAATAACAGTAATTTTGAAAGAGGTGCATCTATTAACTTATCAATACATGCCAGCCCAGGTTGTGGATTAAATTCTGAAAATAATATGATGGAACTTAACTAAGGACCTCGTATAAAGAAAGAAAACCTGTTATTAGCATTAAGGTGGCGGCACACGAGGCATTTTCAATAACATGTTACTCATTCTTGTTACGGGTTTGTCACTAATACTTTCCAGTGTGTGTTCCAGAGTGCTTTTCCAGGAAACATGTGTCATGACGACGGAACGCAGCGTTGTGTTTGGCAAACTCATGAACAAAACATTCCTGTGTAACGCACAAGCAAGTTTGTGTCAAAACGGGTCGCAAAAACGAGTAATATGATATTAAAAAAGGCCTAGTCTGCCGCCACCTTTACCTTTATCATAATTATCATCATTTTACTCTTAGTTCCCAGTCAGGGCATCCACCTCTGAGAAACAAAGGGGCCAGGTGGCTCTGTGGCCTCGGCTCGTGACCTAGAGGTTGGGTGTTTAATCCTGGCTCACAGCAGCTTCTTAGTGGGATGGGTAGCACTCGTTAACCCTATCAGAACTATATGGTCTATAATTACCTAGTTCGGGGGGGATTATTTAATACTTTTAATCTGAAGAACAGAAGAATATTCAGAAGAAACACACGTATGTAGTGACGGAACAGTTAATGTCAACTAAACTTTACTTGGATCATTATAGTCTGATTGGTAAGGCCTTGGTAGGTTGAGTGTACTGTCAGAGGCTTGATCCCCACCTCATCCCTCTCATGGCTACTCCTTTAGATAAGTTTCCCTGTGATTCAAAACACAAAGCATCACAGTGAATGGTTCTGTGGTGCAGTAGTGTCGCATAACCTCTCGTCTCTGGCACCGACTTTATTCACATTAACTCTCACTCCTGTACAGTGCTCGGGTCTTGGCCTAGAGGCTGTGAATTCAATTGAGGTTCATGGCAGCGCTTTCTCATTTATAACTAGTATCTAGCAGGGTGGATTATTTAATCTTTTTTTTGTATCTATGGCTAAATTTTGTTAGTTTTATGTAAGCAGAAAAAAAAAGAAATATATATATATACTATAACTAAATAAAAGCAAAGCATTGATTGGTTTTAAATAAGAGGATAGAAGAGCTTAGAAATAGTAAAGGCTGAAATCTCAAACTAGAAAGGCTATGATACATGATGAATTTTGAAATGAAAGGTTTTAAAAATGATAAAAGGTGAAGGAAGAAAATTAACTGCATTGATTATATAAATTAATATTTTTAGTGTTCAATAGAGCTTATAATTATATCATGTGCCCTCCTCTCAGTATCTCTCTCTCTCTCTCTCTCTCTCTCTCTCTCTCTCTCTCTCTCTCTCTCTCTCTCTCTCTCTCCTAACACGTCTGTACCCTCATCACGTCACTTTACAACTATATATCACCACACATTAATCAGTGGTAGGACAAGCCGGGCACAGGACGCACGAGGTTAAAATAAATAAATATATAAACAGGAGAAAACAAAACAGCCAACCAACAAAGTTTTCATTTTTTTTTTAGTTCAGTGCAATTATAGTTTGTTGCAGTCACCCATGAAGGCGCGAAACTATTTCCAGCAATTGAGCATAAATTGGGAACAAATCAGAATAGAAAGTCGGGAAATTAATTGGGATACCGAACCTAGGAACAAGGACACGGGGGGAAAGGCTATTATAGAAGACATTATTAAAGTGTGTTAGACAATCTGAAGCAATTATGTTCCCAAGAAAGCAAAAAAAAGGAAAAACAAAAATAAGATGCCTCGCGACCATTGAATCCTCATGAGAAGAAGAACAACAACAACAACAACAAGAGGCTTACAACTATAACGAAGAAAAACTACATTACACTATAAAAAAAATAAAAGAAAATTGAAACCAAAATAAAAGTTATTGCTACAAACCTCCTCTCTGGGCCATAACAAGAGCAGCTTACACTTGGATTCGGCTTAGGCACTGAAGAAGCGGAGAGCAAGACATCACAGGCGAAAGAAAGAAGCGATATTCCTTCTTAACACTTTGATTTCCGCTAAACTTCACCACACTTAAGTTACATAGACAGCTTATTTTCCTCGTCTTCTACGATACCACAAATTGATACCACTAACTCCTTTCTTTACAAGCACACAGAAACACAGCGGGAAAACACGAAAGCCTTAGAGTAATATCTGTCCCAATCGAGAGTGTAGAGCTAACTGGCCCCGGCGACGTCACTCCCTCCAGGAAAGCCCGCGCAAACATCCCGCCAAAACTTTCCTACATATACTATATACATACTATACATACATATACATACTATACATACAAACATAAGCACTCCCCCCTTGCGTAACAATATATAGAAACCAAGACATCACAACTCCTTAACCCACAACGAACCTCAGCTGTTTAATTGTCTGCCTCGGTTACTTAGGGATGAAAGTTAGATCACCAAGGAAATATTTAGGAGAAAAATAACTATACAGATGGCTTTGTGAACTATTATAGCAAACCATCCACCTCTACTTAGATATGTCAGCTTCCATCATACCTACCTGACAGAAATAGGAAGAAATAGATAGGGCGTTCAGATAGTTAATGAACAGAATAACCAAAAGTAAATAAGTCAAGGTAAATATACTCTTCCGGCATTTCTTTCTCTCTCATTTATATCTTTTTGTTCTTCTACTATCGTCTATATTATTCATTTACGTATTCTCATCGTATAAGATAAAAAGGATAACAATGATGATGATAATAATGATGATGATGGTTGTAGGAATGATAGTGATAAAGATAATGGTGATAATGATAATAGTAGTAATAATAATAATACCTTAAAGGCCCCAATTTAGTGTTTTTGGACAATTTGCAAACTTCCTTGGTGCTCCACTGCTCTCTCTCTCTCTCTCTCTCTCTCTCTCTCTCTCTCTCTCTCTCTCTCTCTCTCTCTCTCTCTCTCTCTCTCTCGTCCGTAAGTTTTGCTCTCTTTCTTATCTTTACTATATCTTCCTCACACAAATTGTCTTCTTCCATCTTAGGAGTCTTCATTTTCTTCGTTATAACATTTTTTCTTCCTTCTTTATCTCGTTGTCCAAGTCTTTACCGAGCACACTAAGTTTAGGGTTGTGTATTCTTTTAATTTCAGACTCACATTCATTTTCCTGTTTCAAAATAGCTTCAGTAACCTTACTCCACTTGACTCACGCCCACCTAATTGTTTTTCCTCTCTCTCTCTCTCTCTCTCTCTCTCTCTCTCTCTCTCTCTCTCTCTCTCTCTCTCTCTCTCTCTCTCTCTCTCTCCTTCCACACACACACACACACACACACACACGGGCAACCATAAGCCTAGCTGCTTTTTTTTCTTTCTTTTTTTTTCGTTTTAGTAAATTTCCACAACTTCTATTTAAAAGTTTCTTCTTGTCCTTCTTCATTTAGCTGTTCATTTTCTTCTTCATTCACAACATTATTTTTTCAAGTTTTATTTATATTTTTACGTCGCTGTCCTTTATTTAACAAGCGTACTACCTCGTTAACAAGACTTTTAACTATGGTTGTGTGTATATATATTCATGCCTGCTTCACACTACGCTTGACTTTCGCTGCTCATCTGTCTTCCCACAAACCATCCATCCTCTTCGTTTTCACTTAATCTTTTTTCGAGTAGCGCCTCTTTTTATTTTTTCTATTTCTTTTTTATTTTCGTTTTTTTTTAGCAATGTTTCATCATCCGTTAATGGAATTGAGAGCCAAGAAAAGATGGTAAAATAGTGAACACCATAAATCATAACTCATGCGTAAAAAAGAAAAAAGGAAAAAAGCATAAATGACAAAATGAATATAAAATAACAAAATAGATACTAAAAAAAAGAACATCGAGACTCCTAACACTTATCACTTGGAAATGGCGGGAAAATCTCATATTCTTCACCCGTGAATTTCTTTTCCTTTCTACATCAAATCAGTATTGTTATTACCGCATAATAAAGACATCCCAGCACGACAACCATAGTGGTGAGGCGGAAGTACTATAGTAATACATGTTAATACAAAGGGTACGCCAACGCAAAAGCCATAAAAACCTCTAGAGGGCTCTGTACAGCCCTGCTGGCTTATGCTAGCACAAATTAAACAACAACGTACGCCAACGGTCATTCACAGTCTGGAGGGGTTTGGGATCCACTACCTTATCGAGTCACTAGTAGAAGGCGATGGGCAAGACTTCCCTTCCCTTATGAATGATCGAATAATAAGATTCCTCCGAATAAACACATGTATTTAATCATTAAGTATTAGGGAATTGGGTAGAGGAGACAGTCACCCTTTCCTTACTTAGAAATAGAAGGAAGGTTGAGAGGTCTGGTGTCGTGCCAGACGCGTTCTCTGAGTCCATCACTGAGTCCGTAAATGAGACACGACATGAAGCTGATGAATGATGAACATAGATAAAGGAAGGAGTAACGGAGCATAATCCTGAGGAACATCGTAACATCACTGATAACTTACCTTTGATGGAAAACAAGCCATCATGAGCATCACGACACCAACGTAGCAGCGAAATAAAGGCCGTAGCGTGCACTGAAGACAAAGGAACATAGGGTGGAGAGGTGCGTGGAATCCCTGCCAGAGTGGATGAAAAGATAATCACTCTACCAAACCCAAGAGGAAGAGAGGAAGAGAGGAAGAGAAAGAGAGAGTAAAGGTGATGCTCATCTGTCTCCTTCTAGATCAAGTTGTCTGTAAACAGTATATCGTTAAGAGTAATGAAGATCACCCAAAAATACGTTGCTTAAGAGGGTGGAACGAGCCTTTTCCTGTAATTACCGTGGGAGTGATGAACGGTAATTACCCACCACACAAAATAGATGCCTTAGTCCCGCCCTCCGCCAGATTCTATCACCGGGGCTTCAATAAACCAAGCCAGGCCAGCAGCTAAGGGCGTTATTAGGCTCCGGTAGGAAGGGTGGCCAAAAGGGTGTCATCAGCAGGGCGCCTCAGGTTTAGGAAGGCGTTAGGCTGCCTCTCCCTCCTGCTGGGACGCTGTGGGAGGGTAGGGCGGCGCGGCTGTTTCATATTGTATCCTCCCGGTAAAGGAAAGTTAGAAATGCATGAGATCTTGATTCTTGGTTCGTGGTTTGGGGATACGATCTGTTCTCTCTTATCTCTCTCTCTCTCTCTCTCTCTCTCTCTCTCTCTCTCTCTCTCTCTCTCTCCTCTCTCTCTCTCTCTCTCTCTCTCTCTCTCGGTCTAGCACACTGTTCTACTAATTTCCATTGATATATCCACTTCCATTACGTGACATACTGAAGAACTGTCGATGGCAATACTGGGTCCCTTGAGTGAATCCTTCAGTGGCCGCCAGAGTGCCGGGGATGGCGGGCGTGTCCTTGTAGAACTCTCCTCAATAAATCATCCGAGAAGGTATATAGTCTTGACTCTCTTCCTTCCCCGTTACTCGAAGCAGACAACCCTTGCAACAGTAGCGTTAAGGCGGGAAATAGGGTACGGTATCACAGCGGTGTTATGAATCTACTGCTGCTGCTGCTGCTGCCCTCTGTTGGTTGGTTGGTAAGGTTGAGGAGCGTTGCCTTGGTGCTCAACTCTGTCTCCTTGTTCCCTTGTAATGACTGTATTTTCTTTCTTTTTCTTTTTTTTTACGTATGTGTTTTGTATTTTACTTTCTCTCTTTCAAAATCGGCTTAAGGCAAACTGTTACCTCTCAGATTTGGTTTGTAAGTTTATTAAGAAGATGAAACACACGCACACACACACACACACACACACACACACACACACACACACACACACACACACACACAAGCTAGGTGAGGGTGACGTTCAGGCAGGGAAGGTAAAAGCAAAGTTATGTCCTAGATGGAGCCTTGAAGCTTGTAATGGAAAGGAGAGGTGATGGTGATGGGCTCAAATCTCCTCCTACTCCTACTCCTCCTCCTCTTCCTCCTCCTCCTCCTCCTCCTCCTCCTCCGGTCTTCCTGCTGTGGTAATTGAGGACAAAAATAAAACGTAGATTTGGACAAGTGGAAATTAATGAAATGAAAGTAAAAAGTAAAAAGAATATTAAAAAAAAATTACAAGTTTGCACAAGTGAAGATGAGTTGAATGCAAGGAGGATAAGGTGACGTAATGCAGGTGTGTGTGTGTGTGTGTGTGTGTGTGTGTGTGTGTGTGTGTGTGTGTGTGTGTGTGTGTGTTGAATGAAGATAATGAGGAAATCTAAACAAGTAGATTAAATTAATGAAAAAAGTAATAATGATGTTTATGCAATTACTACTACTACTACTACTACTACTACTACTACTACTACTACTACTACTACTACTACTAAACTCTATTAAAAAATCGAAGGCGGACGATGCCCCACCTTTCCTGCCCCCCTCACCCTGAGAGTGGCTGCTGAAATGATGGGTGGAACGTCATTAGTTCGGATTCATTTTGTTGATCCCTTGGAAATTTCATGAAAATTTCCACACCTCAGAATTTCATGAAAATTTCTACATTAAGGTTTTCGGTCATACTGAACACGAATCTGGACTCAGTTTCGTCATTACTATACAATCAAACATTAAAAAAATCACCCATTATTGCCTTCCAGATCGCATTATACTGATATTTTTTGGCACTTATTGTTAGCAAATTTATTCACGATGACATTTTAGTTTCCTTTTTGAAGTATAAGACTTCATACAAGGAAATATTAAGGAAACAATCAAGTGATATCAGGTGTCTAATTTTTCACGACACTCAGCCTGTCACTGTCAAGCAATCATCTAGCACGGTGTGGTGATGGCCAGCCTCTTACGCCAGTAGGAGGGGCATCCTCAGCCTTCGATTTTTGTATAGAGTATACTACTACTACTACTACTACTACTACTACTACTTCTACTACTACTTATTCTCACATAAAACAAAACATGAACAATAGATAAATATGCAAATAGATCCATGATTATCTAATTAATTAACTAACTGACTAACTAACTATATAATTATCAAACGCAGAAATTTACCATTAAAACCACAAAGAGGTAGATGAATTAATCCATTTAGTTCATTGTAAATGGTTAGGGTGTCATGGGTGGAGGGAAGAATCCGTAGAGTTTTGACAAAGTGAACGAATGAGTGAGAGAGAGAGAGAGAGAGAGAGAGAGAGAGAGAGAGAGAGAGAGAGAGAGAGAGAGAGAGAGAGAGAGAGAGAGAGAGAGAGAGAGAGAGAGAGAGAGAGAGAGAGAGAGAGGGTGAGCATGAATGAGTTACTATATGAGTGAGTGAATGAGTGTGAGTGAGTATGAATGAATTGTAAGATGAGTGAGTATGTGAATGAATAAATGAGTGAGTGAATGAGTGAGTTTATGAGGCTCTATGGGGAGAAAAATATGAGAAACACGAAATAATAATGATAATGATGATAATAATAATGATAATAATAATGATAAGAGCGAGGCCCCTTTAATAGGTAGGACAGCAGCAGGAACCAGAGTAAAAAAAAAAACATTTGCTTATTAAATACGGATGAAAGAGTTTTAATTGACGGTTCCCCTGTGTGTGTGTGTGTGTGGGAAGGACTTATTATAATTCACGCCCTCCATTAAAATTAACAACACACACACACACACACACACACACACACACACACACACACACACACACACACACACACACACACACAGAAGAGATAAATTAGTCAATATAATAAGTAATAAATGTCAGAGGACGAGAAAATAATTGAGGTTATAATGAACACACAAATTGAACACACCAATGCCATAGTAGCTTCATGGTTATAATTGTTTACCTTTTCATGGAAGTATTTTGTATAACATTCACGGCTCTGTGAACAACTCAACTGACTGACTGACTAGAAAACATGATTATTGGTATTATTATTATTGTTGTTATTATTGTTATTATTATTATTATTATTGTTATTATTGATTTAGTGACTGTTATTACTATTCATGTTGTTACTGTTGTTGTTATTTAAGTGTATTATTGTTATTATCATTGCATTATATATCATTTATTTGTTTACATATTGATTCATTTGTATATTTATTATTTTACTTCTTGATTCATTCAGTCATTTAACTATTCATTTATTAATTAATTTACTGATCTATTATGCAAGAACATTAACTAAACTACTACTACTACTACTATTACTACTACTACTATTACTACTACTACTATTACTACGACTACTACATACATACATACATACATACATACATACATACACATACACACACATACACATACACACCATGTCTAGCCTTACCCTCCCAGTAAGTGCATGGCAACATACCTTTGGGGCTGCAGGTGGCGTGGGGTGGGCGGGGGCGGGATGTGGGCGAGGGGGGGGGGTGAAGGAGAGGGATGGGGTTGAACAGGTAGGTGGGTGAAGGGGGGGTGAGGGAACAATGCAGGTAGGCTTCGTAAAGTTATCTAATTGTTACGTTAAATATATACAGTTTGTTCTTATAATAATGGTAAAGGCGATTGTTTAAGTTTTCTGTTCATTATCTCTATGTAACGGTCAATGCACCTGTTTTAGTTATTTTTTTATTTCATGTGTAATTTTTTTGTATTTGTACTTTATGTGTGTGCGTGTGTGTGCGTGTGTGTGTGTGTGTGTGTGCGTTGTGGTAGGAATTAAATGCTTGACTTCACTTAGCTTGGGTAGAAAATACTAATGATAATAATAATAAGAAGAGAAAAGAAGTGTACTCATGCTATTAAAATCGATATAAAACATTGGTAATAATATCTCTAATGAAGCGAATAACACAGCTTCCTATCTGGTGTCTTCATTGCCAGTGTGTTGCGAGAGAGAGAGAGAGGGAGGAGAAAAAAGGTCATAAAAGTTTAAAGTCTTCTTGTTTAGCGGGATGGAACGAAAAAATAATAAATAATGAGGTTAGAAAAATTCTCTCGGGAGGTAAATATTGCGCGTTCGTTATTGGAAGTACATGTAAAAATATTCTCAGCAACCTTATCAACCTTATCTCCAGGCCTTTCAACCTCCATTATTGGTATCTGATGTAAAATTGAGCTCCCTGTCTATGCTTTTTTTTTTTGTGTGTGTGTGTGTGTATGTGTGTGTGTGTATCGCTCTCTCGAACCGATGTGGAGGAGCCTTTCTAAGTCAAAATCAATGTGGTAGTGGTAGCGAACGTAACCTCAAAAAAGATTAGTGTTGACTGGGCTGCGGGAGGGAGAGGACGTCCGCCGCCGCTCCCAGCCTCCGCCCCATGTGTCACTCCGTTGTGTGTGTATTGCAGAGATAATGATAATCGATGTCCAATACGATAAGTGTGTGCGAAGTTTCGACATCACGGAATGACAATTTTCCATCGAGTTCAAATACGGAAAACGACCATATTTGAGTGTTTTAGAAATTTAGGAAAGAAATGAGCGTACAATTTATTTTTTAGTCATTTCATTTATCATTTTTATTCACTTTCCTGAGCGTGATTTTGAGGAGAATGTTATGGTGGTGAAGTGAGTTAGCGAGCGAGCGAGCGAGTGAGTGATTGGTGGGTGTGTGCGTGCGTGTGTGCGTGTGTGCGTGTGTCTCCTTCACTAATTGGCTTGTTAAGGGGAATTGGTCTGCTCTGATTGGGCGGAAGGAGACGATAGCCTGTTGAACCTTGATGGTCTTGATGGTCTGGTCCACGGATGTAAACAGTGCCGTGAGGTGAAGGAAGGAAGGAGGGGGGGGCGGGGAGGAAGGATGGAAGGAAAGGAGGGGGAAGGAGTTAGGAAGGAAAGAAGGAAGGAAGGAAGGTAGGAAAGAGAGTAAGAATTTTAGTTTTCTCTCACACATATTTTTCTTGTATTTTATATTCTTGACGTGAATGAGAAAGAGGAAGAAGGAAGAAGAGGAAGAAGAAAATAAATAAACACGAGGAAAAGATGAAGGAAAAAGAGAGAAACATGATACAGAAGAGAAGAGAAGAGAAAGAAAGAAAAATAGAGGAAAATACAAATAAGTAAAAAAAAAATAATAAAAAAATTGAGGGAAACTGAAAAATACTAGTGGACGGAAAAAAATAAATAATCAGAAAAAAAGGAATAAAAGAGGAGGAAGAAAGTAGATGAAGAGGAAGGGAAGGAAGAGGAAGGGAAGGGGAAAAAAATAATAAGAGGACAAACAGCGGAGCAATCAGGAAAGGCGTGTGTGTTTACCTGCGAATCACCCTCCCCCCCTCCCCCAACCTGTAATTAGTGCTGGGGGAGTAGGGCAAGGTGGGGGGAGGGGGGCTAATGTTGACCTGACCTCACCCTACCCCTCTTTACATCCACAACCTCACTCTCCCTGACCCACAAAAAGGTCACTGGCCACACTCACTCCACCTATGAGTCACCTAACCTCACCTGACCTTACCTGACCTTACCTGACCTTTTATAACACCTCCTAACCCCTTGGCCTTTAATAATATGATATGACTCACTTGTCCTATTGACCTTACGTGCTTTGACCTCGTTTAACACGCCTTGACCTTGACCTTATCTTGTTAGCTGATTGATGTAGCGTGACCTTGCCTCCAGCTCTGTCTTAATGCAGTGTAACCTCGCCTGGCTTGACCTAACTTACCTAAATGCACTGAAGACGATTCGACCCAGTTTGATTCGGTTATCTCCTCCTTCTCCTTCTCTCTCCCTCTCCTACTCCCTTCTCTCTAAACTCTCCTCCTCTCTTCCTATTCCCTCCTTCTCTCTCTCTCTTCTACTCCCTTCTCTCTAAACTCTCCTCCTCTCTTCCTATTCCTCTCTCTCTCTCTTCTACTCCCTTCTCTCTAATCTCTCCTCCTCTCTTCCTATTCCCTCCTCCTGTCTTCCTTCCTTCCCCTCTCCGCCTCTCCTGTTCATTCTGCTTTCAGTTCATAATATCACAACTTAATTTAATTGTTATTTGTTACTAGTTTTTTATTTTTTATTTTTATTCTGTTTTAAGTAGTATTATATTTATGAGTTCAAGTTAATATGGGTTTTGATTACAATGTTAACCTTTGTTTATTTATTTTTTTTATTATGTTTATCAAAGTCAGTCTCTATGATTGTAAATAAAAAAGAAAAAAAAGGTTGATTTATATTCTTTTCTAAAATTTTGTTATAGATATTATGGCAAAGGAGTACAAAGGAAGAACAGACAGCAACAGTCCACGTAGCTACACCACTACTATAATATCTACTTGATAGAGACAAAAGACACCAAAGTGGAAGGCTATGATGTAGTTTTATTTTTCAAGTATTTATTAATTCTCTATAACTTATTTTCGTGTGGATGTAATAGAGAAATCATACATATTCAAGGAAAGGTGTGTGTTAGTGTATGTATGTACAGTACCTTTCACCTGTATATTCACGTTAAAGTAATTAATCTAAATATATATATACGATTACTTTCAAATCTTTCCCCTCGTTTGCCTCCCTCCCTGCCCTTCACGGACACAAAAATTAGTTCAGTTTTATTTTCAAGCTTAAAAAGAAAGAAAATGTATATATATGTATTTTTTTTTATCTTAGTATTTACATGAAATGAATGCATCAAGACTTACTATATATTTCAAAGCCTCCCTCTCGTTTTATTCCCCGGCAAATACAGAGAAATGCAGTGTTTGTTTTAGGTATTTCAAGTTGATAAATACAACATTTTTATTATTATTTCAAGTTGGTGAATACAGTATGAATATTTTTTTTTATTATTATTTCAAATTGATACAAAATGGAGGTGTATCTTTTGTGTATTTTTTTTTCCCGCTTGGTTATTCACATGAAACAAATGAATCACGATGGAACTTATACTTCTACTACTTTATATCTAACACCCGCCCCCCCTTCCCCCCCTTCCCCCCTTCAGCGTTTAAGGTCGACTCTTAAAAGTATAGTTTAGTTTAATTTCAAGTACAAAAGAAAATAAAAAAGTGGATTTTCATACATATACCTTTTTGTGTTGTGTGATTCATCGACACTAGATAGAAGAAGAAATAGAAGAAAAAGATAAAAAAAACCGTAATATTTTCCTCATTTGTACCTATACACATATACATACATACATACATACACGTACTCACACATTATTATTTCGAGTTCATAATAATAATAATAATAATAATGATAATAAAGTTAAATTCACTATATTACGACCAGATTATTATTCCACATCGACTTAATAATTCCAAAACTTACGAAATATGTCTTGAACTTCATCTCATTTTGACCTCCCTCCTCCTCCTCCTGCTCCTCCTGCTCCTGCTGCTCCTGCTCCTCCCTTCCCCTGTTATCTGTGAGCGTCAAAATCGTAATCCTGCTTAGTTAATCCCAAGGTTGGCTCGTTTCCCGCCAAGTTGAGGTGAACATATGCCGACCTCAACGAGCCTTCCCGAGTCAGCTGTCTGCACCAACTTGGGCCAAACTCACTCCCCGTGTAACCTCAAAGGGATTCTACTCCTCCTCTTCCTCTTCCTTCTCCTCCTCCTCCTCCTCCTTCTCTTCTTCGTCGTCTTCGTCTTCCTCTTCTTCTCCATCTCCTCCTCCTCTTCCTCCTTCTCGTCTTTAGTTAGATTCCCAGCCTATATATACCTTCTATCTTTCCTTCCTTCCTTCCTTCCGTCCTTCTTTTTTTTTTCCTTCTGTTTTTCAAGTGCCATTAATTTTTTTTATCTATATTTATCATTATTATTATTATTATTATTATATATTTTTTCTCTTTTTCTCTCTCTCTCTCTTTCCCTTTCTTTCTTCCATCCAACGTTCGTTCGTTCGTTCGTTCGTTCCTCTAATTTTCTTCCCTTATTAAAAATCACCCGCCTTGTATATCTTGTTTTCTTCCTCTTTTCATACATTTTTTCTCTCCTCTTCTCTCTTCTATATATAAACTCCTGCCTTGACTTCCTCCTCCTTCCCTCCTTTCTTCTCCCTTTCCTAACCTTATTCTTATTATTTTTTACCTGTCCCACAAATTAGTTTAATCATCACTACTTTCCAACTCCCCCTTCCACACCCTCCTTTGCATGTGTATTTATTTATTCATTTACTTATTCATTCATTCATTCATTCATTTATTCAGTCGCTTTCTCTGCCCCTCTAATTATCTCGTCCTGATCCCTCAGTGCAGGTCTTGCAAACCCACTTCCTCTATATAGTGTAATCTAACACCCTCTTCCTCCTCCTCCTCCTCCTCCTCCTCCTGCTCAAATTAATGTAAACTAATAGGAAGACAGGTAGGAAGTTGGTTAGCTCTCCCTTCATCCTCTTCCTTCAACCTCTTCCTTCAATCTCTTCCTTCAATCTCTTCTTCCTTCTTCTGTTCCACTTCCTTCTTGATATACAACTGGATTTATTTATTTGTTTTATAGTATTTACGTTGTTTCAAGTCTAATTTGTATGGTTAATGTACTGTTTAAAGACGTTTTATATTCCTGAAACGATATTCTTACACTTATCAATACATATAAATTAATTGAGGAACGAACGAAAACACAATTCAATATTATTCCTTTTTTTTATTATTATTTTCTTTTCTTTCCGGTAACTGTTCCATCAGACTTGGCGGGAAATTGCTCCTAACACGCTATAAAATCAAGGTTAGGTCACGCTGCGCTCAACTTTCCAATACATAACACAACTCACACCCGTTTTCTTTGCCTTCCTCTAGCTCAATACAAGTCTTCAGGGGGAGGGAGTATAAGGGCGCCTAAGGAATTAATTAAACCAGCCTAAGTTCTGTAATAGTTCCCTCTATCCTTAGCTAATGGTACCGGATTCACTAGGCGTTTTTTACCCATTAGTTTTGCAGCCCTTTTAGTCTATCTCCATTAATTTTGTGGACGTAAACAAAGACGAATGTGGAGGTTAAATTATATTCTATTGTCCGCCCTTTCCCCCTTCTCTCTGTCTTAATTTGGATTGAGTTATGTTCTTCACTTGAGTAGTTTCTATCTATCTACTTCGTTTGACCCTTATATTTAATCAGGTCGATGCTCTTCTGTTCACCAGCGTAATACTATTTGTTCATCATTGTTATATGTCACCCCTGTTCACCCTTTACTCTACCCTACCCTACCCTACCCTCACCCCTCACCCTACCCTATCCTACACTGCGTAATGAAATGTAAAGAGAGTATCATTGTTTACACTTCTACCCAGTTCTTTCTCTCTATATAAAGGGATGATAATGTTGTTAAAACCATTTATTTTTAGTGTATTCTAAGCTCATTATCTTGCTATCACTTTCTATAATACGATAAAAAAAAAGTATTAGGCTTGGTATGTAGTTAGGTCTAAATGACTTAAAAATTAATAGGCTTTGCTACCAACATACAATTGATTCTGTAATATTAGCTGTGTTAATTGGTCTATATACTTCCCTATTATTTTATCCTTTAATAAACAATGGGATTAATATCAAGTTTATGTAAAAATAGCTGTTATCGTGTCCCCTGCGAGGCTTGATATAAATGTTCTTATATTCCTCGTAATATTACCACACATAACATGCTTCAAAGGTATTCTCAATGCATATATTCCTTCTCAAGCATCGTCACGCCTCCATTAAAACATTATGAGTTACATCAAAACGTAATGTTACCCCAGAGATGTAAATTTAGGCGGGAATAATATCAGAGGTGTATCAAAAGACATGCAGCACGTTTTCTCTTTTGTATACATTTTTAGGAGTAGCAATTTTAGTAAGCTTCCCCACAACGCACAGCATTGACGGGCTCTAGGTATAGATGGAGACACGTTAGGCATCCATATTTTTTGTAATCCATAGCTAGCCTCCCTTATATGTAAAAAATAATATTAATAAATGAAAAATATAAAAATATAATAAAATATAGAGCAATTTCCGATACGATACGAGTGTTTGAGGCGTGAAGTACCGATCGAGAGACGGACTAACCCTACATCCTTCCCTTCCCTTCCGCCGTCCACGCGCGCCGGAGTTGCTTGCATCCGTGTTCCGGCGAGAAAGATCGGGTATTATAGTTATCCTCGTGTTAGTGCGTGCCCTGATGCCCATCCTTTACCCTTTGTTCATCTATTAGCGAAGGGATGTGCTAGTAATACCTACGAGTGCTGTGAAGTCCCCTAAGTGAGAGAAAACAGAAGGGGAGGAGCGGGAGAGTGTGTCGCTAAGGAAAGGTGCTGACGGCCGCCTTGAAAGTGCTGGAAAGTGCGTGTGTGAGTGTGTGTTTGGCAAAGCGCTGCCCCCCCCCTACCCCCTACCCCCTACCCCCCTCCACCTGTTGCTGCTGACGTTGATTGGTTATGTATAAAGGAGGAATACTATCGCTACATAGACTGGTGCTGTTGGTGCTGTTCCTGTTGCTGCTGCTGCTGCTGCTGCTGTTTTGAGGCTGCAAGGTAATGTGTTGTGTTGTTGTTGTTGTTTGTGATTTTTTATGTGTGTAAGGTTGTCAGTGTTGTTATTATCATTATGTTTATGTGTGTGTATGTAATGTAATGGGGGCAAGTATCATTATATCGTGATGATGATGTTTTGTCATTATGGTGATGTTTATGGCGACGTGGTGTTGCAAGTCTATCGTCATCATCATTAGGGAGGTGAAGAGTAATGGTGATACACGGCTCATCGCTGCCTCACCTGTGCTCTAAGTCATCACGTCACTCATAATTATAACCATGAGACGTGATGCATTACCTCATCTTATAGTGTTAACGTGACGCTTGACATTTATGAGAGAGAGAGAGAGAGAGAGAGAGAGAGAGAGAGAGAGAGAGAGAGAGAGAGAGAGAGAGAGAGAGAGAGAGAGAGAGAGAGAGAGAGAGAGAGAGAGAGAGCACTATTGAATCATCAGTTGAAGTCGTTAGGTTGTAGTTAACAGTTGGTTGGCGTGTGTTGCGTTATAATAATATTCACAGGAAATTCGTTGTGCCTGCTTAGTCGACTCCCTTTACAAATTACTTATACATGAAGTAGCCGCGTGTGTTCATTTTCATAATATCACCAGTATTGAACTAAACGAGAGGAGTCAATTGTGTAGATTAATCAGGAATAATATAGTAGGCTGCTCGGCAACTAGCTACACCACCAGCACCACCCAGGGGATAAAGCTTAGGGGGGGCGGTGGTGTGGTGTGGGGGGGCCAAGGGAGTGAGGGAGAGAGCCAAGAGTGATAACATTAACGATATAATGAACTACTGTACTGTGTTGTTACATGTTTATCTAATCGATGGCTCGTCTTTTTCATCATGTTGTTTGGGTTTAAAATGTCACTTAGTGTTACGAGAAACGGGTTCACTTCAAGATGAGGATGATGATGATAAGGTAATGGCCGGCTATTACAACCAGCGTGTGTGTGGAGGGGGGAGGGGGGTTGGGGGTGTGTGTTGGGGGGAAGGAATGATGCTGAGGATTTTGATACGAGTGATTACTGGAACATGAAGATTATAAAGGAATATTTTTTTTTTTTTTTTATATGTAATAGATTTGATCAGTTAATTTGAGGAATAAGCGTTGCAATCTTACTTACATTATACGTTTATATTATCATACATTTATATATTTATTTATGCATACGTGGAGTTAATGTATGTTCCTAATAATAATAATAAATAATAATAATAATCCGTTGGTAAGGGATGCAAGCGAGTCATGAAGTAGATTAACCCAAATATTTCCTGTAATTAGTAGATAAAAAATAGTCTTTATATGGCAGGTCTAAAAAGTTTTCCGTCGTAGAGGATGTTTAACGTATCCTGTAGGACGTAGCTAAACATTCCCTGTAGTTAAGAGCGGTAGAAACGTTTCCTGGCAGAGACAGTAAACGTTTCCCACCGTGCTCAGAACCGTCACTTTTTGTCTCTACTAACTAACTCGTAACTTTCAAGACTTTTTGCAGCTTTCAACTAAATAATGTTACTCTCTCTCTCTCTCTCTCTCTCTCTCTCTCTCTCTCTCTCTCTCTCTCTCTCTCTCTCTCTCTCTCTCTCTCTCTCTCTCTCTCTCTCTCTCTCTCTCTCATCCCCATTACCCATGTTCAGGCCGTGTCTACAATATTTCTTTGGCCACAACAGAGGGGAAACAATAGTGTGTGTCTGCCTCTTGTTATTTCCCCAGTGACAGTACTACAGGAGGAGGAAGTGGAGGAGGAGGAGGAGGAGGAGGAGGCAGGAGGAGGAGGCAGGAAAGGAAAGGAGTAGAAGTTATTGTAGTAGTTGTAATAATAATAACTTAGTAGCAGTAGAAGTAGTAGTAGTAGTAGTAAAATTTTTCCTTCTATCCTTTCTTCCTTTTCTTTTTTCGTTCAATTGAAGAAGGAAGGAAGAAAGGGTGAGAGAGAGAGAGAGAGAGAGAGAGAGAGAGAGAGAGAGAGAGAGAGAGAGAGAGAGAGAGAGAGAGAGAGAGAGAGAGAGAGAGAGAGAGAGAGAGAATGAGAATGTCTCCCCTTTATTCTTCGTTTCATTATTCTTCTGCCTCCTCTGACATCTGGCGACACATCCCTTTCAGAAATATATTTTTTTCTTTTTCTCTCCTTTTCTTTTTCCCTCCCCCCTCCCCCTTCCTCCTTCCCCTACCCCTTTCTCCTCCCCTTTCCCTTTTTTTATAATTTTAATGTATACTGTCTGGGTGTAACTGCGTGTGACTGTCGTTAACGAGGATGGTAATGGGTGTTTGTGTTAATGATATACAATGATGATGAGGACAGTAGTTAAGAATGATGATGATAATGATGATGATGATGATGATTGTAATGATAATCGTAATAAGGTTTTGTCCTATTTTGTGTCTACTTATTTTTTTCTTCTATTAGTTTTCTATCAATATATTTTTTTTTCCTCGTTCTCCTCCTCCTCCTCCTCCTCCTCCTCGTTCTGGATTGCACATTAAACACATACACACACACACACACACACACACACACACACACACACACACACACACACACACACACACACACGTACGTTACCCAGAAGCCTGAGGTCGTTCCCGCCTCGTCACACCTGCGGGTCGTGGGTGTCAGGGGCGGGCAGATGTCTTTCCGTTGGCACTCACTCCACACCACGACACTCATTCCCTCACTTTCTCACTCACTTTCTTACACTCATTGGCTCACTCACTCCCTCACTTTCTCACTCACTTTCTTACACTCATTGGCTCACTCACTCACTCACTTACTGACTGACTCACTGGTTCGCTCACTCACTCGCTCACTCGTTCACGCTCGTTCACTCATTCGTTCACTCGTTTACTGGTTCACTTCAGCTACACACAATGCACCACTGGACACACACACACACACACGCACACACACGAACACGCACATGCATTTAAACAACTCACGTTTAGCTTATTAAATCACCGTAACAGAAACATACACACACACACACACACACATAAATACATACATACATACATAGATGCGCTCAGTTCCCAAGGTCGTAGTGTCAGTATGCATGTCACCACCACCACCACCACTCCTACCACTACCACCACCCCCACCACCACCACCCCCACCACCACCCCCACCACTACCACCACCACCACCGTTACCTGTGTCACGTAGCAGCAGCAGCACCTGACGGGCGACACGTGATACCCAATGACAGGTAACACGCGCCTAATTGTAACCCAGGGTGGTGATTTGCCGAAATTGCTGCCGCTCTACCTGCACTCCACGCCTGCACTATCATCATCATCATCATCATCATCATCATCATCATCATCATCATCATCATCATCATCATCATCATCATCATCATCATTATTAAAAGAATGTTCGGGGAAAGAAAATGTGATGATGAAATGTAGATGATTAAGTGATGTATTTGTGTTAGTGTGTGTGTGTGTGTGTGTGTGTGTGTGTGTGTGTGTGTGTGTGTGTGTGTGTGTGTGTGTGTGTGTGTGTGTGTGTGTCTACACATACACATGCTGCTTTAGGTCGTACGAGAGATAACTATTGATATGTCTCCTTGTATGTATGTGTGTATGTATCTATGTATGTATGTATGTATGTATGTATGTATGTATATATTCGTGTGTGTATGTGTTTGTATTTTATATATACCGGTACTGTACATGTAGATCAGCAGGCATTTCTCAGCTGTCGTGTCAAGAACGTGTACAGCATAATTATTTCTCTCTCGCTCTCTCTCTCTCTCTCTCTCTCTCTCTCTCTCTCTCTCTCTCTCTCTCTCTCTCTCTCTCTCTCTCACTAATGAAATAATAAAACATGATCAAAGACTCCCATAAAACAGGCCTATTGATATATACATTACCATTATCGACTTTATCTATATTTTCATACATATAGGCCTATTAGCAGAGCGTTCATAAGTGTGGTGATGGAAGGGGATGGGGTTGGGGGGGTGGGGTGTTGTTGGAGGTGTGTGGGGGTTGGAAGTGGTAGTGGTGGTGATGTGTGGGGGGTGGGTCAGGTGGTAGTGGTTGTGGTGTTGTAGTGGTGGTGGTGGTGTAGACATTTCAGGTTGATTTACATGGGAATGAGGCTTCTAGTGGTAGGGATGTGTGTGTGTGTGTGTGTGTGTGTGTGTGTGTGTGTGTGTGTGTGTGTGTGTGTGTGTGTGTGTGTGTGTGTGTGTGTGCGCGTTGCCTGCATGGGGCGGCCGGGTATTGCATTGCAACACACTGCAACATTACATAACACAACACCACACTACATTACACTACACGCAACACATACTCTCTCTCTCTCTCTCTCTCTCTCTCTCTCTCTCTCTCTCTCTCTCTCTCTCTCTCTCTCTCTCTCTCTCTCTCTCTCTCTCTCTCTCTCTCTCTCTCTCACTCTACAATTGTCACCACCATCCGTAATAGTAAAAGTAATAATAATAATAATAATAATAATAATAATAATAATAATAATAATAATAATAACAGGTCTTTTCATTACTACTATTAATAACAATTCTGTACCAATGAATGCTGTAATAACCCCGTTGAATGTTACAGTATAAGTATGTATTCATGTATTCATTCATCATTCATCGGTTTAATGTAATATAATGTAATGTAATGTAATAGCTTGCCTCTGTATTATTCAGGCTCATTCACCATTCATACACACGTTTGCCTCCCTACCTGTCTGTCTGTCTGTCTGTCTGTATGTCTATCTACCTGTGTCTGTTTGTCTGTCTGTCTACCTACCTACCTACATGTCTGTCTGTCTGTTTGCCTGTCTGTCTTTATGTCTATTTGTTTGTCTATCTGTCTGTCTGTTTGTGTGTCTGTCTGATGTCTTATATTATTATTATTATTGCTCAGTGTGGAAATATAATAAAAAAATGTTACCGCACTTTATTATTATTTATTTAGTTTTTTTTTTGTTGTGAGTTTAATTTAACGAATCATTTATACCTAGGTTGATTGTATTTGTTTGTTTGTTTATTTATTTATTTATTTGTTTGTTTGTTTGTTTATTCGTGTGTTGATAAGTCATTTTACATTCACTTACCTCTTTGTAGATGGAGAAGAAGTAAGAAATTGGATAAGGAAAGGAGGAAAAGGGATATAGAGATAAGGAGGAGGAAGATGAGGAGGAAGAGGAATACAAAGGAATACAAAGGAATAACAGGCAACAACAGCCCTGGTGGGCCTTACAAGGTTGCCTGTGTAGCTACTCTACTTCTATAGTCTCTACAAGTCTGAGGTAAAGGATAGTAAAGTGGAAGGCTCCTCCCCACCCACCTCTCCCTCCGGCAAATGCCGGCAGGAAAAAAAAAGTGGTTAAAGAAAGACCTGCGCAGTAGTAGTAATAAAAACTGCGCAGGAAATTTGATAGTATAGTGTGAAAAAGAAAGAAAAAGGCTATCTATCACTAAAATATATATATATATATATATTAACGAAGCGGGTAATAAGTTAGGTTAGGTTTTGTCGTCAAGTATTTATCGAGTTTAGCTTTAAAAGTTTCAATCGTATTACTGTTGACTACCTGTGCTGGGAGAGAGTTCCATACATTAACTATTCTATTGAAGAAGAAGTGTTTAGATTCTTCCGATCTGAAGGCTTTACCGATTATTTTGAATCCATTGTTTCTTGTGATTCTTTCCCGATCAACAATTACGTAATCGCTTATATTGACGTTATCGAAACCACGAATCATTTTGAAAACTTCTATTAGGTCTCCCCGTAATTTACGTTTCTCTAAACTGAACAGATTGAGCTCCTTCAGTCGTTCCTCGTATGGCTTATTGCGCAGTCGCGGAATCATTTTTGTGGCTCGTCTTTGGACTCTCTCCAGCTTTACAATGTCTTTTCTATAGTAAGGTGACCAAAACTGAACGCAATATTCGAGATGCGGACGTACGAGGGAATTGAACAGTGTCAGGACGACTTTATCAGATTTAAACTCGAAGGTTCTGCCAATGAAACCAATTAATTTGTTAGCGGTTGTACAGTTGTACAGTTTAATTAGGTCTATCAGATGCTGCAATGATATTTCCAATATCTCTAATAGCTTTCGATAAAATGAGGAGGAAAGTCATGTTTTTATATAAATATATAGTTTCATTTTACTGCGTAATTATTAGTCATAGAACAAATATTCATAATGTCAGTTTTACAGTTTAATTAGGTCTATCAGATGCTGCAATGATATTTCCAATATCTCTAATAGCTTTCGAGAAAATGAGGAGGAAAATCATGTTTTTATATAAATATTAAGTTTCATTTTACTGCATAATTATAAGTCATAGAATGAATATTCATAATGACAGTTGTACAGTTTAATTAGGTCTATCAGATGCTGCAATGATATTTCCAATATCTCTAATAGCTTTCGATAAAATGAGGAGGAAAGTCATGTTTTTATATAAATATATAGTTTCATTTTACTGCGTAATTATTAGTCATAGAATGAATATTCATAATGACAGTTGTACAGTTTAATTAGGTCTATCAAATGCTGCAATGATATTTCCAATATCTCTAATAGCTTTCGAGTAAATGAGGAGGAAAGTCATGTTTTTATATAAATATATAGTTTCATTTTACTGCGTAATTATTAGTCATAGAACAAATATTCATAATGTCAGTTTTACAGTTTAATTAGGTCTATCAGATGCTGCAATGATATTTCCAATATCTCTAATAGCTTTCGAGAAAATGAGAAGGAAAATCATGTTTTTATATAAATATTAAGTTTCATTTTACTGCATAATTATTAGTCATAGAATGAATATTCATAATGACAGTTGTACAGTTTAATTAGGTCTATCAGATGCTG
This sequence comes from Metacarcinus magister, assembly GCA_029783475.1. Taxonomy (NCBI): domain Eukaryota; kingdom Metazoa; phylum Arthropoda; class Malacostraca; order Decapoda; family Cancridae; genus Metacarcinus; species Metacarcinus magister. The sequence continues at coordinate 15,332,071 of JAPQNM010000019.1, forward strand.
CAATGATATTTCCAATATCTCTAATAGCTTTTGAGAAAATGAGGAGGAAAGTCATGTTTTTATATAAAAATACGGTTTTTTTTTACTGCGTATATATTAGTCATAGAACAAATATTCATAATATCAGTTGTACAGTTGAATTACGTGTATCAGATGATGCAATGATATTTCCAATATCTCTAATAGCTTTCGAGAAAACGAGGAAGAAAGTAATTAAAAAAAAAGTAAAATTCAGTATTTATTAGTACTAGTGCAAATATTCATAATGACAGTAGTAGATTTTAATTAGGTATATCAGATGCTGCAATGATATTTCGAATATCTCTAATAGCTTTCGAGAAAATGAGGAGGAAAGTCATGTTTTTATATAAATATATAGTTTCATTTTACTGCGTAATTATTAGTCATAGAACAAATATTCATAATGTCAGTTTTACAGTTTAATTAGGTCTATCAGATGCTGCAATGATATTTCCAATATCTCTAATAGCTTTCGAGAAAATGAGGAGGAAAATCATGTTTTTATATAAATATTAAGTTTCATTTTACTGCATAATTATTAGTCATAGAATGAATATTCATAATGACAGTTGTACAGTTTAATTAGGTCTATCAGATGCTGCAATGATATTTCCAATATCTCTAATAGCTTTCGAGAAAATGAGGAGGAAAGTCATGTTTTTATATAAAAATACGGTTTTATTTTACTGCGTAATTATTAGTCATAGAACAAATATTCATAATATCAGTTGTACAGTTGAATTACGTGTATCAGATGATGCAATGATATTTCCAATATCTTTAATAGCTTTCGAGAAAACGAGGAAGAAAGTAATTAAAAAAAAAGTAAAATTCAGTATTTATTAGTACTAGTGCAAATATTCATAATGACAGTAGTAGATTTTAATTAGGTCTATCAGATGCTGTAATAATATTTCGAATATCTCTAATAGCTTTCGAGAAAATGAGGAGGAAAGTCATGTTTTTATATAAATATATAGTTTCATTTTACTGCGTAATTATTAGTCATAGAACAAATATTCATAATGTCAGTTTTACAGTTTAATTAGGTCTATCAGATGCTGCAATGATATTTCCAATATCTCTAATAGCTTTCGAGAAAATGAGGAGGAAAATCATGTTTTTATATAAATATTAAGTTTCATTTTACTGCATAATTATCAGTCATAGAATGAATATTCATAATGACAGTTGTACAGTTTAATTAGGTCTATCAGATGCTGCAATGATATTTCCAATATCTCTAATAGCTTTCGATAAAATGAGGAGGAAAGTCATGTTTTTATATAAATATATAGTTTCATTTTACTGCGTAATTATTAGTCATAGAACAAATATTCATAATGTCAGTTTTACAGTTTAATTAGGTCTATCAGATGCTGCAATGATATTTCCAATATCTCTAATAGCTTTCGAGAAAATGAGGAGGAAAATCATGTTTTTATATAAATATTAAGTTTCATTTTACTGCATAATTATTAGTCATAGAATGAATATTCATAATGACAGTTGTACAGTTTAATTAGGTCTATCAAATGCTGCAATGATATTTCCAATATCTCTAATAGCTTTCTAGTAAATGAGGAGGAAAGTCATGTTTTTATATAAATATATAGTTTCATTTTACTGCGTAATTATTAGTCATAGAACAAATATTCATAATGTCAGTTTTACAGTTTAATTAGGTCTATCAGAAGCTGCAATGATATTTCCAATATCTCTAATAGCTTTCGAGAAAATGAGGAGGAAAATCATGTTTTTATATAAATATTAAGTTTCATTTTACTGCATAATTATCAGTCATAGAATGAATATTCATAATGACAGTTGTACAGTTTAATTAGGTCTATCAGATGCTGCAATGATATTTCCAATATCTCTAATAGCTTTCGATAAAATGAGGAGGAAAGTCATGTTTTTATATAAATATATAGTTTCATTTTACTGCGTAATTATTAGTCATAGAACAAATATTCATAATGTCAGTTTTACAGTTTAATTAGGTCTATCAGATGCTGCAATGATATTTCCAATATCTCTAATAGCTTTCGAGAAAATGAGGAGGAAAATCATGTTTTTATATAAATATTAAGTTTCATTTTACTGCATAATTATTAGTCATAGAATGAATATTCATAATGACAGTTGTACAGTTTAATTAGGTCTATCAAATGCTGCAATGATATTTCCAATATCTCTAATAGCTTTCTAGTAAATGAGGAGGAAAGTCATGTTTTTATATAAATATATAGTTTCATTTTACTGCGTAATTATTAGTCATAGAACAAATATTCATAATGTCAGTTTTACAGTTTAATTAGGTCTATCAGATGCTGCAATGATATTTCCAATATCTCTAATAGCTTTCGAGAAAATGAGGAGGAAAGTCATGTTTTTATATAAAAATACGGTTTTATTTTATTGCGTATATATTAGTCATAGAACAAATATTCATAATATCAGTTGTACAGTTGAATTACGTGTATCAGATGATGCAATGATATTTCCAATATCTCTAATAGCTTTCGAGAAAACGAGGAAGAAAGTAATTGAAAAAAAAGTAAAATTCAGTATTTATTAGTACTAGTGCAAATATTCATAATGACAGTAGTAGATTTTAATTAGGTATATCAGATGCTGCAATGATATTTCGAATATCTCTAATAGCTTCCGAGAAAATGAGGAGGAAAGTCATGTTTTTATATAAATATATAGTTTCATTTTACTGCGTAATTATTAGTCATAGAACAAATATTCATAATGTCAGTTTTACAGTTTAATTAGGTCTATCAGATGCTGCAATGATATTTCCAATATCTCTAATAGCTTTCGAGAAAATGAGGAGGAAAATCATGTTTTTATATAAATATTAAGTTTCATTTTACTGCATAATTATAAGTCATAGAATGAATATTCATAATGACAGTTGTACAGTTTAATTAGGTAAATCAGATGCTGCAATGATATTTCCAATATCTCTAATAGCTTTCGATAAAATGAGGAGGAAAGTCATGTTTTTATATAAATATATAGTTTCATTTTACTGCGTAATTATTAGTCATAGAATGAATATTCATAATGACAGTTGTACAGTTTAATTAGGTCTATCAGATGCTGCAATGATATTTCCAATATCTCTAATAGCTTTCGAGTAAATGAGGAGGAAAGTCATGTTTTTATATAAATATATAGTTTCATTTTACTGCGTAATTATTAGTCATAGAACAAATATTCATAATGTCAGTTTTACAGTTTAATTAGGTCTATCAGATGCTGCAATGATATTTCCAATATCTCTAATAGCTTTCGAGAAAATGAGAAGGAAAATCATGTTTTTATATAAATATTAAGTTTCATTTTACTGCATAATTATTAGTCATAGAATGAATATTCATAATGACAGTTGTACAGTTTAATTAGGTCTATCAGATGCTGCAATGATATTTCCAATATCTCTAATAGCTTTCGAGAAAATGAGGAGGAAAGTCATGTTTTTATATAAAAATACGGTTTTTTTTACTGCGTATATATTAGTCATAGAACAAATATTCATAATATCAGTTGTACAGTTGAATTACGTGTATCAGATGATGCAATGATATTTCCAATATCTCTAATAGCTTTCGAGAAAACGAGGAAGAAAGTAATTAAAAAAAAAGTAAAATTCAGTATTTATTAGTACTAGTGCAAATATTCATAATGACAGTAGTAGATTTTAATTAGGTATATCAGATGCTGCAATGATATTTCGAATATCTCTAATAGCTTTCGAGAAAATGAGGAGGAAAGTCATGTTTTTATATAAATATATAGTTTCATTTTACTGCGTAATTATTAGTCATAGAACAAATATTCATAATGTCAGTTTTACAGTTTAATTAGGTCTATCAGATGCTGCAATGATATTTCCAATATCTCTAATAGCTTTCGAGAAAATGAGGAGGAAAATCATGTTTTTATATAAATATTAAGTTTCATTTTACTGCATAATTATTAGTCATAGAATGAATATTCATAATGACAGTTGTACAGTTTAATTAGGTCTATCAGATGCTGCAATGATATTTCCAATATCTCTAATAGCTTTCGAGAAAATGAGGAGGAAAGTCATGTTTTTATATAAAAATACGGTTTTATTTTACTGCGTAATTATTAGTCATAGAACAAATATTCATAATATCAGTTGTACAGTTGAATTACGTGTATCAGATGATGCAATGATATTTCCAATATCTTTAATAGCTTTCGAGAAAACGAGGAAGAAAGTAATTAAAAAAAAAGTAAAATTCAGTATTTATTAGTACTAGTGCAAATATTCATAATGACAGTAGTAGATTTTAATTAGGTCTATCAGATGCTGTAATAATATTTCGAATATCTCTAATAGCTTTCGAGAAAATGAGGAGGAAAGTCATGTTTTTATATAAATATATAGTTTCATTTTACTGCGTAATTATTAGTCATAGAACAAATATTCATAATGTCAGTTTTACAGTTTAATTAGGTCTATCAGATGCTGCAATGATATTTCCAATATCTCTAATAGCTTTCGAGAAAATGAGGAGGAAAATCATGTTTTTATATAAATATTAAGTTTCATTTTACTGCATAATTATTAGTCATAGAATGAATATTCATAATGACAGTTGTACAGTTTAATTAGGTCTATCAGATGCTGCAATGATATTTCCAATATCTCTAATAGCTTTCGAGTAAAATGAGGAGGAAAGTCATGTTTTTATATAAATATATAGTTTCATTTTACTGCGTAATTATTAGTCATAGAACAAATATTCATAATGTCAGTTTTACAGTTTAATTAGGTCTATCAGATGCTGCAATGATATTTCCAATATCTCTAATAGCTTTCGAGAAAATGAGGAGGAAAATCATGTTTTTATATAAATATTAAGTTTCATTTTACTGCATAATTATTAGTCATAGAATGAATATTCATAATGACAGTTGTACAGTTTAATTAGGTCTATCAGATGCTGCAATGATATTTCCAATATCTCTAATAGCTTTCGAGAAAATGAGGAGGAAAGTCATGTTTTTATATAAATATATAGTTTCATTTTACTGCGTAATTATTAGTCATAGAACAAATATTCATAATGTCAGTTTTACAGTTTAATTAGGTCTATCAGATGCTGCAATGATATTTCCAATATCTCTAATAGCTTTCGAGAAAATGAGGAGGAAAATCATGTTTTTATATAAATATTAAGTTTCATTTTACTGCGTAATTATTAGTCATAGAACAAATATTCATAATGACAGTTGTACAGTTTAATTAGGTCTATCAGATGCTGCAATGATATTTCCAATATCTCTAATAGCTTTCGAGAAAATGAGGAGGAAAGTCATGTTTTTATATAAATATATAGTTTCATTTTACTGCGTAATTATTAGTCATAGAACAAATATTCATAATGTCAGTTTTACAGTTTAATTAGGTCTATCAGATGCTGCAATGATATTTCCAATATCTCTAATAGCTTTCGAGAAAATGAGGAGGAATGTCATGTTTTTATATAAATATATAGTTTCATTTTACTGCGTATATATTAGTCATAGAACAAATATTCATAATGTCAGTTTTACAGTTTAATTAGGTCTATCAGATGCTGCAATGATATTTCCAATATCTCTAATAGCTTTCGAGAAAATGAGGAGGAAATTCATGTTTTTAATAAATATAAGTTTAATTTTACTGCATAATTATTAGTCTAGATGCAAATATTCATAATGACAGTTGTACAGTTTTAATTAGGTCTATCAGATGCTGCAATGATATTTCCAATATCTCTAATAGCTTTCGAGAAAATGAGGAGGAAAGTCATGTTTTTATATAAATATATAGTTTCATTTTACTGCGTAATTATTAGTCATAGAACAAATATTCATAATGTCAGTTTTACAGTTTAATTAGGTCTATCAGATGCTGCAATGATATTTCCAATATCTCTAATAGCTTTCGAGAAAATGAGGAGGAAAATCATGTTTTTATATAAATATTAGTTTCATTTTACTGCGTAATTATTAGTCATAGAACGAATATTCATAATGACAGTTGTACAGTTTAATTAGGTCTATCAGATGCTGCAATGATATTTCCAATATCTCTAATAGCTTTCGAGAAAATGAGGAGGAAAGTCATGTTTTTATATAAATATATAGTTTCATTTTACTGCGTAATTATTAGTCATAGAATGAATATTCATAATGACAGTTGTACAGTTTAATTAGGTCTATCAGATGCTGCAATGATATTTCCAATATCTCTAATAGCTTTCGAGAAAATGAGGAGGAAAGTCATGTTTTTATATAAATATATAGTTTTCATTTTACTGCGTAATTATTAGTCATAGAACAAATATTCATAATGTCAGTTTGTACAGTTTAATTAGGTCTATCAGATGCTGCAATGATATTTCCAATATCTCTAATAGCTTTCGAGAAAATGAGAGGAAAATCATGTTTTATATAAATATAAGTTTCATTTTACTGCATAATTATTAGTCATAGAATGCAAATATTCATAATGACAGTTGTACAGTTTTAATTAGGTCTATCAGATGCTGCAATGATATTTCCAATATCTCTAATAGCTTTCGAGAAAATGAGGAGGAAAGTCATGTTTTTATATAAATATATAGTTTTCATTTTACTGCGTAATTATTAGTCATAGAACAAATATTCATAATGTCAGTTTTACAGTTTAATTAGGTCTATCAGATGCTGCAATGATATTTCCAATATCTCTAATAGCTTTCGAGAAAATGAGGAGGAAAATCATGTTTTTATATAAATATAAGTTTCATTTTACTGCATAATTATCAGTCATAGAATGAATATTCATAATGACAGTTGTACAGTTTAATTAGGTCTATCAGATGCTGCAATGATATTTCCAATATCTCTAATAGCTTTCGAGAAAATGAGGAGGAAAGTCATGTTTTTATATAAATATATAGTTTCATTTTACTGCGTAATTATTAGTCATAGAACAAATATTCATAATGTCAGTTTTACAGTTTAATTAGGTCTATCAGATGCTGCAATGATATTTCCAATATCTCTAATAGCTTTCGAGAAAATGAGGAGGAAAATCATGTTTTTATATAAATATTAAGTTTCATTTTACTGCATAATTATTAGTCATAGAATGAATATTCATAATGACAGTTGTACAGTTTAATTAGGTCTATCAAATGCTGCAATGATATTTCCAATATCTCTAATAGCTTTCTAGTAAATGAGGAGGAAAGTCATGTTTTTATATAAATATATAGTTTCATTTTACTGCGTAATTATTAGTCATAGAACAAATATTCATAATGTCAGTTTTACAGTTTAATTAGGTCTATCAGATGCTGCAATGATATTTCCAATATCTCTAATAGCTTTCGAGAAAATGAGGAGGAAAGTCATGTTTTTATATAAAAATACGGTTTTATTTTATTGCGTATATATTAGTCATAGAACAAATATTCATAATATCAGTTGTACAGTTGAATTACGTGTATCAGATGATGCAATGATATTTCCAATATCTCTAATAGCTTTCGAGAAAACGAGGAAGAAAGTAATTGAAAAAAAAGTAAAATTCAGTATTTATTAGTACTAGTGCAAATATTCATAATGACAGTAGTAGATTTTAATTAGGTATATCAGATGCTGCAATGATATTTCGAATATCTCTAATAGCTTCCGAGAAAATGAGGAGGAAAGTCATGTTTTTATATAAATATATAGTTTCATTTTACTGCGTAATTATTAGTCATAGAATGAATATTATTAATGTCAGTTTTACAGTTTAATTAGGTCTATCAGATGCTGCAATGATATTTCCAATATCTCGAATAACTTTCGAGAAAATGAGGAGGAAAATCATGTTTTTATATAAATATTAAGTTTCATTTTACTACATAATTATTAGTCATAGAATGAATATTCATAATGACGGTTGTAAAGTTTAATTAGGTCTATCAGATGCTGCAATGATATTTCCAATATCTCTAATAGCTTTCGAGAAAATGAGGAGGAAAGTCATGTTTTTATATAAATATATAGTTTCATTTTACTGCGTAATTATTAGTCATAGAACAAATATTCATAATGTCAGTTTTACAGTTTAATTAGGTCTATCAGATGCTGCAATGATATTTCCTATATCTCTAATAGCTTTCGAGAAAATGAGGAGGAAAATCATATTTTTATATAAATATTAAGTTTCATTTTACTGCATAATTATTAGTCATAGAAGGAATATTCATAATGACAGTTCTACAGTTTAATTAGGTCTATCAGATGCTGCAATGATATTTCCAATATCTCTAATAGCTTTCGAGAAAATGAGGAAGAAAGTCATGTTTTTATATAAATATATAGTTTCATTTTACTGCGTAATTATTAGTCATAGAACAAATATTCATAATGTCAAATTTACAGTTTAATTAGGTCTATCAGATGCTGCAGTGATATTTCCAATATCTCTAATAGCTTTCGAGAAAATGAGGACTAAAATCATGTTTTTATATAAATATTAAGTTTCATTTTACTGTGTAATTATTAGTCATAGAACAAATATTCATATTGAGAGTTGTACAGTTTAATTAGGTGTATCAGAACCTACAATGATATTTCCAATATCTCTAATAGCTTTCGAGAAAATGAGGAGGAAAGTCATGTTTTTATATAAATATATAGTTTCATTTTACTGCGTAATTATTAGTCATAGAACAAATATTCATAATGTCAGTTTTACAGTTTAATTAGGTCTATCAGATGCTGCAATGATATTTCCAATATCTCTAATAGCTTTCGAGAAAATGAGGAGGAAAGTCATGTTTTTATATAAATATATAGTTTCATTTTACTGCGTAATTATTAGTCATAGAACAAATATTCATAATGTCAGTTTTACAGTTTAATTAGGTCTATCAGATGCTGCAATGATATTTCCAATATCTCTAATAGCTTTCGAGAAAATGAGGAGGAAATTCATGTTTTTATATAAATATATAGTTTAATTTTACTGCATAATTATTAGTCATAGAATGAATAATCATAATGACAGTTGTACAGTTTAATTAGGTCTATCAGAAGCTGCAATGATATTTCCAATATCTCTAATAGCTTTCGAGAAAATGAGGAGGAAGGTCATGTTTTTATAAAAATATATAGTTTCATTTTACTGCGTAATTATTAGTCATAGAACAAATATTCATAATGTCAGTTTTACAGTTTAATTAGGTCTATCAGATGCTGCAATGATATTTCCAATATCTCTAATAACTTTCGAGAAAATGAGAAGGAAAGTCGTGTTTTTATATAAATATATAGTTTCATTTTACTGCGTAATTATTAGTCATAGAACAAATATTCATAATGTCAGTTTTACAGTTTAATTAGGTCTATCAGATGCTGCAATGATATTTCCAATATCTCTAATAGCTTTCGAGAAAATGAGGAGGAAAATCATGTTTTTATATAAATATTAAGCTTCATTTTACTGCATAATTATTAGTCATAGAATGAATATTCATAATGACAGTTGTACAGTTTAATTAGGTCTATCAGATGCTGCAATGATATTTCCAATATCTCTAATAGCTTTCGAGAAAATGAGGAGGAAAGTCATGTTTTTATATAAAAATACGGTTTTATTTTACTGCGTAATTATTAGTCATAGAACAAATATTCATAATATCAGTTGTACAGTTGAATTACGTGTATCAGATGATGCAATGATATTTCCAATATCTTTAATAGCTTTCGAGAAAACGAGGAAGAAAGTAATTAAAAAAAAAGTAAAATTCAGTATTTATTAGTACTAGTGCAAATATTCATAATGACAGTAGTAGATTTTAATTAGGTCTATCAGATGCTGTAATAATATTTCGAATATCTCTAATAGCTTTCGAGAAAATGAGGAGGAAAGTCATGTTTTTATATAAATATATAGTTTCATTTTACTGCGTAATTATTAGTCATAGAACAAATATTCATAATGTCAGTTTTACAGTTTAATTAGGTCTATCAGATGCTGCAATGATATTTCCAATATCTCTAATAGCTTTCGAGAAAATGAGGAGGAAAATCATGTTTTTATATAAATATTAAGTTTCATTTTACTGCATAATTATCAGTCATAGAATGAATATTCATAATGACAGTTGTACAGTTTAATTAGGTCTATCAGATGCTGCAATGATATTTCCAATATCTCTAATAGCTTTCGATAAAATGAGGAGGAAAGTCATGTTTTTATATAAATATATAGTTTCATTTTACTGCGTAATTATTAGTCATAGAACAAATATTCATAATGTCAGTTTTACAGTTTAATTAGGTCTATCAGATGCTGCAATGATATTTCCAATATCTCTAATAGCTTTCGAGAAAATGAGGAGGAAAATCATGTTTTTATATAAATATTAAGTTTCATTTTACTGCATAATTATTAGTCATAGAATGAATATTCATAATGACAGTTGTACAGTTTAATTAGGTCTATCAAATGCTGCAATGATATTTCCAATATCTCTAATAGCTTTCTAGTAAATGAGGAGGAAAGTCATGTTTTTATATAAATATATAGTTTCATTTTACTGCGTAATTATTAGTCATAGAACAAATATTCATAATGTCAGTTTTACAGTTTAATTAGGTCTATCAGATGCTGCAATGATATTTCCAATATCTCTAATAGCTTTCGAGAAAATGAGGAGGAAAGTCATGTTTTTATATAAAAATACGGTTTTATTTTATTGCGTATATATTAGTCATAGAACAAATATTCATAATATCAGTTGTACAGTTGAATTACGTGTATCAGATGATGCAATGATATTTCCAATATCTCTAATAGCTTTCGAGAAAACGAGGAAGAAAGTAATTGAAAAAAAAGTAAAATTCAGTATTTATTAGTACTAGTGCAAATATTCATAATGACAGTAGTAGATTTTAATTAGGTATATCAGATGCTGCAATGATATTTCGAATATCTCTAATAGCTTCCGAGAAAATGAGGAGGAAAGTCATGTTTTTATATAAATATATAGTTTCATTTTACTGCGTAATTATTAGTCATAGAATGAATATTATTAATGTCAGTTTTACAGTTTAATTAGGTCTATCAGATGCTGCAATGATATTTCCAATATCTCGAATAACTTTCGAGAAAATGAGGAGGAAAATCATGTTTTTATATAAATATTAAGTTTCATTTTACTACATAATTATTAGTCATAGAATGAATATTCATAATGACGGTTGTAAAGTTTAATTAGGTCTATCAGATGCTGCAATGATATTTCCAATATCTCTAATAGCTTTCGAGAAAATGAGGAGGAAAGTCATGTTTTTATATAAATATATAGTTTCATTTTACTGCGTAATTATTAGTCATAGAACAAATATTCATAATGTCAGTTTTACAGTTTAATTAGGTCTATCAGATGCTGCAATGATATTTCCTATATCTCTAATAGCTTTCGAGAAAATGAGGAGGAAAATCATATTTTTATATAAATATTAAGTTTCATTTTACTGCATAATTATTAGTCATAGAAGGAATATTCATAATGACAGTTCTACAGTTTAATTAGGTCTATCAGATGCTGCAATGATATTTCCAATATCTCTAATAGCTTTCGAGAAAATGAGGAAGAAAGTCATGTTTTTATATAAATATATAGTTTCATTTTACTGCGTAATTATTAGTCATAGAACAAATATTCATAATGTCAAATTTACAGTTTAATTAGGTCTATCAGATGCTGCAGTGATATTTCCAATATCTCTAATAGCTTTCGAGAAAATGAGGACTAAAATCATGTTTTTATATAAATATTAAGTTTCATTTTACTGTGTAATTATTAGTCATAGAACAAATATTCATATTGAGAGTTGTACAGTTTAATTAGGTGTATCAGAACCTACAATGATATTTCCAATATCTCTAATAGCTTTCGAGAAAATGAGGAGGAAAGTCATGTTTTTATATAAATATATAGTTTCATTTTACTGCGTAATTATTAGTCATAGAACAAATATTCATAATGTCAGTTTTACAGTTTAATTAGGTCTATCAGATACTGCAATGATATTTCCAATATCTCTAATAGCTTTCGAGAAAATGAGGAGGAAAGTCATGTTTTTATATAAATATATAGTTTCATTTTACTGCGTAATTATTAGTCATAGAACAAATATTCATAATGTCAGTTTTACAGTTTAATTAGGTCTATCAGATGCTGCAATGATATTTCCAATATCTCTAATAGCTTTCGAGAAAATGACGAGGAAAGTCATGTTTTTATATAAATATATAGTTTTATTTTACTGCATAATTATTAGTCATAGAATGAATAATCATAATGACAGTTGTACAGTTTAATTAGGTCTATCAAATGCTGCAATGATATTTCCAATATCTCTAATAGCTTTCTAGTAAATGAGGAGGAAAGTCATGTTTTTATATAAATATATAGTTTAATTTTACTGCGTAATTATTAGTCATAGAACAAATATTCATAATGTCAGTTTTACAGTTTAATTAGGTCTATCAGATGCTGCAATGATATTTCCAATATCTCTAATAGCTTTCGAGAAAATGAGGAGGAAAGTCATGTTTTTATATAAAAATACGGTTTTATTTTATTGCGTATATATTAGTCATAGAACAAATATTCATAATATCAGTTGTACAGTTGAATTACGTGTATCAGATGATGCAATGATATTTCCAATATCTCTAATAGCTTTCGAGAAAACGAGGAAGAAAGTAATTGAAAAAAAAGTAAAATTCAGTATTTATTAGTACTAGTGCAAATATTCATAATGACAGTAGTAGATTTTTATTAGGTATATCAGATGCTGCAATGATATTTCGAATATCTCTAATAGCTTCCGAGAAAATGAGGAGGAAAGTCATGTTTTTATATAAATATATAGTTTCATTTTACTGCGTAATTATTAGTCATAGAATGAATATTATTAATGTCAGTTTTACAGTTTAATTAGGTCTATCAGATGCTGCAATGATATTTCCAATATCTCGAATAACTTTCGAGAAAATGAGGAGGAAAATCATGTTTTTATATAAATATTAAGTTTCATTTTACTACATAATTATTAGTCATAGAATGAATATTCATAATGACGGTTGTAAAGTTTAATTAGGTCTATCAGATGCTGCAATGATATTTCCAATATCTCTAATAGCTTTCGAGAAAATGTTGAGGAAAGTCATGTTTTTATATAAATATATAGTTTCATTTTACTGCGTAATTATTAGTCATAGAACAAATATTCATAATGTCAGTTTTACAGTTTAATTAGGTCTATCAGATGCTGCAATGATATTTCCTATATCTCTAATAGCTTTCGAGAAAATGAGGAGGAAAATCATATTTTTATATAAATATTAAGTTTCATTTTACTGCATAATTATTAGTCATAGAAGGAATATTCATAATGACAGTTCTACAGTTTAATTAGGTCTATCAGATGCTGCAATGATATTTCCAATATCTCTAATAGCTTTCGAGAAAATGAGGAAGAAAGTCATGTTTTTATATAAATATATAGTTTCATTTTACTGCGTAATTATTAGTCATAGAACAAATATTCATAATGTCAAATTTACAGTTTAATTAGGTCTATCAGATGCTGCAGTGATATTTCCAATATCTCTAATAGCTTTCGAGAAAATGAGGACTAAAATCATGTTTTTATATAAATATTTAGTTTCATTTTACTGTGTAATTATTAGTCATAGAACAAATATTCATATTGAGAGTTGTACAGTTTAATTAGGTGTATCAGAACCTACAATGATATTTCCAATATCTCTAATAGCTTTCGAGAAAATGAGGAGGAAAGTCATGTTTTTATATAAATATATAGTTTCATTTTACTGCGTAATTATTAGTCATAGAACAAATATTCATAATGTCAGTTTTACAGTTTAATTAGGTCTATCAGATACTGCAATGATATTTCCAATATCTCTAATAGCTTTCGAGAAAATGAGGAGGAAAGTCATGTTTTTATATAAATATATAGTTTCATTTTACTGCGTAATTATTAGTCATAGAACAAATATTCATAATGTCAGTTTTACAGTTTAATTAGGTCTATCAGATGCTGCAATGATATTTCCAATATCTCTAATAGCTTTCGAGAAAATGACGAGGAAAGTCATGTTTTTATATAAATATATAGTTTCATTTTACTGCATAATTATTAGTCATAGAATGAATAATCATAATGACAGTTGTACAGTTTAATTCGGTCTATCAGATGCTTCAATGATATTTCCAATATCTCTAATAGCTTTCGAGAAAATGAGGAGGAAAGTCATGTTTTTATATAAATATATAGTTTCATTTTACTGCGTAATTATTAGTCATAGAACAAATATTCATAATGTCAGTTTTACAGTTTAATTAGGTCTATCAGATGCTGCAATGATATTTCCAATATCTCTAATAGCTTTCGAGAAAATGAGGAGGAAAATCATGTTTTTATATAAATATTAAGTTTCATTTTACTGCATAATTATTAGTCATAGAATGAATATTCATAATGACAGTTGTACAGTTTAATTAGGTCTATCAGATGCTGCAATGATATTTCCAATATCTCTAATAGCTTTCGAGAAAATGAGGAGGAAAGTCATGTTTTTATATAAATATATAGTTTCATTTTACTGCGTAATTATTAGTCATGGAACAAATATTCATAATGTCAGTTTTACAGTTTAATTAGGTCTATCAGATGCTGCAATGATATTTCCAATATCTCTAATAGCTTTCGAGAAAATGAGAAGGAAAATCATGTTTTTATATAAATATTAAGTTTCATTTTACTGCATAATTATTAGTCATAGAATGAATATTCATAATGACAGTTGTACAGTTTAATTAGGTCTATCAGATGCTGCAATGATATTTCCAATATCTCTAATAGCTTTCGAGAAAATGAGGAGGAAAGTCATGTTTTTATATAAAAATACGGTTTTATTTTACTGCGTATATATTAGTCATAGAACAAATATTCATAATGTCAGTTTTACAGTTTAATTAGGTCTATCAGATGCTGCAATGATATTTCCAATATCTCTAATAGCTTTC
>JAPQNM010000019.1:15352240-15359740 GCA_029783475.1 Metacarcinus magister
TGAAAGGGGAGAAGATGCAAAGGAAAGAAGAAACATAGAGTAATAATAAGAAGAATGAGAGAGAGAGAGAGAGAGAGAGAGAGAGAGAGAGAGAGAGAGAGAGAGAGAGAGAGAGAGAGAGAGAGAGAGAGAGAGAGAGAGAGAGAGAGAGAGAGAGAGAGAGAGAGAGAGAGAGAGAGAGAGATAGTGCAAGACATTAAAGAGAGTACATACAAGACAGCAACGGTGATTGAAGAGGAGTGCGTGAGTGAGTGTGTTAGCCTTAGGTGCAGTGCAGTGCCTGAACACGCACACACTCACACACACACGCACTCACACACACACGCACACTTTTTTCTCTCTCTCTCTCTCTCGCTCTCTAAATGTGCTTAAATACACCTTAGCATAAAGAAAACAACACGAGGCATCACACATAACACACTTATCAGCACATTTAACTAACACATGCGGTGGCGGAGTGGTTATCCTCTTGCTACACTAATCACATCACCTGGGTTCGAATCCTAGTCACGGCGTAGACCCAACACATGTAGTAGTAGTGTAGCCAGTGTAGGGGAAGAGGGGAAAGTAGATACAGTAGATGAAGTAGTGTAGTCAGGTAGATACAGGTGAGGGGAAGGAGGGGGAGAGGGTACAGTAGGTAAGGGTGTAGTCAGGTAGATACAGGTGAGGGGAAGGGGGGGGAGGGAGGCACACAGTAGGTAGGAGTGTAGTCAGGTAGGTACAGGTAAGGGGAAGGAAGGGGAGGGAGGCACACAGTAGGTAAGAATATAGCCAGGTAAGTACAGATCGAGAAGCACTAAAGATCAATCCAGGTGTAGCATCAACTCTATACTTTCAATCAAATCCTTTTTCTTTAATAACAAAATCACACACAGAGGAGAGGCTAGGTGAGGTGAGGTGAGGGGAGGGGAGGATGATAATATAATACCCGTGTGTGCACTCATAACACGTGTGAGGGGAGGGGTGGGTGAGGTATTGTGAGGGTTATGATGTGTAATACCAACCCTCACATCAATGCAAGTCAAGGAGTAACTTAAGTCTATGTTTAAAGGTATCACTCAGGGGATTTGCATGTGTAATGTTTAGGTTTGGTTAGGTTAGGTTGGTGCTTCGCTATATTTTGAACACTTTGGATTGGGGTTGGGGGGGGGGGGGGGGTGTTGGGGGGTGTGTGTGTGTGTGGAGGCTGGGATGCTACTGTTGACTCACTTTCTTTCTTTCTCTCATTTTTGTGTTTTTCTTTCTCTCTTTTTATTTATTTTTTAGTAGTGATTTTCTGTATTTTTCTCTTGTTTTTCTTTCTCTTATTTTAGTTTTTGTATAAGACTGACTTTCATTATTTATCTCACATTTTTAATATATATCTTTCTCTTTTTATTTACTGTATAATATTGTAGTACATGTAGTAGTAGTAGTAGTAGTAGTAGTAGGCAAAGTACATACCAATTAATTTACACTTATCATTATCACTATTATTATACATATTATTTTTTCATCGCATCCAAAAATTATACTTATTAACTTATTTATATTATTTTCTGAAGCAAATTCTTAATGTTTTTTTTAATATTTTTTTTTTTGTGTACGTTGGTAAGAATGAAGGAAATTAGGAAGCAAGGGAGTATAGTTTTCTTGTTTGTTTGTTTGTTTGTTTGTTTGTTTGCTCTCCTTTCTGCTTGTCTTCCTGCATATATATATATTAACTTCTTTTTTTTTCATTCCTTCTCATCTTCCTCTTCCGTGCTATGTTCAAAGGTGTGTTTGTTGTTGTTGTTGTTGTTGTTGTTTTTGTTGTTTTGCTTACGAGGTGAATAAAGCAGAGGCGGCTGTCATGTTTTATTTATGTATGTGTTTATTCATGTACACACACACACACACACACACACACACACACACACACACACACACACACACACACACACACACACACACACACACACACACACACACACTACCATCAAAGAATCAGAGAGAGAGACAGAGATGAATAGATAAATAGATAAATCAAGATATATAAATTAATGAATAGATAAATTAATAGATAGATAAATAAATAAATAAATAAAGGGATGTGAATATATAGATAAAACACACAAAACATAAATAACAAAACACACACACACACACCCACACACACACACACACACACACACACACACACACACACACACACACACACACACACACACACACACATCAGTAAACAGACAAGACTAGTATACTAAACCAAACTAAACTAAAAAAAAAAACACACACAAAAGAAGAAGAAAAAAAAAAAACAGAACAACCAAACAACCAGATTATGTACATGAACAACAACAACAACAACAACAACAACAACAACCACCACCACCACCACCACTCAATTCAATTCAACTCAACTCAACATTCAACCAATAGAGACAGTTTGTAAGTAAATAAGTAAGTTAATAAGTAAGTATACAAAGTGAATAAATAAGTCAATAAGTAAGTTAGTCAGTTAATAAATAAATGAATAAGTGAATAAGTAAGTAAGTGAATGATGCCGATGTAAAGAATGGTCAGCGTAACTATGAAAAAAAAGCAACACACACACACACACACACACACACACACACACACACACATTTTTTTTCCCTACCTTACACAACGAGCCATAAAGTTTTAAGTGTTCCCGGGGGCTCGAGAGGGGGGTGAGGGGGGGCGTAGTGGGGGGAGGAGAGGTGAGGTGAAGTGAGTTGAACAGGTGAACAGAAGGGGGAAGGTGTGCACAGGTGAGGTAGGAAAGAGGAAGGAGGAAAGGTAAGTGGAGGAAGAAGTGGTAGATAGGAGGAGGAAAGGTAATTGGGGTGGAGGTAAATTGAGGTGTGATGGAGGAGGGGGGGTGAAGGTTAGTTGAGGAAAGAGGTGAGGGTTTTTAGAGAGGAAAGTATGGTGAGGAAGGGGTGATAGGGGGAGGGTAAGGGAAGGGGTATCAGAGAGGGGAAGGTGAAAGTGAAGGGGAGGAAGGGGACAAGTAAGGGGAGAAAGTGTCTTAAAGAGGGTGTTAGAGGGAAGGGGAAGGTAAGGAGGTGATATCAGTTAAGGGGAAAATAAGGGGAAATAAAGGTGAATATATGGTTTAATAATGACTTCTTTCCCCTAATTATTACCTAACCTAACCTAACCTAACTCACAATTCCCGACTTCTTCCGCGTCTGTGTAATATTTTTCATAATGTATAATTCATATGCATTCCTCTTGCATTTTATTCACTGTATTTTGTTGTAGTTTAAGAGTAGTTTATATATATGGTTTTAGGTTACGTATATATCTCATGATTTTTGATATATTTATTTCTTGCATTCATTATTATTATTATTATTATTTTTTTTATATATAGTCCTCTAAATTCTGATGTATGTATGTCTATATATATTATGTATCTTCATTGTATGTGATGTATTTATTGGGTTTTATTTGCTTGTATATTCGTTGGTTAAGAAAATTTGCATCAGGTTGCATATTAAATTTCTTTGCGGCAAGTATATTATAGTTCTTTTTAATTTTTTTTTATGATATTACCGCTGCTGCAATATTATTATGTTCGTCTATTTTTGTATCTTTACCGCAGTGTTATGCTTCTATTTTGACTTTCTTTACTGTATTTTCTTTACTCCTCTGTATTTCTCTTCCTTTCTTTTTTTTTATATATATTTTTTTGGGGTATTATATTTAACCTTTCTTTATTTTCTTGAACCAACCAACTTTTTTTTTTTTTTTTATACTTTTTATTTATCATCTTCCAAACCTTTTTCTTTTTCTTTTCTTTCTTCAACCAATCTTGTAATTTTCTCCCCAACATGACTACCGTTACAAAATATCTCCCCACTCCATAGTATATTTTTCGTCTCTCCTCACTCACCCACCCACTCTTGTTATTCATTTATCATACATCGTTGTGGTCGAAGAATATTTGCATCACACAGACAGTCTTTTGTTTATTAAGTAAGTCTCGTAGTTAAACCAAGGTCACAAGTACAGGTTTTCATTTTATTTAGTGAGGCATTTATTGTCATTATTTTTCGAGCGTCGAGGTCCTGCTTGACTGTATAAGGAAGTGTGTGTGTGTGTGTGTGTGTGTGTGTGTGTGTGGCTCTGTCAAGGAAGCAGGTGGAGGCGTGAGCAGGTAGCTTCTTTAGTAGTAGTACCTTTTACGGCTCCTGCTACCTGCTACCTACTCCTTCCTTCCTTTCTACTTGTCTTCTTGTCTTCTCTTTCTTACTATTACATTTATCCCTTTTAAGTTATTTAATTTTGTAGTTTATCTAAAAAAAAAATAATAGTCTCGTAAGGGCTGATGTTTGTTCTTCCTTTGTGTACCTCCTCCTCCTCCTCCTCCTTGACATCATCATCACCATCATCATCATCATTATCATTATACACCTCATTGCGGACTCCTTTACAGATGCAAAGATAATGTGGGTGGCAGTCCTGTGTACGTGTGTGTGTGTGTGTGTGTGTGTGTGTGTGCTGGAGGGGCTGGCTGGCTGGCTGGCTGGCTGGACATCTTTGGGACCTCCTAGTGTGACCCGTTGTGGGCAATGACACCTTAGAGAGCAACACACTTACACACTAACTGGCGTGGCGGGGCGGACAGTGGCTGGGGGGGGAGGGGGAGAGTGTGGGCGTGGGTGACTGGGCGGGTATGGGGGTGGTGGGTGAGGTATTAGAGGGTGCTGGGGTGGCATGGCGTGGGTGTAGCAGGGGTGGTGGGGGCGGGGTGGGCGGGGAGGGGTGTGTGTGTCTGGTGTGTGATAATAATCGTCGCTGCTGAGGCACTGACGTTGAGTTATAGCGGCCTGCCCACCCATTAAGCAGCAGGTAATGTTAATAGAGCCGCTAAATAAATCGTTATCAGGTAGTAGTAGTAGAAGGATTAGTAGGAGGAGGAGGAGTAGGCTGTGTTGGGTTCAGTATCCTTTATCTAATGTATGTGTGTTTGTGTGTGTGTGTGTGTTTGTGTGTGTGTGTGTTTTATGAGGTCATCAACGCAGTATAAGACTAACCTAACCCAACCTAACCTTACCTAAACTAACCTTACCTTACCTTACCTTACCTTACCTTACCTTACCTTACCTAACCTTACCTTACCTTACCTTACCTTACCTTACCTTACCTTACCTTACCTTATCTTATCTTATCTTATCTTATCTTATCTTATCTTATCTTACCTTACCTAACCTTACCTTACCTTACCTAACCTAACCTAACCTAACCTAACCTAACCTAACCTAACCTAACCTAACCTAACCTAACCTAACCTAACCTAACCTAACCTAACCTATTATACCTACTTACCTACAAACTGTCCTCAGGTACACTCAGGGTCCACTCAACCTCTCTACACCACCTTCACATCATTACTATTCTATTATTCTACCTCTTTATTCACCTGTAAAGTCACCTCCATTAACCATTCCTTCCTCATGACTGTTAACGATCCTCCTCCTTTCACCTTCCTCCTCCTCCTCCTCCTCCTCCTCCTCCTCCTCCTCCTCCTCCTCCTCCTCGACGTCTTAGCTCCCCCGCCGCGCAGGAAACAGGTTTATTGATCACGCCCAATGGATGGATAGACAGTAGTATAGTAAGAGAGGATCACTGGCCGCAGCTAGGCACAAGGAAGGGTGAAATTGGTGGTAAGTGCTGGTAATGGACGCAAAGGAGGAGGAGGAGGAGGAGGAGGAGGAGGAGGAGGAGAGGGAGGAGGAGAGGGAGTTTCGGTTTGGTCATTTCCGAGTATGTATCTGATTGTATCTTTCTTTCTTTTTCTTTCTTTCTTTTTTTTCTTTCTCTCATTTTATAGTCGTATTCATCTGATTGTTTCTTTTACTTTCTTTCTTTCTTTTTCTTTCTTTCTTTCTTTCTTTCTTTCTTTCTTTCTTTCTTTCTTTCTTTCTTTCTCCCATTTTATAGTCGTATTTATCAGATTTTTTATTTATTTATTTATTTATTTATTTATTTTTTTTTGAATCCTGTGTGGTGTGGGATTGGATTCCTTGCCTCGCTCACTTCTCTCCTAATTAATGGTTTATATTTATTATTGTTATTATTAATGGTTTGGGGGTGTTGTGAGGGTGTGTGTTGCCTGTGGTTATTATGGGGGTGAAGTGTGGATTGATTGAAGTGGGGGTGGGGGGGGGGAGGGGGGAGGGGGGGTTGTGGGGTGGGGTGGGGGTGGGCGTGGATGGGATTTGGGGTTGGTGGTAAAGAAATTGGAGTCTCTTAGCTTCATTAAATTGTGGTTTTTATTTATTTATAGAATTTTGTTGTTTTTGTTATTGTTATTGTTGTTGTTGTTGTTGTTGTTGTTGTTGTTGTTGTTGTTGTTGTTGTTTTTCTTCTTCTTATTATTATTATCATTATATTTCATCAGTAAAATATTATCCATTAAATCGGTTCTATTATTTATTATAGTAAGTATATATTAATTAATTTTCCATTAGCGATCAATTATTTTTTTTCTCTACCTAATCTCTTATCAATATATCCATTATAAAGCTTTTTTTTTTATTATATATACATGATATATATATTTTTTTTTCATATATATCATCTTTTTTTTTCTTCTTATTTGATTTGATTTATTGATATTTTGTTTCATATTATATTTCAGTATCAATTTTTTTTATCTTTTTTTCTTGCGTTGTTTCTTTCAATTCCATTTTTTTTTTCTTATCACTACTTTTTCATTCTTTTCTTTCCTCTTTGTCTGTCTTTCTTTCTTTCTTTCTCTCTCTTTTTCTCTCTCTTTCTCTCTCTCTCAACCTGCTTATTATCCGTCGTTTTAACGGAGATATGAAGCCAATTCTTTCCACTTTCTTTCTTTTTCTTTTTCTTTTTATCAACAATATTTTCTTTGTTCTTATATTCTTTATGTTCTTGTGTCTTAGTAGTATCTTCTTCTTCTTCTTCTTCTTCTTCTTCTTCTTCTTCTTCTTCTTCTTCTTCTTCTTCTTCTTCTTCTTCTTCTTCTTCTTCTTCTTCTTCTTCTTCTTCTTCTTCTTCTTCTTCTTCTTCTTCTTCTTCTTCTTCTTCTTCTTGTGGTGGGAGGTGTTCTAGGATGGGGTGAGAGAGAAACCTGGCCAGGGGTGAGGGGTGAAGGACTCTCTCTCTCTCTCTCTCTCTCTCTCTCTCTCTCTCTCTCTCTCTCTCTCTCTCTCTCTCTCTCTCTCTCTCTCTCTCTCTCTCTCTCTCTCTCTCTCTCGCTCTCGTTTACTCGTCATGCTGGTAATTTCTGTCTCTTTTGTCATCTCTCTCTCTCTCTCTCTCACTCTCTCTCTCTCTCTCTCTCTCTCTCTCTCTCTCTCTCTCTCTCTCTCTCTCTCTCTCTCTCTTCGGTATTGCGTTCGCTTATTCGTATACTATTTCTTGTGTGTGTTGTGTGTGTGTGTGTGTGTGTGTGTGTGGTGTGTGTGTGTGTGTGTGTGTGTGTGTGTGTGTGTGTGTGCACCAAAAAAAATTGATGTTTCAGGTCAT
>JAPQNM010000019.1:15379740-15382240 GCA_029783475.1 Metacarcinus magister
AGAGAGAGAGAGAGAGAGAGAGAGAGAGAGAGAGAGAGAGAGAGATTACAAGGATAGTGAATGAGAGAACAACTAGTAAATGGCGCCATCTACCCGCCATCCTACCAACTAACCTATCCTGAGAGTACTGTATCAACGCCATCTAGTGACTGAAATCCTCACTAATACTCTACTTTGAGAATAAACAAGGAAAGTATAAGGGAATAAGGATAAGGTAGAGTATAAGGTCCTGATGCTAGTATAAGAATGAGGGAGAGGTGAGTATAAGGAGTAAATATAAGGAGAAAGAGATTAGGATAAGAAGGAGGAGTATTGTAGAAAATATGAATTAGTAATGATGATGATAATAATGATAATAATAAACTAATATGATGAATTAAATTACTTTTGTATTGTGTTTATCAAAGGGAAAATAATTAATAGTCGTGGTGTAATTCTATCGATACAAACAATGATAGTGGTATTAATAGTGAACCCCCCAAAAAAATATACGTAATTTGAGACCGAGGGAGAGAGAGAGAGAGAGACCAAAAAAAATATATGAAACTTAATACTCAAAAGTTATATTATATTCTTCTCCGATCAGATTATTTAGTTATTTATAGTCCAACGTGGGCCGCCATTTTGTCCAATTATAACTCTAAAGTCAGGAAAAATAAAAAATAATAAATTCTTCGTCTGAAACTAAATATGGAAGCAATTAATCAACACAAAAAGTAAGAAAAGAAAAATAAAAAGAAAGAAAATACATTTGTGCAATAAACCGGGATTTAAAAGTATAATTAATGCATAAAAGAGAGAGAGAGAGAGAGAGAGAGAGAGAGAGAGAGAGAGAGAGAGAGAGAGAGAGAGAGAGAGAGAGAGAGAAGAGTAAGAAACTTTCTCTAACTTACAATTTTAACGATACTCAACAGGTAAAAGAGAGAGAGATAGATAGATAGATAGAGAGAGAGAGAGAGAGAGAGAGAGAGAGAGAGAGAGAGAGAGAGAGAGAGAGAGAGAGAGAGAGAGAGAGAGAGAGAGAGAGAGACTTAATACAAAGGAGAAAGAAACACACACACACACACACACACACACACACACACACACACACACACACACACACGCAAACACACACGCACACACTTCATCTGTCGTGTACGTGTTTATCTTTCGTGGGTTGTTAGAGTTGTGTTTATAGGAGAGAGAGAGAGAGAGAGAGAGAGAGAGAGAGAGAGAGAGAGAGAGAGAGAGAGAGAGAGAGAGAGAGAGAGAGAGAGGGAGAAAAGGGAGAGAGGCTTGTTAGGGAAACGAGTGACAGAGGGAGAGAAAAAAGTGTAGAGAGAGAAGGGGAGGTATGGAAATTGTTAGGGGAAAAGGGAAATTCTGAGAGAGAGAGAGAGAGAGAGAGAGAGAGAGAGAGAGAGAGAGAGAGAGAGAGAGAGAGAGAGAGAGAGAGAGAGAGAGAGAGAGAGAGAGAGAGAGAGAATGTATATATTGATTGAAAAAGGAAAAAAAGAAGGTAAAAGGGAAAAAAAAAGAAAGTAGCAAATGGGAAATAAAGAAAAAAAAGGAAAATAAGAAAGTCAAAAAAGGGAATAAAAGAAAATCAAAAAAGGGGAAAAAAAAAGAAAATCAAAAAATGGAAAAAAGGAAAAACAGGGAAAAAAAAGAAAGTAAAAACCCAAAAGAGAGAGAGAGGGAAATAAAGATAAAGGTTTCCGGAAATGGCCCGGGTCACAGGAAACATTAGTGACGGAAATAAAGAGAATCAATGAAACAACTACATGACCTAAGCCTATAATTATTTTTTTCTTAAAGGTCACAGGAACTCCTTCACTCTATTACTTTTTTTTTGTATTTCCTGTATCTTTATTTATCTATATTCTCTCTCTCTCTCTCTCTCTCTCTCTCTCTCTCTCTCTCTCTCTCTCTCTCTCTCTCTCTCTCTCTCTCTCTCTCTCTTAATTCAGTTTTTTAGCGTGTTACCAATGGCGAGAGAGAGAGAGAGAGAGAGAGAGAGAGAGAGAGAGAGAGAGAGAGAGAGAGAGAGAGAGAGAGAGATAGGGGGACCTTACTGTCTCTACTTAATTAAAGACAAATATGGAAATTTTTACTGCGAGGGAAGAAGATAAGAGATAAGAGAGAATAAAGACTAATCGTCGTTTATCTGAAATGAGAGAGAGAGAGAGAGAGAGAGAGAGAGAGAGAGAGAGAGAGAGAGAGAGAGAGAGAGAGAGAGAGAGAGAGAGAGAGAGAGAGAGAGACCGTAAAATTAAGTGGAAATGGCAAAAAAAAAAAAAGTAGAAAGACTGGAGCCTATTACTGTACATAAAAAACTTGATTAGTAGAGATAATTCTAAAAGAGAGAGAGAGAGAGAGAGAGAGAGAGAGAGAGAGAGAGAGAGAGAGAGAGAGAGAGAGAGAGAGAGAGAGAGAGAGAGAGAGAGAGAGAGAGACTACAGAGGTAAGAATGTATTGCAAAAGGTGAAGAGAAGAAGTAAAAAAGGAGAGAAGAGAG
>JAPQNM010000020.1:12774-17774 GCA_029783475.1 Metacarcinus magister
CTGTCTTCCCTTCCATACATTATTACTCTTCCTCCTTGTTCTCTTCCATTCCTTTTTATCATCTTTGCTTATCTCTCCCTATCGTCATTTTATCATACTTTTTCCTCTACATTCCTCTTATTCCGTCCCTTCTAAGTCCTTTTTATCACTTTTCCTTGTTCTCCTTGCTCGTAATCAAAAGGACTTTGTGATCTGCTAGTTTGTGGAAAATTATTATTGTATGAGACTTAGAATTTGGATTGTAAACTACAGTATTTTTTTCATATCGGTATTTTCAGAGTTTTTTTTTTATTGTTTCCTTGTTCTCTGTATTTAAGGTTTTGTTCCCTAAATGTTCTTTTGTGTCATATATTAGTATCTTTTATAGGAAGAACACTATTTTGCGGAAGATAAAAGAGGATATGAAAGTAATAGTAAATTATATGTTCCTACTTCTATTACTACTACTACTACTACTATTATTACTTTTATTATTATTTTACTACTACTAATAATAATGATGATAATAATAGTAATAATAATAATAATAATAACTATGCAATGTTTATTTAAGCTATATTTTTTCCATCATATTTTCCTCATAATATTGAAAACATTAAGTTACATACAAAGTTCAAAGTAGTAAAGAAAATGTTCAATAGCAGGTAGCCGCAGATGCATTTAGTGATAGACTGGAATAAGTTGATTTTCTTGCATATAAATTAGGAAGAATTCGTGAATAGTATACTTTCCTTCCTTTCATTATATATATATTTTCCCCCAAATTTTCTGTCCATTCACCCTTAGTGGAGAGACTCACATAAAGCGAATTAATTGGGATGAAATTATACCAGAAGATGAACAAAAATAAACTAATGAAAGGGAAGAGAGAAAAATAATATTAATATATGACATGCGAAAAAGATGTAGAGAAAGAGAGAGAAGAAAAAGAAAAAAAAAGAGAGATAGAAGATTTTATGCAGAAGAAAGAAAATAATGAGGCAAAGAAGACAGGAATAAGAAAATAGAAAAGGAGAAAAATATCACAAAAAAAGAAAAATTTACGAAATGGAAGAAAAGAAAAATTGGTGAGGAGGGAAAGGAGATCAAATTATGCAGAGTTTGTGGCCAGGAGGAGGAAGAGGAGGAAGAGGAGGAGGGGGAGGAGGAGGAGGAGAGGAGGAGGAGGAGAGGAGGAGGAGGAGGAGGTCGGAAAACATCGAAAAAAGCTTGAAATAATAAGTGAGAGAGAGAGAGGAAAAAAAAGAGAAAGAGAAAGAAAGAGAGAGAGAATGAGACAGAAGCATCCTTGTCCTCTCTCTCTCTCTTGTTAAGTAATTCGGTCGTTAAAGAGTCGCCAGTTAGGAATAGCAGTCAACCAGCAAGTATTTAATGACAATCGTAATCAGCGCAACGACGAGCTTTTGCAATTCTGAGTTTTTTCCCCCTTTTTTTTCCTTTTTCCATGTGTGTGCGTGTGTGTGTGCGTGTGTGTGCGTGGGGGTATGTGGGTCTTGGAGTTGGTGGAGCGTTATGGATGAGGAAGAAGATGAGCATGTGGAGTAGTGGAGCATGTGTGTTGCAGGTGGAGGAGATGTGCAGTATTGGAGAGGTTGTGTTGATTGAGTGGAGGAGGAGGAGGAGGAGAAGAAGGAGGAAGAAGAGGAGGAGGAACAATAACGCAGAAGAGAACCACAACAATGATAACGAAAAGGAACTAGATAACAAACCAATAAAGATGTACTAGAGAGAAATAAAAAAACACTTTCCTCCCCTCCCCCCCCACCCTAACACACACAAACACACACTCACACACACTTCATTCCCTCCCTCCCACACTCACTCACCCTTGTCACACCACTGCATATCACTGTCTTCCTCCCACTCAGCCTCCCTCTCGCTTCCCACTCACCCTTCGTACGCCCTCCACCCCTCCCTTCATCGCCACACCCTCCCTTCATTACCTCGGGGGATGAAGGGAGGGAAGGGAGGGAGGGAAGAAGGGATGGAGAGATATAACTTCTCTCCTCCTCCTAGTTGTTAATGACCTGCACTTGTCAACGAAGATTCAAAGTCAATCAGGCGAGGTAGTTCGTTATCCCCACCTCCTGAAGGCTCCTGTTACTCCTCCTCCTCCTCCTCCTCCTCCTCCTCCTCTTCCTCCTCTTCCTCTTCCTCCTCTTCCTCCTCTTCCTCCCTCCTCCTCTTCCGCTTCCTCCTCTTGTTGTCTCTTCATACGACCTTCCACCTCCCTTCACTCCGCCTCCCTCGGTCACTCACAACAGCAGGTAGATTTTAAACACGTGCTTCCGCTGCTTAACGTGACAGGGAAAACACTTGACTTGAGAAGGAAGGAAGGAAGGAAGGAAGAAAGGAAGGAAGAAAGAAATGGATTTGGGTAATATGTATATAATTTCCTCATAAGTGAACAGGAGAAAGAGAGATATATATAGAGAGAAGAGGAACACACACGTACACACACATAACATAACATAACATAACATCACCACCACCACCACCACCACCACCACCACCACCACCCCCACCACCACCACCACCACCATCATGCTCTTCCATCCCTCCTCCATCCTTGAATCCCATAAAAGTTGCTCGGTCTCCTGATAGCTTTTTCACGAGCGAGGAGCAAGTCTTCCTGGGTCTTAAACAACCACTGAAGGGGACATGAACACAACGGGGGAGCCTCGTGCCGTAACTCATGGCGGGGGAAGCTGCTTTCTCCCCTTCCTTCTGGGCTCGCTGGAAGAGGGGAAAACAAGGTATAAAAGAGAGTGAGACGGCTGCCAGATTGTGAAATTGTTTTAAGCTCGGTAACTATCTCTCGTAACGTTGTGGACTGAAGATGGTGATGAGGGCAATGTTCTCTGATGACCTCGCTGTGTGATGAGCTATGGCCGAGGGGAGGGAGGGGAGGGTGAGGGGAGGAGAGGGAAGAGCTAGGACAAAGGGCGTATGTAAGGGCGTTGGGAGAGGGAGTATGTGGTAGGGAGGAGGAAGTAAGGAGAAAAGGGAGGACAGGGAGGACTGTTTGAGTGTAAAAATCGTATATTAAAGAAAAGAGTTTGGTGGATGAATTTTTGGGTTTATGAAAGGGAAATAGGGAGAATGAGGGATAATATATACGGGGAGATAAACATTTTGATACTAAGACGGCAAGGAAGAGAGGAGGAAAGGAAGAGAGGAAGGAAGGAAGGGAGGGAGGAAGAGAGAGGAGAGTAGCAGGAGGGAAGGAGAGAGGGAGGGAGGGAGGGAAAGAACGCAAGGGGAATAAGAGACACAAGTACAGCTTCATTATAGACTAAAAATGATCGCGGAATAGAAGCATCAACTCGAGAACTTTGCAGGAAAAAGGGAAAAAAAAAATAGGTAAGCGATCAATAGTCTCTCATTAACGTCGGCAGATAATAAACAGAGGCCACAGGGGGGGGGGGGAAATTAAGTAGATAGGAAAATCGTTCGAGGACAAAAAACTCCCAAGCATCATTATCTGTCTCTATCTGTCTCTCTTTGTCTCTCTTTGTCTCTCTCTTTGGTTCCTTATTAATATTTGGCTTCATAGCGGAGAGGGAAAAGCAATGGAAATATTTTGAAGGATTATTGGTCTGTGGCTAAGAGGACATTCAGCACAAAGGAGGAGAGAGAGGAAGGAGAAAGGGAGGTTAGAAAGATGAAGAGGGAGTAATAGAGATCAGTACAGTTAGAGAGAGAGAGAGGAAATTGTGGAGTGGAGGAAAATAAAAGTATAAGGAAACAAATAATAAACAAACAGAAATAAAATACTTAAAAATCAAAATGAAAACCATTAAATAGCAAAAAAAAAAAAAGTTTACATACTACACTAAAAAAAAAGAATAAGAGAACTAAAATATACAATTTAAAACTAAACTCAATAACAAGAAAAAACTATAGAGTACCCCCCTCCAAAAAAAATATATATATAAAGGTAGCTTTTAATGGAGAAGGAAACGTGATAACTGTATAAAAATTCCAGTGGAGATAATTAAAGGGCAGCTTCAGAGGTACTTTATGCAGAGCCTCATTACGTACTGTGCAGCGGCGGAATTACGTGCACAGGAAATGAACTAAGTTAGAAATATATCAAGTTGGACGCCGAGACTTTGATAACACTCACCTGCTACATAGTAATTAGAGGCACAGACAGGTGGGTGGGGGGGCGGGGGGCGGGGGGGGACTCTCCGCCATTGATACTCTTTAAGTTGACTGCCATTATTCCTATTCAGAGGAGGAGAAAAAAAAGTGAATTCAGTCAGACTCAAGTAAGAGAAATTGACTTTTTTAGATTTTTTTCTTCAACCTTTTTTTCTATTGATAGATTTTTTTTTGTCTAACTATTACTACTATAATTACTACTGTTACTACTACTACTGCTACTTTTCATTTTTTATTTATTTGAATTATTTTGACGGTAATGAATGCATTATCTCCCTTTCTATGTTATATAATCTTAATGCAAAATGAAAACGTTACGTCAAAATAATTTATAATTTTTAGTTTATGTTCCTTAGTATTAAACAAAACATTATAAAAACCTTTTAGAAAAATCAGAAAACAATTATAATAATTTTGGAAACTATAAAAAACATTAATAAACAAAGAAATCAAGAAAAAATATTAAATAAGCTAATAATTTTGTACGCGTATTTTCGGTATCCTTTCTCTAATTGAAGTAGTTAGTGTAGAGTAGTTATATCAAACAGCCTCCACAGGGACCCTAGGGTATATTGCTATTTGTGTTCCTTTATGTTCCCTTGTATACTACTACTACATATTAACAAACTAAAGTAACGAAGCTCTTTCTCTTTTCTCTCTTTCTCTCTCTCTCTCTCTCTCTCTCTCTCTCTCTCTCTCTCTCTCTCTCTCTCTCTCTCTCTCTCTCTCTCTTTCTCT
The DNA here is from genome assembly GCA_029783475.1 of Metacarcinus magister. Lineage (NCBI taxonomy): Eukaryota > Metazoa > Arthropoda > Malacostraca > Decapoda > Cancridae > Metacarcinus > Metacarcinus magister. Next base: position 17,680 of record JAPQNM010000020.1, read on the forward strand.
CTCTCTTTAATTCTAACTCACATCGACCCCTGAAGGAAGAAGCCATCAGATAACGACCGTCAATGGGCCACTAATACAAATAAATGGCCTTGGCT
>JAPQNM010000020.1:27774-35274 GCA_029783475.1 Metacarcinus magister
GGGTTTAGTTACGTGGTTTGTTTTCTTGCTGGTTAATGGTTGGTGTGGGTGTGTGGGTGTTTTTTTTTTTATATATATGTTGTTTTTTTTCATATACATGTTTGTGTTTGGGTTTGTATTGTGTTGTTCTTGTTTTTTTTAATGTATAGTTGGTGTTATTATAAGTAGTTGTATTTTTTTTACTCGTATTATGTTTATGAATTAATGACCAAATATTTATTGATACGTAAATGTTGAATAAATAGACGAATACATGATAAAAGATAATGATTTTATGCGTGTGTTATTGCTTTTGGATGATGTAAACTAATACGCTTATGATGTTGGATTGCAAATATATAATAGTGAATCATGTTTTGTGTTCAACGGGAAGATAATTGATAATGACTTGTTAATTATTTATCATTATCATTGTTTGTCGTGTTCCTTATATAAAGTTTCTGATGTATAATAATAACACATACACACACACTAGCATTTATCATCGTCATCATCATCATCATCATCATCATCATCATCATCATCATCATCATCATCATCATCATCATCATCATCATCATCATCATCATCATCATCATCATTTCTACATCGCACCTTTCTCCACAAGACATAAAAGAATATTTAGGTAAACGATTGAAAGCTTCCTCCTTTACGAAAACAAAATTGGTAAGAAAAGAATATTCGTTTTCATCATTAACATATATTTCATGTAGACGTCCACGTAAATATACATACATGTGTACGTAATTTATGCATGTAGGTATGTAGGCAAGCGGAACACGCACACGGCTGTTCCAATTTGTACATGATTTGGATTTGGAGAAAGGGAAGGAAAAAATGAGAGAGAGAGAGAGAGAGAGAGAGAGAGAGAGAGAGAGAGAGAGAGAGAGAGAGAGAGAGGAGAGAGAGAGAGAGGTGAGAGAGGAGAGAGAGAGAGAGAGGAGAGAGAGAGAGGAGAGAGAGGAGAGAGAGAGAGGAGAGAGAGAGAGAGAGAGAGATGAGAGAGAGAGAGAGAGAGAAGAGAGAGAGAGAGAGGAGAGAGAGAGAGAGGAGAGGAGGAGAGAGAGAGAGAGAGAGAGAGGAGAAAAAAAACATAGATAAACAGACAAAACTCTAATTTCCACGAACCTTGTATATAGAAAAGTTCTGTTTTTTTCTTCTTTTTTTATGTTAGAAAAGAAAAATGGAGAAAAGAATAACAAAACAATAACAAATCTACACCAATAACAATTAAAAGAAAACAGACTTTTGTATAATTTTACATTTTACAACTGCTGAACAAAAGTAAAGAACACACATAATGTATAAATGTTGGATGGACAGAATTATGATAAAAAAGATGAATAGAAGATAAATAATTTGTTGTTTTTCTTATTTACTCAAACATTTGAATTTATTATTATTATTATTATCATTATTATTATTACTATTATTATCATTATTGTTATTATTATTATCATCATTACTAATACTTTTTCTAACGGAACTCCATGAAAAACAGCAACAAACAAACACAAACGGGCGATACAAACAGCAAGAAAAAAATTAAAAGAGAAAAAAAGTGAAGTAAAAGACACGAATGGAAAATACCAAACACACACACACAAACAAACAGACAAACAAACAGACAAACAAACAGACAAACAAACAAACAAACACAACTGAAAAGCGGGCCACGACTGAGTGACTGACGGAGAAATAATACATTACAGGAAATAAAACAACTCTAGCATAACAAAAAAAACACAAGAAAAAACACATACATGAATACACATTTCTGTAAACTAACAACATTGAAAAAAAAACTGAGAAAATATATTCATTCTTTTTTTATTGCAAGGTTTGAGTGCGTGTGCATTGTGTGTGTATGTGTGTATGTATATGTATGTATATGTATGAGTGTGTGTGTGTGTGTATGTGTGTATTGATGTGCGTGTATGCCCTGGGGGGAAATAAACTCACACACACACACAAGCCTCAAGACACCCACACACACACACACACACACACACACACACACACACACACACACACACACACACACACACACACACACACACACACACACACACACACACACACACACACACGCTTTGAAGAAAAAAAAAGAAGAAAAAAAACCACACACACACCCACCCAGCTTGTGCTCTTCTTTAGTGTTTTCCGTAGCGGTGGTAATGGCGTGAAGTTGTGGCATAAAGAGGTGAAAATAAATAATACGGGACTTTGACGAATTTTTCCCGCGCTCTTTTTACCTTCAACATTATTCAAGGTGGCTGGAACCTCTCTCTCTTTCTGTCTCTTTTGTCTCTCTCTCTCTCTCTCTCTCTCTCTCTCTCTCTCTCTCTCTCTCTCTCTCTCTCTCTCTCTCTCTCTCTCTCTCTCTCTCTCTCTCTCTCTCTCTCTCTCTCTCTCTCTCTCTCTCTCTCTCTCTCTCTCTCTCTCTCTCTTTCTCTCTCCTTACTTGCGTGTACGTATGTATGTACGTACGTATGTGTGTATGTGATGGAATGAGTAGGATATGAGTATGTGTGTGTGTGTGTGTGTGTGTGTGTGTGTGTGTGTATGTCTGCGTGTGCGTGCGTGCGTGTAGGATCCTCCCACTTGTGTTCGATCAGTATCCTACGTATCCTAGAGGGACGAAAAGAGGGGAAAAAGGGGCGTGGGTTTACGATTCCCTATTTTAATGAGACGATGTTTATGTCTCCGTAAGTAGAAAGGGTGAGCGAGGCGAGGGAGTGAGGGGAAGGTGAGGGGAGAGAAGGGGTGAGGGGAGGAAGGGAATGGGGAGGTGTGTTGGCTTTGTAGGTGGGAGAAGAGAGGGTAGCTTTGTTAGGGAGGATGTAGAGGAGGAGGAACAGGAGGAGGAGAGAAGGATAAAAGAGAAAGGGAGATAAGAGAAAATGGATGATTAATTTTTCTCTGTGTATGGTCTGAGTGATATATTCGTATACCTTTTATTTATTTTTTTCTTGCTCTTTTTTTTTCCTCTCTTTTTCTCGCTCTTTTTTTCTACTCCTGCTTTTTCTTCCTCGCTTGATCTTTTCCATCTTTTTTTCCTCTCTCGCTCTTTTCCTCCCTTTTCTTAACTCTTTTTCACATTCTGATCTTCCCTATTTCGCTTTTTTTTCTCAAATAAATTTTTTCCCTATCTTTCTTTTCCCATTCTCCCACTTTTTTTCCCTTTCTAGCTCTCTTTTCCCTCTCTCCCACTCTCTTTTCCCTCTCCCACTCTTTTCTCTCACTCTTTCTCTCTTCCGTCTCTCTCTCTTCCACTCTTTTTCCTCTCTTTCACTATCTTTCTCCACTCGCGCGCTCTTTTTTTTTTCACCCACTCGCTCTTTTTTTCCCCCCACTCTCAATCTATTTTTTCCCCCGCCATGTGATAGAAGTTATTAGCGAGTCTCGTTTTGTTTCCAGCTCGCAAACGGCTGTTGTTCGAGCGGTGTTTGCGAGGAAGAAGATGTATACCTCGTTAGTGATGGAGAGTAAGCGAAAAAATATACGTGTGTGTGTGTGTGTGTGTGTGTGTGTGTGTGTGTGTGTGTGTGTGTGTGTGTGTGTGTGTGCGTGTGTGTGTGTGTGTGTGTGTGTGTGTGTGTGTGTGTGTGTGTGTTGGTATGAGTGTCGCTATGTATGTATGTGTATGTATGGTTTATTTTACGTTGTGTAATATGTATACTTTGTGCTATATATATGTTGTACACTATAGATATATGTATAGATAGATAGATAGATAATTATATAGGTACATAGGCAGGTAGACAGGTAAATTTATAGATAGACAGAGTGGGAAGTAAATAGCCAAACATCCAGATACATACATACAGCCAGACAGACAGACAAATAAAGTAGAAAAAAAATATCCATTGAGGCGATGATGATGACACAAACAATGAAAATCACACCTCATCTTTCTCATTATTAAGAGAGATCGCAGTCAGGAGGAAGGAAGAGGAATAGAGGGAGGAAGGGAGGAGGAAGGAAGGGAGGGAGGAAGGGGGTAACATGGGAGAGGGTTGCAGGAGGAAGATGAGGGGTGACTGGTAGTAGGTGAGGAGAGAGAAAGACTAGGAGAGAGAGGGAGAGGGAGGAATGGAAGGAGGGAATATCTCTTCGGTTTATTTATTTTCAATGGCCGCTTTGGGTGAGTCGGATCCGTAATGGTGATCTTTAGTGATGCACACACACATATACACACACATACATAAAAACGCTCATGGAGGATAGCTTGTGTGTACGTGTTGATGTATAAGGAGGAAGGTAGGGAGAGGAAACGACTGTATTTGGATGTTTAGGCAAACACACAAGACATCAAAGCCCTTAATTCAACCATCGATCCATTATAAAAAGGCTTCACAGGCTGGGAATACACACGCATCATCTTATAAAGGCAAGGAATCGATGCAGGAAAATACGAACATTAAGATGAAGAAACAGAAGTGTCATTTTGTTATCCTGAGTCGCTTTGGTTGACTTCTTTAACTTAAATGCGAATCAATAGCTGGAAATAATGACGAGGAAAGTTGCAATGGAGATGTGTTGGATGCGGGAAGAAAGGGACACTGTCGATCTAAAGGGAAACAAAAATCATTCGAAGCTTCAAAAAAAAAAAAAAGGTGGATAGTCTTAAGTTTTTCTTCTTTTTTTTGGTGTTTGTTTTGTCATATCGATGTGTGTTTATTTTTTTTTAGTTAAAGTCGCATTAAGAGAAAGAAAATAAAATGGCTTCTAGTTTGAATGTATATATTTTTGATTGTCTTCATGTTATATACAGTAGTTATATATAAATGACCTTGAATTTAAATGTCACAGTAATCAAAATAAAAGATCAGTTAAACATCAACTTTATTCATCTATCTATTCAACTATTCTTTCTATTCCTATATTTATTAATTTTACTTTCATGAATATTAAGTTTTTTCTCTCACTATCTTGTCTTGGATTTCAAAGTTAAAGTTAGAAAGTATAAAGTAAAAAGCAAAAAGCTGGGTATGAAAGTTAAAATTAAAGTTGCTCTCAGTACATACCCATTCATACCCATCCTTATACACTAAATAAAATGAGTCTTTCGTGCCCAATTCATACCCAGATGGAGCCCGTTGCGTGAGTGTACAATTGGGGACATTAGGACCTTAGGACAGCACAAAATGGCGGGCTGAGGACAGGGCAGGGCTGGGCTGGGCTGGGCTGGGCTGGGCTGGGCTGGGCTGGGCTGCTTCATGAAAGGGGGAACGAGGGCCATTCATTCGGGTCTACTTCTCATACCGACAAACACTCCTCGTCCCATTCTCCCCTTCCCGCCCCTCCCCGCCCCTTCCCTTCCCATCCCGCCCCTCTCTCCTGCCATGCCCCACCCTCTCCCGCCCAAACCAGTTCACTGAAGTCGCTTATATACCCTCATCCTCTTCTTTTATTGGTCTCCTCTTCCCCTCCCTCTCTTCCTACTCATCCGTCTGTGCATATCCCCTTTTCAACACCCTTCACCCCTTCACTACCTCCCTGCCTCCCTGCCCACCTCATCCTGCCAAGCTTAGTCCCTTGTCCTCCCTTCCTCTCATCTTCCCTCTCTTCCTCCTTTCATTTTTTGTATGGTAGCAAAGTTATCATTTCTCATCTAGTTTTCTATTTATTTGTTGGTAAATTTTTATTTATTTATGCTTGTTTTAGTTTGTTTTATTTACATTTTTTCATATGCTCTAAAGTTATCAGTTTTTTTCTTTTTACTTTTTTTTCTTCTTTACTTTCCTGTATATCATCGTGTCTCATTCGTAGTTTTAGTTGAATGTTTCAATCATAAATTTTCTCGTTGTTGATGATGTGATCGTATGTGATATGTATATATATATATATTTTTTCATATTTGGTCCCTAGTATAAGGGATCAGATAACCTCAAGCCGGTTTGGTATGAAAACTTAAATACCTTTCATTATTGGTTCATTTTCCTCTCATATATATTTTTCTCATACATATTTATTACTGTTTAGGATGGTATAAGAAAACCATTACTAAGGGGATGCTTTTTTCACCTCAAGTTCATGTTTTTCTAAGTTTACATGCGGTGTTTCTTCTATATATACACTTTTTTAAGATTACAGACCAATATAAGAACTTAATTTTCGTTTTTTCATCTTGTTTAATTCCATCTTTTTCCATTCCGTCTTCCCTTTGTCGTAGTTATTAAGATACGATTCTTGTTGTATCGCGCTGGGACCCGTTCCTCTCCTCTCCTTCACGAGATGGAGGACTGACAGCCGGACAAACAGCCACCTGGACCCGCGTGACAGATGAGCAGCGAGATAAATAATATGGAAGACGGAACAGAGGGCGAGGAGGTGGTGAATTGGGGGAGGAGGAGGACGAATGGAGGACTGGGTCGTGAAAACTGAGAATATGATGAGAAGGAAAGGCGGTCGAGTTTGGATTGCAAGGAAATCCTATTGTGGAGAACAGGAACAGGAGACAGATAAGATAGGAGAGAGACAAGAAAGGAGGTTTATTCGTATAGTTATTGGAGGAGGGGATGGAGGTGGAGGGGGAGAGGGGCGAGTGGGGGCACAGAGGGCACAAAACTCCCCTCACTTTATTTACCAAGGCCAAGAGCTGCCCTCAATAAGCTGTTGGAGCGGCCTGTTACCCCGCCCGCTGTTGTGACTCAATGGTGACGCCAATCATGGTGACGGCGGGGGATGTGGAGGGTCGGGGGCACCATTCACCCCACCCCACAGGAGCACGGCAGGGGAGGCAGGGGAGACAGGCGGCTGGGCGGCGGGAAGAGTGGACAAAAACATATACAATTACACTCTCATCAACCAATCTGTCACAGGAAATCAGAGGCAACACTGTACCCGCGAGGCGCTGCGTCCTGCCGCCAAGGTTTCGCCCAAGGTTGTCGTGCCCCGCGGAGTGGCAGCACCTGACTGTTGTTACTGTTGTTACTGTTCACCCTGACGCGGCCACGATATCTCATGCAACTCAACCTTATATCAACCCTCGCCCCGTGGCCCTGAATACTCGTCTTCTAAGTACTCCGCCGCGGCTCCTCGCCCACTGGGACGCCGTACCCTGTTGACCTGTCCTTGACCTGACCTCTGAGCATTAATTGTATATAATCATCGAAGTTGTATGCAATATGTTTTCTTTAAAATGTGATACGCTAATGCGGCCCGCGGCCCCCAGCCTCGTCAGGGAAACAAAAATTATTAGAAAATTTTCATCATCATATCCGCGAGGCGCCCCTTCCAAAAATTCATACCTGAAATTACGGCCAGGAGGGAGGCCCCGCGGCCCGGGGGAGTCCCATCACACCGCCACTGTCTTCAGGAACCGCATGCCGCCCCCGGCACCCAGCCACCCCGGCACCCACCCCCCGCCGCCCCCCCGCCCACGTGTTGTATCACCGCCACACAATGTCCAAACTCCCGTACTGTAGCGCCGCTCTTGACGCATCATCAGCCAAAAATGCACTTGGCAAATTGACATGAGAGCCTGGAGCGGAG
>JAPQNM010000020.1:42774-45274 GCA_029783475.1 Metacarcinus magister
AGGATTAGTAAGTGTTGTGACGTGTGTCCTCCCCTCACTCTCCCTCCGGTCACGTGACGAGGCGTGAGGGTGAAGAGGGTGAAGGAGGGTGAAGGAGGGTGAAGGAAAGGAAGGTCAGGTATAGGGTATTAATTAATAGGGCAGTCTTCAGACGATGTTTTTCCAGCCTTTTTTCCCTCTTCCTTGTACCTAACACTCCTCTTCCTTTTCCCTCCTTTCTTCTCTTTATCTCCTTCCCTCCCTTCTTGTATGTATTCGCCTTATTTCATCTCTCATCTTCCTGATTATATCATCATGTCCTCTCTTTATTCCTCCTCCTCCTCCTCTTCTCCCACTCCAGCCGTCCTTCCATCTGCCCCTCAACCTCCTCCACTTCCCTCTTGGTTCTTTCCCCTCCGTTTTTTGTTTCCCTCAGCCTCCTCCATCTTTCCTCCCGCCAGCCATGTTCCAGTTTCCAGCATCCAGGCATTTCTCTACTTTGCTTTCTCACGCCTTTTGGTTCCAGTGCAAGGCATTTGTCTCCCCTTGGTCTTCCTCCTCCTCCTCCTCCTCCTCCTTCTTCTCTCTTCTTCTTCCCTCCCTCCTCTCCCCCTCCCCCTCTCCCCACGCACGCCTGCTCTTGTAATCCAGAAGCCCGTCGTTGATTGGTCCACGTTGGATATAATTATCTATCAGCAATAATTAAGCACAATTAAGCGGCCTTATTCGCACCTCCAATCCCCGGGCGCCACAGGCAGGCCCTCCCCCGCCCCCCCTCCAGCCCCCTCACCCGCCCAAACCGTCCCCCGCCCCCCCGACTCTCCGTTCTTCAATAGCTGCCAGATGCGCGAGATTGCTGTGCGTGGTGGTAGTGGCGCCTCCACCCTCTCGCCCTTCCTCCTCAAGAGTCCTTCTGGTAGGTCCTAAGGGGGTCACCGCGCCCCGTCAACGCCCCCTGAAGACCACTGGAAGGAATGGCTTAACTAGCAACGTGGGTGAAGTTTAGTTTGTGTTATTTGTATACATTTTAAAGAGGGTGAGTTGATGCCAAAGGTTGCTTGGGTTTAAGATGAAGGAAAGGGATGCTAGAGATCGCCCGCCTCCTCTGGTCTCCTGAAGGTGTCATAGGCTAGGGACGTGACCCTTCTCTGACCCTTTACTCCTGCGGGAAGGTTACCAAAGGAACGGAAATATATTGAGGACTGTATGACACTGAGTTGTATTTTTTTGTATTTTTTTACGAGTTGTTGTTTGAGAAGTTTTGTATTATTACCTGCAGTTATTGTAGTTACTTTGAATTACGTGAAGTTATGTATACAAGTGTTAGGATTTGCGTTGTATTATTAGTTAAATTTAATAGTGTACTTTATTCATTATTGATTTTGTGGTGAAAGGTAGTTAGGAGTCTGTCTCAATATCATCACCATCATCATAATATTTATCTTCGTCACACTTATACACTTATCACCAACACTTATATCCCAACACCACTGCCTTCATCTCACACCCACATCACCATCATAACAATAGTAGCAGCATCACTATCCTATACAACACTATTCTCAACTAAATCCTCTCTCTCTACACTCACACACACTCACACACACATACACACACACACACACACACACACACACACACACACACACACACACACACACACACACACACACACACACACACACACACCTGACTGAACCGCACTGAATAATAAAAAGACACACACACACAAATGAATAAATGAAAAGATAAAACAAAAAATAGGAAACGCGTCAAAATATTTACAGTTTTCAGCCTCGCGCTTCTCACAACCTCTCACGTTTCCAAAATAAATAATGAATCTGATAACGAAACTAATTTACGTCCTTTTTGTGCTTATTTGACCCAAGAGCCTGAGACCAATTTTGGAGAATTTTCCCCTTTTTCCGCGACACGAGTGGGAGAAAGAGTAGCTCGGCTGAGGAAGCAAAGGGAACCAGCGTCACTGAATTGATCGTTTTGGCGGGAACACGTAGAAAGTAAAAACATCCATTCACGAAGCAACACAAATCTTCGTAACTCAATCAAAACATCGGTCACACTACCTTCACCAGTAACGACCAGGTATACAACACAACAATTCCTTACCCTCCCTTCCTCCCTTCCTCCCTGCCACCCTGCCTCCCTGCCTATCCTTCCTACCTTCCTCTCTCTCTCTCTCTCTCTCCCCCTTCCTTCCTTGCCTCCAGCCTTCCTTCACTCTTGCACTTTTCCATTTTTTCTTACCTATATTTGTTGTTCTTACTTCTATTCTTCCTTCTCTTCGGCGTCTTCCTCCTCCTCTTTCTCCTCCTCTTTGCCAACTTTCGTCTGTTCCTCCTACTTTCCTCCTACTTTTTGCTATTTTTATCTTTTTATTCTTGTTTTATTCTCTTCCAGTTTTCCTGTTTTTCCTTCTCGTTTTCCTCTTGCTTTTTTTTTCCTTCTCTTCTCTCTTTTTTTCTTCCTTCTGTCTTCTTCCACCTTTTTCATCTCTAATCTT
>JAPQNM010000020.1:50274-82774 GCA_029783475.1 Metacarcinus magister
GGGAAGGGAAAAGAACTAATTTTGCCGCTGAAAGGAGCGCTCAGTCCCGACATTGGAGCCTCACGCCGCCCACCGCCCCTTAGATATTACTCCCATAACCTGCCGCCCACCCCACCTACCCACCCACCCAACCCACCAACCCACCAACCCATCCCGCCCATCCAACCCATCACGCCCACTAGTCTTGGCTGCCTTCATCTATTATCTGCGGCCTCCTTCTTCCTCCTATTCCTCCTCCCCTACCACCACTACCTCCTCCTCCTCCTCCTCCTCTTCCTCCTTATCCTCTGTCTCCGTCTCTGCCGCTGCATTTCCCTCGTCAACATCGTCCTCTTTCACTTCAGCGGCCCGTGTGTGTGTGTGTGTGTGTGCGTGTGTGTGTGTGTGTGTGTGTGTGTGTGTGTGCGTGTGTGTGTGCGTGTGTGTGTGTGTGTGTTTATGGTGCAAACTTATGTATAAATATCCTGCATCTCCTAACGTTCTTATACATTTAATTATAAGACTTAGAGAGAGAAAGAAAAAAAAAGAGTAAGGGAGAGAAAAAGAGATAGAGATAGAGAAAGAGAGAGAGAGAGAGATAGAGACCCTCCCCCAGGCACCAGCAGATGACGGAGGAGAGGGTGATCGTCCCCTATAGTCGCCTCCACCACGCGGAAAAACTAGTCATTTGTCCGCCACTAACGAGCAGCAGCAGCGAGAGGCGACCCAGTGTGACCCTGTGGCCTGAGGGATGAGACGAGGCGCCCTCCCTCCCTTCCACACACCCTCCCTCCCTCCCTCTCTCCCTCCACACTCCCTCCACACACCTTCCCTCCTTCTACTGGCCCTGTCTTCCCCTCCTCTTCTCCTCATGTCTTCCTGTCTTCCTTTCTTCCTCTCCTCATGTCCTCCTCTCCTCCTGTCTTCCTCTCCTCTCTTCCTCTCTTCCTCTCCTCATCTCCTGTTTTTGTGTTCTGTTTTCCTACCGTCATGTCCTCCTATCCTCCTCCTCTCTTTCTCTCTCTTGCTCTCTTTCTCTCTATCTCTCTCTCTCTCTCATCATGATTGCCTAAGATCAGTGTAACGTGGTCCCTTCCCCCCCCCTTCTCCCCCCCCCACAGGTTGGCACTGCTAAGGCACTGTGCCACAATACTTCTGGTTGTATGTGTTCTGTGTTCGTCTCTCTCTCTCTCTCTCTCTCTCTCTCTCTCTCTCTCTCTCTCTCTCTCTCTCTCTCTCTCTCTCTCTCTCTCTCTCTCTCTCTCTCTCTCTCTCTCTCTCTCTCTCGCTTCGTATTAAATTTACCGTGTGTGGAAATCTCGCAAGTTACTCAGTTATTTTAATGGTAGGAAGTAGAGGATGAAAAAGAATAATAATAATAATAATAATAGAAGATATATAAGTAGAAGAAAAGGAAAGGAATTGAAAGAAAAGGAAAAATAATACTGATAAAGATAATAAGAGGATACACATAATTTAGTAATGTAGTACCTTATTGTTATTATTATTATTATTATTATTATTATTATTATTATTATTATTATTATTTTATTGTTGAAGCTACCCTAAAAATCCCCACAGAACACACTCCTTATATTGTCGTTCTTCACTCTCCTCTTTTTTTTTATTCCATTTTACGTCTTTTCTAATTCCTCCTCCTCCTACCCCTCCTCCTCCTCCTCCTCCTCCTCCTCCCCCTCCTCCTCCTCCTCCTCCTCCTCCTCCTCCTCCTCCTCCTCCTCCTCCTCCTCCTCCTCCACTTTTCCCTCCCAGCGGCTCACAAACTCAATTTTCCTGTAAAATGTCCTGTAACAAATTTGGAAATGGCTGGTTGGTGGTGGAAGCAAATGTATGCACGGAGGGAGAGGGATGAGTGGGGTTGAGGGGAGTGGGGTAAGAGGGATGAGTGAGGGTGAGGAGAGTGGGGTTAGAAGGATGAGTGAGGGTGAGGGGAGTGGGGTGAGAGGTGCGTGGCGGATAGATGGAGTGGGGTTTTGGGGTGACAAGGGGTGAAGCAGGAGCAGGAGGTGAGTGGGATTGAGAGGGAGGGAATTCAGGTAAAGTGAGTGGGAGGGAGTGGGAGGAATAGTCTTATTTCCTTTATTCATTTACTTGTTTTTATTGTTGTTATTGTTATTATTATTATTATCTTCCTCATTTTTGTAAGTAAAATATAATGGTTATTTGCTATATCCATGTATGCAGTAGTAGTAGTAGTAGTAGTAGTAGTAGTAGTAGTAGTAGTAGTAGTAGTAGTAGTAGTAGTAGTAGTAGTAGGAGGAGGAGGAGGAGGAGGAGGTTAGATTGTCATTTTTTTCTGCTTTTCACTCTATAGTTTCCATCTTCTCCTTTATATTTACTCTTAAGTGCAGCTAATTTGTGGAGCTCACATTGTCATATTGTCTTTTTCCTCTTTCCCTGTCCCCTTCATTATCATCCTACTTATCCTTGTTCTTGTCCTCCTCTTCCTCATTCGTATTCGTCACATTATCCTCATTTTCCTCATTTTTTATGTATCCTGCCATCATTATTATCTTTCTTGTGAATTGGTTCTTACGTATCACCATCCTTGTTATTATTGTTGTTGTTGCTTTTGGAGGAGGAGGAGGAGGAGGCAAAGGAGGCGAAGGAGGAGGAAGAGGGAGGAGGAGGAGGAGGAGGAGGGATCTCGGACAAAGAACCAATTTTCGCCCTGTGCCCAACTCAGACTCGGATTAACTTTGTTGGCAGGAGAAAGAGACACTTACCAACTTCTCCAACCTCGGGGAAGCGCCTCCTCCTCCTCCTCCTCCTGCTCCTCCTCCTCCTCCTCCTCCTCCTCCTCCTCCTCCTCCTCCTCCTCCTCTTCCTTTTCCTCCTCCTCTTCCCCGAAACCCCATCTAGACACTGTTACTCTTCTCCCTTCCCTCTCCCTTCCCCTTCCCCTCCCCTCAGACACAGTTCAGCTACATCCGCTCAAAATATATACACAAGAGGGGAAAAATACACAAAATTTAACGCTACTGGACCTGCCATGTTGAATTTCGTTTGCTGGGGTGGTGGATAGGACGAGGGGAAGGGGGGGGGGAGGAAGGGAGAGGGGAGATAGGGAGGGGAGGGGAGGGGAGAGTAGGAAGGGGGTGAGGAGTCCAAACTTGTCGGAAAAGTTCAACTAACGAGGGTTGGAGCGACTTTGATAGGACCCTCCCCCTTCCCCCTTGGGAGTAGGAAGGGAGGGGAGGAAGGGAGGGGAGGAAGGGAGGGAAGGGAGGGGAGAAGGAAGATGGTGGCTGGCTGGGATAGATACGAGTAGTAATGAGGGTAGATAGTATTGGGAATAGTAATAGTAGTAGTAGTAGTAGTAGTAGTAGTAGTAGTAGTAGTAGTAGTAGTAGTAGTAGTAGGTAGTAGTATCAGTAGCAAGGAAATGCGATTATAGAAAGAAAAAGAACTAACTAATCTTTCTATCTTATTATCTATCTATCTATCTATCTATCTATCTATCTATCTATCTATCTCACATCATCCTCATCTCCCCATATTTCACCTCCCAGCATCCTTCCTTCGCCCCTTCGCTCACCCCAAAGCTCCCTCCTTGAGACTATTCAGAAGGAGGAGGAGGAGGATGAGGATAGGGGGAGGAGGAGTAAGAGGAGGAGGAGGAGGAGGAGGAGGAGGAGGAGAAGGAGGAGAGCACGTAATAGACCGTCAATCATCTCCATCTTGGCAGGAGAACAGCGGGGTCCTTCCTCAGGATATGTTCTTCAATGCATAACAATAGCCTTGTAAATACTGCGGTCGTGTCAGGGTGAGGGGAAGTGAGGGGAAGTGAGGGGAAGTGAGGGGAAGTGAGGGGAAGTGAGGGAAATGAGGAGGAATGGGAGGGGTAGAGGAATAGCAAAGAATATCGTCACTATCCACTTCTTCCTTCTCTTCTTCCTCTTCCTCCTCCTCCTCTTCCTCCTCTTTCTTTTTATCATACCTACCCCACGTCTTATCACATTCAGTATATATGGAAAAATGTGTGTGTGTGTGTGTGTGTGTGTGTGTGTGTGTGTGTGTGTGTGTGTGTGTGTGTGTGTGTGTGTGTGTGTGTGTGTGTGTGTGTGTGTGTGTGTCTTTATTATTAATACATTTGGTTATTCATATATCTATCTACTTTTTTAATTGATTAGTTGATATCTATTATTACTTTTTTTTACACAACTTAACCATATTTCTAAGCATTTCCTTTGCATCTTTATCCGTTTATACTCTTTTACTCTTCTCTGTTTTTCCTCGTTATCCATTCTACGTCTCCATTTCCTCCATACCTTTGCATAGCCTCGGAAAAACAACCTCCTACATTATATTATACAATCACACAGTTAAATACAGCCACCTACCTTTTACAACCTCCTACAAGCACTACACAGTCGACTATAGACACCATATTCTACAACCATCTACACTCTACCACATACAGACCTACCATACCCGTCCATGGTCGATTTGAGAACCTATATATTCTACCAGTACTAATTATAATATCTTACTGGTATTTATAGTCTTGTTATAGCCCACTCATGTCATTTATAACTCATCTTAATTCCATCCATAACAACTATAACTACTACTATCACCATCACCACTACAACAACAACTACTACTACTGCTACTCTTTCCTCTCCCTCCCTCCTCTACCCTTCCATCGTTATCTATCACCCATTATCATTAGCATCACTAAGTAGAAGCGTAGCACCCTATCTAATGGGCCTATAGTTAATTTGATCATTAGTAGTGGAATGAGTTGACGTGGTAATGGGTAGAGGCAGGGCGAGGGGTGTTTAATGAGGTGTGAGGTGAGGAGATGAGGGGCGCCGCATGCTGTGACTTGCCTCATTTGTATACTCTTAGCGTGTTGGAATCTATATATCTTGTGTGTCATTTATTTTCCTTATCGAGTTTCTTCAGTATTTTGTTTATTTATCGATTTAATTTGTCTATCTGTTCTGGTCCTTCACGTGGATTCCTCTGAGGTTGAATTATTTAGTTTTAGGATGGTGACGATCGTGCATTTTCATGAATTGATTGTTGTTACCGTGACATATAATAATGATGATGATGATGATAATGTTGATAATGATATACTATAGGGAGCTTTTCTTCTTCTTCTTCTTCTTCTTCTTCTTGTGACCCCTTCCGCTTCGTATCACTTAGTAGGTCCTCCTTCCCTTCAGTGTTCCACTCCTGGTCCTTCTGCTACCTGCGGAAGGGAAACCAGACAGCACAGCACAAGGGACAAAACTAGACTATTATGTCCGTTTTCCCCATGCCTGTGTCAGAAACTCTTTCGCCAAACTTATTACTTTCTCTCTCTCCCTCTCTCCCCAGTACAGGTCCAGCGCCGTGAGGATTCCTCCGTCCTCCTCCTCCTCCAGCCTCTACGCCACTCCTCTATTCCTATCACTGCCGTTATGGATCCTATCAGCCTGTCTCTCTCCTCTTCATACCTTACACACTCAACCAAGAAATGTTCTATAGTCTCCCTGACCCCTCTGCAGCTGCTACAGTCCTGATCCAGCCCATCCCTGTTTCTAGCTTTCACCTCTAGTGTGCCTGTCCTAGCTTTCACTATAGCAGCCTGCTGCCCCAATCTCCTACGTGCCATTGGAGTGCCTCAGGTCTCTTCTTCCACCTTTTACAATAGTAGGTAATATATGTTTCATTTTCTTTGATGAAAATAACACGAAAGAAAATGAAATATTGAAGGTAAACTTAAATATATTTCACGTAATTGAAGAAAAAAATAGAGTAAGGTGTCTAACTTAACTTGCCACATCAGTGACTTCATTTACCATAACTATTGAGGAATTTCAAGATTTACTGGCGATAGAGAAATTATTATATATTATCAGATAAACGAAAACAATGATGTACAACAATGATATTATCCTTAAACTTAAACTATCATTATAGATCAATAAGAAATACATAGCAGCAATAGATAACAACGTAAAATATAGTAACAATCAATGAATGATGAGTTGGTATCAAGTATTATATATAGATGAAAGGAGTAAGCCAGAGTCATGAGGAGACGAATGCAGTGTTGTTTTGAAAGTGGCTGAAGGGACTCTGAGACGGAAACAGACACATCGTTCTCACTCCTCCTATTTAATTATTTTATAGTTCCAGTAGAGTGCAAGGTAGTAGTGTAATTATATATAAGCTCCTAAGAAGTATTTAACGTTCTGTCAGCGTTGTGTGTAGTGACAAAGCCTTTGTGAGTAGTAGTAGTAGTAGTTTGTGAAGGTAATATTGGGGAAATGTTTTTGTGGAAATTTTGTTTGTTGGGGGGGAAATATATGGTTTATTTTGGGAAATGTATGTGTTTTAGGGGGAAATTTTCACTTTTTTTCCTCTCCATGGCTAACTAACGCGTATAGTCCACTAACTACCATGTCAAGTCTTCTGATTATCACGTACAAGCATGAACAGTTAAGGGTATTTCCAAATTATACCTAATGCCACATATAACCTCATAATCGACACTCGTGGGGTAATTATAGCAATCTTAAGTGCTTTATTTTATTATAAGGAGTCAGTGAATGTCAATAATCTACTGGAGTCTTGTTTGTAACTTATATTTATACATTAGAGTTAATAACATCGATCGCTGTGGTTTATATTATATCTAATGTAAAAAAAAATAATATTCTTCTCGTGTCTCCATCTTGTACATCATTCCTAAAGTATAGACTGATACGTTATTTTATTTTACTTAGCGTTGTCTTATTTGAAGGGAATATTTTGTTCGAGACATCAAATTCATTACTATTTGACTGGTAATTGTACTTGGTTGTCAGTATTTCTGCCGTAAAATCAAGTCTCCATTCCTGGTCTTTTCAAAAGCTACTTGTCAAACTTACTCTTAAAGTGTTGGAACAGTTTATGTAGGGATCACACATCTGCGATCCAGCCTCTGCGATTATCTGCGATGCAGAAAAGGTTGAAGTCGCCACCCAATAACCGCGATTCACAATGACTAGACAGATATCGTGATCCATTACGCCATCTGTTCGTCCTTCACTCGCTTTAGTCGTGGTTGATTGCGGTCATCGCAGACGAAGCAAGGAAAGTTCTAGGAGTGATCGTTTGCGTATCGCAGCTTACTGCACCTTTCGCAGACTTCATGCGAGGAGTCATCGTGAGGACGTCATGAGCACCTGCTACGTTTTGCGATGGCTGCTCCACTGCCGCTCCACTGCTCCTCGCTTGCAGTTCAATTTCCCAACGATGTCAAAAAATGGTCGCGGTTCTGATGCCACAGCTATATATTGAGGAGTGGGTCAACCTCCTTCTTCCCCTTCTTCATGAGATTGCCAGAGGTGTCCTTCATGGTGGTGCTGGTGGAGGTTGGTTGGTGGTCGCTGGGTGAGTGTTGTGTTGTCGCTGTCGAGTGGAGACTGTGCTGGGACGGAGCGAGTGGGAAGTGTTATATAGGGGAGATCCGTCACTGCCCCGTCGCGTGGTATGGGAGTCGCTCGACTGTGCAACGCTCTGACGCAATCCTTTGCTGCCACATCGCAGAGCACGGCGACGGTGCCTCGCTCACACTGCGTTCACGCTGCAACTAGTCGAGTGATTTGACAATCGCAGAGGTGCCTGCGAATGTTTTGAAAATTTGAACACAATCGCAGCCACTTTCCGAGTCGCACTAAGTTACTGCGATCGCCTGAAACTAATTTCGCTGCCACTGAGATTAAAGTGTAGTAACGTTGATGTAAATTGTGATTCCATAAATTTTGTCAAAGTCCCGTCATCGCAGATAGTCGCAGAGGCTCGCACAGATGTGTGATCCATACATTAATTTCTTGCTATCCAAGGTGGCGATGTATTATAGTTATTTATTACTCTATGTGAAGGAATATTTGTCTGTTTAATCTAGACCTGTTTTTATATATGGTTGGAAGGTCACATCATATAGTAACTGTACTGATATATTTTTGTGGTAATACATTCATTCATTTACTGGTGGCGACATTGTTCATTCTCTCCTTGAGGTGAGTCTTTAGAGTTTGAGTCATATAGGAAAGGTTTGATTTCTTATAACTGATATTGTCGCTTATGAATGAGACTTTTTTTCTTCTTTTCTTTACTTTTTCTGAACATTCTCTTTCACGTTCTAATTTCTGTTTTATTCCAGTGTGACCAGTCTGAGCTGCATCTGTTACCGGCATCCTGAGTTTCCTGTTGTAATATGGTGTCGCCAGAAGATGCAGTGGAAGAAAAGGAGGAGAAGAAACCTCCAGTATTTAAGAATCCAGAATTTCAAGTGAGTTAAGATGAGAGTCAGAAATTAACACTTGTCAAACTTGTCAAGGCACATGTATCAGTTATATTATTATCTTACTAATGCTGTTTGAATTTTTTTTATATTGTATTCCTTATTAGAGTAGCGCTAATCAAGTTAAGGTAATGGTGCCCAAGGTGACAACTTATGCCAGATTGTGACATTGTTTACTGTGCTCGTTTCCGTAGGTAACGAGGTGTCTGAGTCTATAGATGTATGTATTTATGTCAACGTTGAAAGCTGCATGAATTAGTCTCAGGTAAGGATAACTACTAAAATACTGAAACTTATGAAAAGATTATGATTGAATGTTTTTAAAGATAGATGTATATTTGCAGCACACAGCATTCCGGAGCAGTAAAAAGAGGGGCTGGAGAAACCTGAAGCAGATCATCTCCCTTGAGCGGGCACACACCTGGCCTCCTGATGCACTACACTGTGAGAGACAATAAACAAGTATAGAGGATGAAGGAACAGGATTTTGGTCATAAGAATTATCTGTTTAATGAGAGAATACAGAGGAGGGGCTTCACAGACCCCTTCGCTCCGTCCCTTTTGGTCTCCTTTTACGAGCCATGGGATACAGTGGTAGTATTCTTGCAGCCCGCACCACAAGGTCAATTTTTCTTATACTATATATATTTCTAGCCTTGTGGTGGGTAGCTACAAGAATTCTTAATCCCTACAGGTCGTGAAAGGTGACAACAGGGATGGAGCGAAGGGTCTCGGAAGCTCCTCCTCTGTATACTGTGCTACAATAAGACAAGGTGCAAAGGAGGATGGAAGAGTAATGTCTCCTTGAACCCTGGCGTGCCTCGTCTTGACTACCATCTTTAGGGGGATAACAGCCTGGTATATTGATAGATATATTTCTACAAAATTTCATATACAATGCATAATAAGAGCCCATTTATTTGAATAACTCGGTCTGTGAAGAGTTAGTTAAAACTTATTTGACCAATATCATGAACTATATGATCTATCTATCTTTTCATATACCTTAATTATATCATCCTTAAAGGGAAGATAATAGCATAAATAATGTAACTTATTTAAGAGTTTTCAAATACACTCGACCTTCAATTTAATGGACTAAATGGGAAATCTACTTGTCCGTTATTGAAAAATTCTGTTGGCGGCAATCTCAGGTAACTGTGTTTGTAATGGCATGAACAGTGAATGTTCTTACATTGTTCTTGGCTGTATGAACCTTATTCATTTCCTTCTGCGTCACTCCCAGTCCCCCTTCACTATCCACGTGCAAAGAGCAATGGCCTGGCGTGCCGAGAGGTCAGTATTGTGGTGGTGGTATTAGCCCTCGTGCCACTCTTGGTGAGAGCTTGGAATGAAATGGCCCTTCCGTTGAACACTAATTTAGGAATGAATTAAGTTTACTGCGTTATGTTATGGCTAACGTGCTTATTTTCCCAGCTTGGGGACATTCAACTGGACTGTGTGGCAATGTCAGTAGGTAAACAGTGACTGACACCACATGCTTGCTTTGGCAGGAACTTCTCATTGCCACACTGTTTGCTGTGCCACCCGGCTGACACAACTTCTCAAGCTGCGACTTTTTAAGTGGTTCCGTCCTCTTGTCTGGTAGTGGATGGCGTCCGTTAAATCCAAAGTCTGTTAAATTGAGTGTCGGGTGTAACTCAATTCAAACTTTAGTGTATTGTGGTGGTAGAATGGTTAGTTTTGGAGGCTTGATTTTGAACTATGTGTCTTATTTTGAATCTCGTCAACAGTGTATGACAGTCAGAATCTGTTGTGTTGTTCATGTTAGTTAAAAGAAGTCTTTTGTCGTACTTTTTTCCCCACTTTTTTTCCGAAGAGTTATCAAAGTTCTGGAATTATAATGCTGTCAGGATGATGATAATAGCTGTTTTTTATTCTTTCACAGACAGCAGTGTTGATGCTCCACCCTCCTTCACTCCAGCAAAAAAATATTCTGATGTTTCTGGACTACCAGTAAGTTTTCAAGTAGTCAGTAGTTAGCGGTAGTTTGGATCTATTAGCTATTTGTATGGTAATGATGATAATGGTAGACCCGCTTTGTACCCCAGAAAACTACTTCTATCCAAGGCAGCATCTTTTTTATATACGCATTCACATTTATGGTCTTGAATCAGTTGTGAGGAAGAGCACATTCATACATGATAGCGTTAATCAAATCAGAAACTAACTTCAGTAATATATTCTCATCTACTTCAAGTATCTATGTCATCATGCCAGCCATAATAACAGCTTTGTCTGATTTAATTTTATACAAGGCTTTACCCACTAGCTCAGCACTAATCTAGGACCACAGGCTAGTGATGGCTCTGCTAACTCTTGGCCTTCTCTGTACCACTCGTACTATACATTTAGTAGCCTGTCGTAATGGTTTTTCAAGTCCTTCTAATATCTGCACTTGATTTCTAGCTTCTCCATCATATTTTAAATGTTCTTCCCTGCTTCCACCACTTCTCCATTCCTTAAATGGCTTCACCTTCCTTCCACCATCAAGACACAAACTTCTTATCCAATCATATGTAGTACCTAACTCATTAAGTTTAGCTTATTTTAAACAGGAAATAGATTAAGGTATTTGCTAATGAAGGATTTTGTTCCAGGCAAACTACACAGATCCGTTAACAAAACTCAGATTTGCTGATTCATCTGAATTTTATCGAGTCCGGGATCTGCCGATGGACATTGTTAATGGACTTTTGGAACTACGCAAGGCAAACAGTATTGTTGGATGAAGGTTGTTAGGCCTAAAGTTTATGATCCACAGATTGCATGATTGTATTTTGTACCGAGAAGTTACCTGAAATGAAAGTAAGGAAATGCAACATTCTGGATAATCTTAAATATCAATAAATATTATTTTGGATAAAGTCTATGCTGTACCTCTATACATATCTTATGTATTTAGGTAATTAGATGTTATAAAATGCAGATAAGGGTTCATGCACCTGCAGTATTGGCAAATAAAGTTGTTGTCATGAATGATAAGACTAAAAGAACTACAGCTTGAACACTAAGTACACCAGCAGTCTTGGCAGGAAAGTTTAGGTGTGTGTCTGGTGGTGAGACAGACCCTCAGCTACCATTCAGTAGTGTTATTGCACCCCAGTGCTGCTCAGGCTTACTGTAGAGCAGGTTGAACAGTTCTCTATGAGATATACTTGCGATTTTTGACTACCACTGTTCTTGCATTCTTTAATTCATGAACATAGGTTGTGCTACCAGTTGAATGGAGGAACAGTTACATATTCTTGTCCTAAGGGAAGAAAAGGTGATAATATGACTGAAAACTGTTCATCACAAGTGAACCATCATGTGAATACTGGCTGCTGTGTGCCACCTTACTAACAATGCTTCAGCACCAAAACCGTGTCTTAGATGTCCTACAAACACTACGGCAAGGACTAACGTGCTTACGAATAGAGATGTGGTATGAAATTCTTTCATAAAATTAATAGATAATATACCCTCAAGGATCTATCACACCAAACCATATCATAGACTTCAAAAGGAACTAACTACCTGCTTGCATGTTCATGATGAAGCTTCTCTAAACTACACACACATGAAGTAGAAATTCATCCAGTTTGCCAAGAATTATGAAGCCTAGACTGTAAAAGACTAGTGCAATATCATGTTCAGTAATGGAAACACCTTTGTAGAGTAACCAGTGAGGTTAATCTAAGGTTTGAGGTTGTATAATTGTCGCAAACATTGCTATACAGTGGTATTGGGGAATAGAAGACTTGCAACCAGAAGAGCCAAGCACCTTGTGACCTCTGATGTCTGGTGCTTACTCTTTTTGTATTAACTAACTAGACGTGCTGCTCCCAGAGGTGGTATCTTGACCCCACCTTGACCTCATCTTTACATGGTCACACTATTAGTACACCTTCCAAGGTGGAACTGACAGGAAAGGTGCATCGTACACTAGAAAAGCCAGACATATGTGTCTCATCACAATCCTAACTCCATTTAACAACCTCAGGAGCTGTTATGTTGGGAACTTGCAGCATTGAGGATGGCAATGACCTGTGGAGGTATGGTGCAGCTGGCAGGTGGAGTATGTTGTGCATGGATGTGAATCTGGCCAGCGAAGAAGAACTTGTACTGGGTTCCTCGTTTCTTTTACAGAAATAAAGACAATGAAGTTGGAGGAGGCAGTCTTGAGACTGAGCCTTGGACAGGTTTGAACGTAAGTTGGACTCTGCTGCAGATCTCCCAACAAAGGTGTTTTGCATTTCCTCATTTTTTATGGATTCTTTCACCAAATTTACGATTGTTGTGAAAATATCTATATGTTATTGAATCATTTTCAACCATTTTCTAAATATTAAAATGTTTGAGCATTGCTAATTACATTTTCAACCTCACGACTAATGTACACAAGAAAACCTGGTTTATAATGTTGATCCACACACTTCGATCCTCTTTAAGACATTATGGCTTATGAGGAACTACTGCAGCTTCAGGAGCAGCCCGCACCAACCCAGCTGGCACATTTCCGGTCCTGTCTCAGCCCGGGAATGTGTGGGACACTGGCACACGCCCTACCCTACCCTACCGGTGAAGAGGGTCCTGGAGCACCTCAATGTGCACCTTCAGCCTTAGCGGAATATCACACTGAAGCGTGTGATATTTAAAGAGCATTGGCAGCATAAAGGGGAGTCGTTTGACAAGTTCTTTGTGTCTCTAAAGGAACTGGTTGATGATGCAGAGCTGTGCAGCAGTTGCCTCAATGACAGATTGGTGACCCGTATCACCTCTGGTGTGGCTGACCAAAACCTCCACTGGAAACTACTTGCAAGGCCTTGCGACTATGTCGCAGCGAGGAGTTTGCTGTTAATACTGAGACCGACCTTAACAACACCCACAGGACTGTCGGGAGAGCAGCAAGCAAGATGCACAGGTATCAGAGTGCATCACGCCACCGCCAGAAGGAGGGAAACGTGAACTGTGAAGGATGTGGAGGTGAGAGGCAGTGTAAGGTGAGGGGTAAGCATTGTGACGCCTGTGGCATCGCAGGACACTACAGCAAGGTGTGCCACAAGAAAGGCACCCACCAAAACACCAAGGAAGGTAAGGTAGCCAAGTCCCAGCCCCAAATCCCCCCTGGTGCCCGAGCAGCTCAGTCTCCGGATCAGGGACACCAAACTCACCATGCCGAAGCATCGAGCACCTAAGGTTTTTATCAATGTTACCAGTTCTGATGTTCCTGTAGCTAACAGAGTTAAGTTACATTACACAGGTGCTGAGGCAAACGTGATTGGTTTAAGTGAGCTTCGCTGTCTCGGCCTCAGCCAGAATGACCTTTTCATCTGTCAGGATGAGGTGTTGGCTGCTAACAGGAGCCGGCTGAGTCCTGTTGGCTCGTTCAACCCTACACTCACACTCTGGGAACCTGCTGTCCACACTACTATCAGTGTGTTCCAGGGAGTCGACGACGCTCTTCTGTCTTGGTATGATTCTTGTGTATTACACATTATTCCCGATGGTTACCCCAAACAGATATCTGCAGTGCATTCTGCAGGAACTTCAGCACTCCACTACAGTCCAGAGAAGCACCGGAGAGAAGAGGATTGCAACGCCCCTTTGGAGGAGTTCACGGACATCTTGATGGATTCTGAAGACTTGGACAACAGTGTGAGGCTCGGCACCATGATGGGGCACCAATGCAGATCCACCTCCATCCTGACGCCAAGCACATTGGTTGCCACACGCCCAACAGTATTCCGTTGGCATGGTGGGCAGATACTAAAGCCATGCTGGAAAGTATGGTGGAACAAGAAATCGTAAAGCTGGTAGGTGACAAGGTGTCTGAATGGTGTCATCCCATGGTCGTGGCCCAAAAACAGTGAGGCAGTGTTAGAATCACCGTTGACCTGTCTAAGCTTCACCACCAGATGCTGCGCCCGATGCATCAATCCTCGTCATCACTATCTGGGCAATGCAGCTACCCATAATCTAACGGCCACGCAGAAGCTTTCATGAAGAAAGCAAAGCATCTCATCGCGAAGGTCTGCACAGCGGGTGGTGACGATGATGAGGCCTTTGATCGGGGCTTGATGGAGCTACGAAACACACCTCGCCCTGACGGCCGTTCTCCAGCCCAGATTCTTTATGGTGGTCCACTGCGTAAAACAGTCCCGGCACACCAGCGTGCCTTCGCTCCTGAGTGGCAAGCAGCCAATGAAGAGTGTGATGCCAAGCTGTCTCTGGAGGGGGAGAGGGCAGAGTGGTACTACAATCACCACTACTACACATACAGGACCGTGATTCTGGCCGCTGGAACAAGCTAAGGGTGGTAATTGGCATTGGTAAGCACCGCAATTACCACATGAAGGTTCCCAGCAGGAGGGTATTCCGGAGGAACAGCTGCTACCTACACCCTCACCCAGAAACGCCGCCAACTTCGACCCAACTCTACCCACAATGCTGCAAACACTGCAAACAGCTAAATAGATAGGCAGTGACAATCTTTATATGGGAGAGACCAAAATCCGACTGAGGATGAGGTTATGATGTAAGGAAAGTAGCTGTGCTGAACTGGAATAGACAAACACCTGACACAAGTGGAGAAGAGAATGTTATGTCTTGGAATAGACTATAATGATGGTCGTCATTACACATGAATAACTTTTATTTGTTTTCTTTCCTTGTCAACTATGAATGATGTACAGCAAAGTCTACCTTATCATGGCATCATTGAATTTGCAAGGGTAATAACCTACCGTGACCTCCGACCTCGTTACACCCAATAGGGAAACTGTTTTATTGATTCTAGGAAGTGTGTGGGGCCTCCACACTTCCTAGAAGTGGTTTCTCTGATATCTCCTTCCACATTTTTCCTTGCAAAGTGCCTATAGGGTACTCAACTACCCTAACCATCCTAATCATCTCTAAAGATGCTGGGGGGGGGGATACACTTCTGGAATCTCTATGCTTTTCACCGCTTCCCAAAACTTTAGTTTTGAATAACGTACGTGATCAAAGCTTCCCAACAAAGCTTAGTGATTTTTCCAACTTTTGGGGTCTTAGAGGACCATGTGCCCCAAGTAGCCAAAAATAACGTATTTTAAGTATTTAGTTTTGCTTTCTCACAATTCTGAAGCTGCATTGTGTTCTGCTACACCGAATACTGGAACTCTGATCTAGAGAATTTCTTTGTACTGGAATGCGAAGTTAATGTTTATGAGACGAGAGAGAGGATTTAACCCTAGTAAAAATGATGGTAGTCCTTGTAGCAATCATGGCAGTGTGTGTGTGTGTGTGTGTGTGTGTGTTTGTGTGTGTGTGTGTGTGTGTGTGTGTGTGTCTGTGTGAAGTGTAGAGACGTGATGAAAGTTATGGCAAGTACAGTTATGTTCTTTATAATCATTCCCGCGCCAATAGTTATGTAATATGTGGAATGGCGAAGATGATAAGAAGAATGACCGAAACCAAAGGGAGGAGGTACTTTTACCATTTGTTCTCTCTTATTTCTCTATACACATCGCTGACTCGTGTTTACACTCCTCTCGAGATAACTTGCTCCTTATTATATGATCTTTACCCTTTTTCTTCCTCACTATTTCTTTCATATAAATTTTCTCAGAGTTAAGAGCGACTTGCCCTGACCGACTTCCCGTAGCCGAGGGCCCAACACGCGGCCTGCTAGAGTTTAAAGTGGATAGTTCCTGCGACAAAGGTGGCTGCCCTCCTCCCTTACCCTTCTGCCCATGCCTCCCCTATCCCTCCCCCCACCCTGCTCCCACTCTTGAAAACTCAGCGCAAGTGGTTGTTGTCTCGTAACGTAAAATCAGCGTTGAGTGTTGGAAGTTGTAAGGGCTGCGTTGTTGTGTGTTCCAGTGATTGCAGGGAACTTTGGGACTTACTAGCTGTTTGGCGAAGAAACAATCGAGGCTCAAGGAGAAATCTCATATTGCTGCTAACTTATTCACCGCTCCAGCTTGTTTGTAATACGAGTCGCGGCGGAGGTGATGCCGGAGCCGGAGGGAGAGAGAGGAAGAGTTACAGTAGAAAAGATGAGGAGGTATAAGTAGTAGTGAGTGCGCGGCGCTGGTATGAGAATATGAAGGCCACAGGAGGATGACGGGATAAATAAGAGGCTTGGGAGGTTACTTAAATCCTCTGATGGTGAAGGTATTAGGAGAGGAAGAGAAAAGATGAGCTGGATGATGGTGCAGGAGGCTCTTGAGATTAATAATGGAAAAGGAGGTGGAGAGGAATAAGTTTAGATAGATAATATTGGTGTAGGAAGTACTTGGAGATGGTATAGTACTGGTGGCGGTGGTGGTGTTATGATGGAGGGAGGACCGGGTAGGAGGGAGGAGGGAGGGTGTGTGTGGGGTGGTGTGTGGTCCTGTGGCGATCAATACTGACGACTGATGAAAAATGGAAAAGAAAAACAAAACTTGAGTACTCAGCTGACGGCATGGAATTTAAACGACGCTGACGCACTTAATGTTATGTTTTATATATATATATATATATATATATCAACATCTTCACTAATTTGAATAAACAACATTGCTCATATTTTTTTATAACCATTATTATCATTACCACTACTATACTATTACTATTACTCCTCCACAATAGCACCACACTGCCGTATCCCAGTACCAGTATTTCACAAACGCACCCAAACAATGTCATACAGTATGTGTTTTACTTACTCCGGCTCCTCGCACAAGGCTGCCAGTAGTGTACGTTCTGTAATATCTCACGGTGCAGGCATGGAGGGAGGAGAAGGGAGAGGGAGGGGAGAGGCACAACCATCTTCCTTAGTGTCAGATGCATATTTCCACCCTCCTGAGTACGGGGTGTGGGGGGGCGGGGCAAGGTGGAGGGGGATGAAGATGAAGAGTTCGTAATGAGGAGTGCGCACCTGGATGTTTTTGGACAGGTGATCGTTGCTTGAGACACTTTTTTCTTCTTCTTAACTCACGACGCTTGGTGGTGTTCTGTGTTTTGTTTTCATGGTGTGAGGCTCCGAGGAGAGGTTGGGTACAGTACTTCCTTGTCTTAACTTTTAAATTACTCAACACTTGCTTGCATACAGATCACAAAGGGACCTCCTCGCTGCACCTGGAGACTAAACTGAACAAAAACAAAAAAACTTGATTAATATAAAACGTATTTTCTCGTATTTCTGTCCTTGCTTTTGGTTGTTTTCTCTCATCTCTTACATAATAGCAGTAATGTAAAACGTGATAATGGAAGAGAGAGAGAGGGAAGGAAGGAAGGAAGGAAGGAAGGAAGGAAGTAGGGAGGGCATGAAAGCAATGCACTATACACACTGGCTGTTACTCAACCTCACCCAAAGTTTGCATCACCCTCCCTACGTGTTAGTCCTGCTATTTCCCTTTACAAATAAAAAAAAGGGATAGTTTCAGGAATATGCGTTGGATGGATATATGGGTTCTCTTCGGTCAAATTTCCTAGGGCGATTTATTTTATTTCCCTGTCGTCATGGTCTGCTGACAGGACGCTGGGAGGCATTACACACACACACACACACACACACACACACACACAGCTGGCATGGCAACTATTTTCATCCTGTTTCCCTGTTTCCCTGTTTCCCTGTTGTCTCCGGTATTTATTTAGCAAAGAGCACATGCTTTCCAACGGTGTGCTTCATGTTTTGAGAAGGAAAGGCTGAACGTGAAAAAAGAAAACAGTACCTAACTCAAAAATAACTCTCTCTCTCTCTCTCTCTCTCTCTCTCTCTCTCTCTCTCTCTCTCTCTCTCTCTCTCTCTCTCTCTCTCTCTCTCTCTCTCTCTCTCTCTCTCTCTTCTTATTCATTATTTAATTTACTTATTTATCAACAGTATATTAATTTATTCATTCGCTTTCCTTTAATTGAACGAAACTCAGACCCACACACGGGGAACTAATATAAAGAAAATACATTACCAATTTATACCCTAATAAATAATAAAGTTCAGTGCTGTTTAATCACTCCTCTCCATGCTTGACCTGACCCAACCTGACCTGACCTGACCTGACCATAGAGTGGAAAAATCTTCATAACCTAACCTATACCTGACACTAAATTATTACTAAAATTAAGGCAGGTAAGCGTCAAGCAAATATATTTTACGTGAGTTTTAGTGAAGTTCAGTCCACGTTCACTGCCTAATTATTTATTCCGACTCCCCCACACCGGAAATTCCACTAAAATTGAGGTTGAAATGTTTCTTTCTCATTTTACTACGAAAATATTACTCCTACAGGAAAAATGCATAAAAGGTAAGTTATAGAGCTTGATAACATCTATCTAATGGTGTCATCCCCTTTCAGATTTGAAGAAAATTTTGGTTATGTGAAATAAAAAAAAGATAATTTTATTCCATTCTTACTTCTATAAATACATTCTAATTCCATTTCACTATAGCTTAACCTAGGTAGCCTCCAGAGCCTCCAGGTGAGAGAGGTAATTACCCTTGGGATGGCGCGACACCTTTCCTCACTACTACTTCTACAGTTGGACGAGGGTTTAATATAATTTGTGTTCCCCTCTGAACGTTATCTGACATCACACGTCTAATTATTGTCTCTTGAGCCTTTACACTGTGGGGGCGCATCGTAGGGGGGGGAAGAGAGAGAGAGAGAGAGAGAGAGAGAGAGAGAGAGAGAGAGAGAGAGAGAGAGAGAGAGAGAGAGAGAGAGAGAGATTAGAGTGGGAAGTAATAGTAATGGAGTAGGTGTGCGGTGGTCTGTGTGGTAGTGAGGTAGATGGTGTAGTAATAATGATAGCTTATGTAAGTGTGTGTGTGTGTGTGTGTGTGTGTGTGTGTCAGAATGAAGAGCGTGTTGACAGGGTGGTGAGGGAAGGGAAGGGAAGGGAAGGCTGACTTTTCATTACTGAGGCAAAATAATGGCAATGGAACACTCAGTTATTATTGCTCTTTGATTGTCTGTTGTTTACGCGTTGTTGTTGGTGGTGGTGGCGATGGTGTAGATAGGAGAGTAGTGGCGCTTCTCTCTCTCTCTCTCTCTCTCTCTCTCTCTCTCTCTCTCTCTCTCTCTCTCTCTCTCTCTCTCTCTCTCTCTCTCTCTCGCTTGTCTTGCCACGTGGGTTATTCAACGCTGGAGTATTGTTGCTCAAGCGAACGTCATAAAATATACGAAATAAAAAAATCATATTAAATCGCAAAACTTTTATATTGTAATTTCAGTGCCTGGAAATGTGAAATTGTTCGGTTAATATCATTTAATAATTCTCGTATAAGAAAATCCTTGTGATGTATAAAATGTTCTGACCAAAGTAGCATTTGTATATAACGAGACAAACATAATACTAACATGTTTTTTCGGTAGAAGGTAAAACATAGTGGTGAGAAGCTTTGTTTTGGTTAGTTACTACTATAACCACAACCACAACCACCACCACCACAACCACAACCACAACCACAAACATCCTTCACCTTTCCTACATAGAACAAAGAGACATTCCTAACGATCATGTTATCTTTGTCTATAGCGTCAGCCGCCTTGTTAGTCAGACAGTCTGCAAACACGTCAAGAGAGGACAAATCAGTGAGATGCGTTCCTTGCCTTTCTTTACCCTACGAACACACAAAAAATGAGAGAAAAAAAAAACGAGAAAAAATACTTCGACCCAACTTACAGGAAAGATTTAGCTCAATGTGACGCCTCCATAGACGTCACATACATGCTTACTTCCCGACACTGATACACACAAGGAGGTCTTTCATTCCACAGGTGAGGAGGAAGGGGACAAGGGGAGGTAACTAGGGTAGAGCATAAAGGAAAAAAAAGTAGTAGGGTGGATGAGAGGCTTAAAAAGAAAAAAATGAGAGGTGAAGGAAATAGTAGTAAAGGAAGATTGAAATATAGTTGTAGGAAGAGTAGAGGGAAAGGTAAATATAGGGATGTAGAAAGAATGGTGGATGAAGAGAAATAGGTAAGGGAAGGAAGGATAAATAGTAAATAGAAGGGAAAGAGAGAAAAATACAGGAAAGACCAACATAAGAACTGTAGCTTATATTTAGGGTTTCACTTCAACATTAAAGTTTTTGAAGTTATAACACACACACACTCGTTGCTCCGTTGAAAATACGAAAACTCGTCTAGAATGAAATATAGCAACAATGTGATGGTTATTTTTATGGGGCATGCAAGTTGAGAACCCACGTAGTACACACACACACGTTTTATATATACTCTAAACTCACGAAAGTAAATGATGAAAAATGATGAAAATAATTGAAAAAGTAATTGATATCTAACATTACCAGAAGAGGACGTTAAGATAGTAAAATAATGACTAAACTCAGATGTGACAAAGCATAATGTAAGATAAAATTAAATAATGCAAATAGTACGAAATGACATTTAAACAACATTTCATCTCGCCACTTTTCCTCACATTCTTTCATCTCCTTTGGTGTTCTTCTTTGAAACAATCTCTGCCTTTTTTCTGATCCTCCTCTTACTCAAAGCTTGGGTCCTTTGAAAATAATAGCTTCAGAAACACAGAAAGTTTCCCAGATTGATGTCAAGACGCTCTTTCACCTCATCTCTTTTGCGTGTACTGTGTTGTTGTTTTTCAAAATCTTCATCATCTCTTGCTAACCTTAATGTATTTGTTAAGTCTGTATGTGAAATAATTCCACTATCCTAGAAGACTTATACTCTATTAATACAGAGAGATGTATTATGTATATAAATAAGAGAGAAGGAGAGAGGAAAATAAATAAAGCTGTCACCTACCTTTTTTAATACAATTGATCAATCATGTTATATTTGTAAAAAAGATCAAAGTTTACTAACCATAACATTTTACCACATGCTAATTATACAAAAGCTTGTACGTATATAAATGAAAGGAATTCATGACCCATGCTTGCTGCCGACCATTTACATTCACCTCTTTGATTTAATTGCTCGGAATGATAATGAAAGTGATGATAGCTGTATGCTGGACCGAAAAAAAATAATGAATGATAAAAAAAAAATAAATAAATAAATACGCCTAGTATCCCTATTTATTCGTGGGTCTGACAGGTGTAACAAAGCATAATTCACACGTGTATTACAGAAAGGGCTTAGTGAAAATATGACCATAAATTACTATATACATGCATTCTAAATACAACTCTGGTTTATGTTTTAATGGTTTTATATTCCTCAAGTGTAATTTACAACCACGAATGAAAATATTTTAACATTTGTGATATCAATAAAAAAGGGAATGTTTATTTATTATTTTACCGGATAGGTACATTCCCCTTACCGAGTTAGAATACCGTGATGTATAGGATTGGAAACCATTAAATGTTTCAAATATGGAATTGCAGCTCTTCAAAAGGACACACATATAAAATAATAATATATAGATGAATGAATAGCTAAATGCATAGAAAAAAATTGATGATATAAATAAAAATGATAACCACAAATCATAACGTGAAATTTCTTTTTTAATATAGAAAACACCTATTACATATTTTTCCCTTAATTACCACATACATTACCTATGCTCCTCCTTATTTGCGTAATATATACTACACCAAATAACATTATAATACACTATATTTACCAAGCTGTATCAGGCTTTCAGTACCATAGAAATAGACGAGTATATAGTTACACATATTCTCAATTAAAAAAAAAGGTTATATATACACATTACGTTCTTAGTATCACAATATAAAATAATGTCTAAGAACACGTTATAGCGTATAGATTCGTTGTAGCAAGCGTTGTAGTGGTGTTGTGTTTTTTTATATTTATTTTTCTTCTTATTAATCCTCTTCCCTCCGGTGGTTGATTAAAACGAGCCTCCCACCGCGCACCTCCTACCGTCCCTTTCCATTCTGTAACACACGCGGTAACGATAACACACTCACCACACACTTCATCCTGTCTCTAATAATTCCTCATAACACACACACCCACACACACACACACACACACACACACACACACACACACACACACACACACACACACACACACACACACACACACACACACACACACACACACACATATATACTATTGTACTCCCAATGCTTCCCGTCTCCAAACACACTACTTATACAACACAAACAAACACAAACGAGAGTCATACAACAGGTTGAAGACTGTGTGTATGTATATAGATCTATGTGGAAAGGAAGGGGGGGAAGGAGGGGTGAAAGGGGGGGAGGAAGGAGATAGATAAAGAAGAAGGATAGGAAAGAAAAACTACTTCAGGAATATAATAGAGTGGTAGAGTGAGGAGAGGAGGAGGAGGAGGAGGTATTAGAAGAGGAGGATAGGAGTAGTCTTGCTAAAATCTCTCTCTCTCTCTCTCTCTCTCTCTCTCTCTCTCTCTCTCTCTCTCTCTCTCTCTCTCTCTCTCTCTCTCTTTCCTCCACGCAGTCTATGGCCTTCCTCAACACACCTTTAACAGGAAGCTGTGTGTATGGGTCTCTCTCTCTCTCTCTCTCTCTCTCTCTCTCTCTCTCTCCTCTCTCTCTCTCTCTCTCTCTCTCTCTCTCTCTCTCTCTCTCTCTCTCTCTCTCTCTCTCTCTCTCTCTCATTAATCGTAAGAATATTTACTAAGCGCTATTCTGAGTTCATTCTTTATTTTCTTACATATTTTTGTTTTCTCATTTTCCAAGCTTTGATTTTGATGTGAATATGTATTATTTTCATCTCTTCTTTTCTTTAGTTAGTATATATATCTATTATCTGTTTGTTTCTGTATTTTTGAATTATATTTTTTTATTCTATTGTAGTTCGGTCACACGTTTTTCTATATATCTAGATTCAACTATTTATTTTCTTTATTTTTGTTTGACTTTCTTTTCACTTTGCAGATTGTCTATACGTTTCATGGTTTTTTTTTTATAGTTATTTTCTTATTTCTAAGTCTTTTATTATTAGCTAATTCCATTTCCTTTGTGTATTTTTCAACCTCCTTTCTCACATTTTTCCAATTTTTCATCACTTTTCATGAGACATTATTTTTAATCACCATTTAATTCATTTCATTGCGTTAAAAGCTTCTTCACGCATTATTACTTAATTCTCTTCCTGGTACTACTTTTTCTCCTTCTCTTCCTTCCTGGATTCTCTCATTTTTTCCTTTCAACTCCCTTAATATTTTCCTCACCGCCTGTGGTTCCGTTCTCACCATTCTTTCCTCACTTCTACTAAATTGGACAAAGTTTATTTTTTATCGTCCAGTATTTCAGTGCTCGTAAGACAAACTCCCCAGAAAATTAACTCTAATGGATGAGAAATGATACATATTGAGTTAATTATGTCTGTATCTGATATGCCATCCATTATTCAACACCCAATTAGCGTTAAAACGATGAGGCAATTAATTTATTCAGGAGGAACATCAGTGGAAACGACATCCATTTACTATTACATCTCCTCATCCAATCAGATGTAGCCTTACAATTATGCTTGCTGTCTTGTGATTGGTTGAGCAAATGAGCACACAGATAAATTTTTTTTGTGTTGTGTTACCTGGCGGGGGAATAATTAATTAATATAGCGGCAAGGTAGAAGGATTTATGATAACTTTGAGCTTTGAAGTTCCTTAAGTTCTAACAAGGAAGGAGGAGGAGGAGGAGGAGGAGGAGGAGGAAGGAGGGAGGAAGGGAAGTCAAGGATAACGCAGAATGAAGGAAGGGGAGATATGGAAGGGAACGAAAATTGATTGTAGGAGGGTTGTACAATATGAATAGTGGGTAAAGGAGAAAGCAGGAGAAACGTAGAGGAATAGGAGAGAGAGAGAGAAAAAAACATGGGTGGTTGGGTGAATGATAAACAAAAGATAAGAATATAAGAGCTATATGAACAATATTTTTCTTCCTCCCTCGAATATCTGTTTAGTCTGGGTGTTTTTTTTTTCTCTACGTGTGTTTACTTTATACCCTTATCGTGTCTCTCTCTCTCTCTCTCTCTCTCTCTCTCTCTCTCTCTCTCTCTCTCTCTCTCTCTCTCTCTCTCTCTCTCTCTCTCTCTCTCTCTCTCCTCACAACTGACCTATTTTCTCTCTAAGGAAAGACATGTATCAACTTTGCATATTTTCTTAAAGGCTCAACTTCCTCTTTGCACATCGGTGAATTACGTCCTTGTTATACTGAGCTTATTCTTCGTTAAAATGGTCTTACATGGCAATAAGGAAAGATAACATTATCATC
Organism: Metacarcinus magister; assembly: GCA_029783475.1. Classification (NCBI taxonomy): domain Eukaryota; kingdom Metazoa; phylum Arthropoda; class Malacostraca; order Decapoda; family Cancridae; genus Metacarcinus; species Metacarcinus magister. The sequence continues at coordinate 74,763 of JAPQNM010000020.1, forward strand.
TCATAAGTGGAAGGAATAGTTATCCTTTAAAATAGTATTGACCATATTATTTATGTTTTTCTATCAACAGCTTGGTAGGAAATGAAGGCTAGAGGCTGATTAATACTTTCCAACGCCGCCAGAAAGGATGTAGGTTCTGAGCGTAAAGCGAATTTTTTAGTCTCGAAGTCCTAACTATCTTCAATATGTGTTAAGATTGCTTTTGAGTTTGCTTGAGGATATAAAACGGCATTTGGTTCCAGTGGATCATCGGCTTAGAAGGCAACACTCGCTTGACTAAAAACACGTTTGCACAATACTCAACACTATTTATTTTCATTCTTATTCACTGCTTCCTCAACCCGTGTTATGAGAGTTTCATTTCGTACAACATTTAATAAAGCGAAATGGTGATATAAAGTGAGCATTTAACGTTTAATATTACATATTTCATTAACAATATGCAAGGAAGGAAGTAATCAAATGAGTGTCGGAGTGAATATAAAATACATTGACAATAAATGTTTTTGTCAATATTACAGCTTGACATATGAAGGTAATTTGAACACATGAATATTGATATGGAAAAGATAATTATATAACTATAAATATCGTATCTGCATTAGCACGAGACAGTCATTTGACCACGGCAAGAGAGTGATGAAGTGACGTCATCGCTCATTCGTGTTGAGGAGTGACAACCATCAGGCCACGTGGTGAGGCAGTGCGTAGTTTCCTTGATAAAGTGTGTGTTTTACCGAACCAATCACTATCATTATATAGCCCCAGCATCGGCCGTCCCTGCTGCACAAGTAAGGAAGATACAACAACTTGGAAATAGCTTAGTTTGTGCTTAGATCTAATTAGAATGAAAGGACGAACACGTGGCCAGCACACGAGTAATGAAACTTTAAGATTAATTAGAATATATTGTAGTGAGGGTGATGCCATATAGATCTTAATGAAAACCTAGTTAATGAGAGAGAGAGAGAGAGAGAGAGAGAGAGAGAGAGAGAGAGAGAGAGAGAGAGAGAGAGAGAGAGAGAGAGAGAGAGAGAGATTTCAGATTTAGTTATTGACCACAGGATCACAAATTACAACTACATAAACTTCAGTTATATGGTCCAACATAATACATGTACACAAAACAATTACAGTTCATTATAAACTAAGCGTACAAGGACAGAATGCTATGAATAATACCACACACACTCTCATAGTCATCCCTTTCAACAAGTAAAATTTCCATTGTGGTGATCCCATATTATTGCCTTAGCACAGCTGACCTTAAACACTGTTCGATGACATGCCTTTCCGACTGGATTTCTCCACAATCACACAGGCGCTTCTCTCACGGCAAGCGGCCCCTCCCACGCCTATCCCACCGCCCTTCTTCCACGGCAAGCGAGTGGCCGCTCACTCGTATTTTGGTCCAAGATACACGATGCGCCTCTTTTATATTTTTCTCCTTTGTATAGATGACATGGGATTCCAAATTGGGGTTTAAAATACAGTTAAGTTGAAACCTCGATGACTCAGAGTTTAACACTTTTTCTCTACGGTCGTCAAGAGCAATTTGCACATCATCAATGTCATTATACAGTAAACCCCTTAAGAGACGAGCAGTGTGGTAATTATAGCTGTACGATAGTTGAATGCTTACGAGTGAACGAGGTGAATGTTTGAGTGAACGAGTGTGTGGATGAACTCTTGTGTGGTTCGAATGTTTCTGATTCTGTTTCATAGCACGTGAGTTCCTGAGTGCTCATATCACGTAGCTTAGTTGATATCCTGCTGCACCACCGTGCAGACCTCCCCAGTAAGCAGCACCTGCAAAGACTTATTTCTCTAAGCCGTAAGGACATACTAATAACTTAAGACGGTACGTATGGTGTGGGCCAGTGAATCATCCTCAAGGTATCGTCTTTCGCTCCACATACGTGAAAAGAATCTCCGCTGTTTACTGGTGACCAGAGCACGTAGCGGTGGTAATCCTGATTCTAATAAACGAAGGTCATTATAGGTGGTCTTCCTCACCCCTAACAACTGTTTGACACATCACAAGTATAATTTATTAATTGGTTTCAAATCTCCTCCTAGCCACGACTCGCAGCCATAAAGCAAGGTTGACATGAGAGCAGCCTGAAATACCTTGATTTTGACATAAAAATCAATCATCATTATTCTTATTAACAAAAGCAACAAACTTTAGAACATGACACATTTTGTTTTCTGCATGAATTTTAATTGCCGTGGAAACAGACATACGTACATACACATTAATCTTTGACTAGTCTCAGATAAAAACCACTAAAGTAAACGAGATAATACAAGATTAAGTAGTAAAGCGAGTTAAACATTCTTATGCATTTTTGTTATATTTAATTTTCAATCTTTTAATAAATAATTGAGTCGCTGTAAAAATAAGACTTTGCCGTCTGACTAAAGGAATTCTGGATACGAGGCTGTTATCAGGATTCCTATGAAAGGGGGAAGGAAGGAAGGAAGGGAGATAACGTTTATACTTATAGTAGGCTTCAATGGTAGACATATTTAATGCCTAATAATATTTTCCTTAGCCTGTAATTACTGGTAAGTACTTCCTACATCTTAGCTTGAAATAAAAAGAAAAAAATATTCACTTTCTTTCTACTACATTTGAAGTCCGATAACATCTTTATATTTTCAGGATAATTCTTTGTCAGGTGCTATCAGTAAAATGGAAGAAATTATTTGGTAGTGATATTGAAAAGTGATTGAATTGTATTATTATTATTATTATTATTATTATTATTGATTTGGTGATTGATGTTTTATATATATGGTGTGTTTTCCCGCTATCCTTCCCCCTGCGAGGTATTCCAATAAGAAAACTTTTAAAAATTGTACGAGACTTTTGTGGCGTGAAGTGTGACCGGGGATAAGTTTTTAGTGTGTAAGTGTGTATGTGTGTGTGTGTGTGTGTGTGATAAATAGATATAGATAAATAATAAATATAATCTCTTCTTTTTATCTACAGAGTGACTAATTGGAAGGAAAGCTACAGAATGGACTTTTATAACCCTGATTCTGCCTCCTTCGCCGTCACCACCATCAGGAGATAAGGTAAATACATGATTATTATGTATTATTCTTTTCTCTCTTTTTCTCTTTCTCTTTTTTTTTCTTCCTTTACCTTCCATGTCGTAGTCTTCTAGTGTCACTTATTTATTAATTGTTTGTGTTTGACTGAAATGGATTTTATTTTGCGAAGTATTGATGGTTTTATTTGTATATCTTGAATTGTGTATATATGTATTGATGTTTGTTTTTATATTTATCGTGAATGTATTATGTATTGTGGATAGGACAAGTGGTACACACACACACACACACACACACACATCCCTTCGTAAATCATATCGGTGACAATTTTCCTCATAAAATGCAATACTTTACTGAAACTTCCATCAAATATAAACGCTTTGTACTCCACCCCTCCCCCGCACTTTATGTATTTACGTATTTATTTATTTTATCATATTTTGGTGTGGATGAATGGATGGATGAATGATGGATGTGGGTGTTGTATGTAGCAGTGAGGTAATCCACCAATTGGTTAATCCACTACTTTATTACACACACACTGTGCCTCCAATACGAGTCCAGGATAATAATAATAAAAAAAAACATATAAAAACATACATATATATACACACGCACACACATACACACACAAAGGGGGAAGAAATGCAAACACCGTTCAACAAAAGCAAGGCCAGAACAATACAGTAACAATAACAAAGGCAGTGAGGACACCAGAGATATAGCAGAAAGAACAACAACCAAAAATACAAATATAAAACGGAGGAAAGAATATTGTATTTGTGAGTTACGATACATTTATGGGAATGAAGATCGAAAAGGGAGGAGGAGGAGGAAGAAGAGGAGGAAGAGGAGGAAGAGGAGGAAGAGGAGTTAGAGGAGGAAAATAAGTTTCTACCGTGGTCAAGAAGGGGAAAGGAAGGGATGGTGGGTGGACGAAGAGGGAGTAGAGGAGGAGGAGGAGGAGATAGGAAGAAGAAGAGAAGAAGGAGGAGGAAGAAGACGGGTTATAGTACTCTGCGAAGGTCAGAGGTGAGGTTGGAGACAAAAATGTAGAAGATATGTACATAGTGTTAGAAGAAGTTTTGTTTATTTAGGCGACGAGCACTGGAAAAACTGCTACAGAGAGAGAGAGAGAGAGAGAGAGAGAGAGAGAGAGAGAGAGAGAGAGAGAGAGAGAGAGAGAGAGAGAGAGAGAGAGAGAGAGAGAGAGTTGGACTGTGGGCCTGATGGATTCACTGAATGGTCTTTGTACCTTTGAAGAGGAGGAGGAGGAGGAAGAGGAATGAGCAAGCCTCCTCCAGACATTTTTTCATGTATTATTATTTATATTAATTTTTAGTAGTGCTCTTGAGTTGCCAAAAAAAAGGGGAAACTCTACTATTCCATTTCGTATTTTTTTCTTTCCCATTTTCCTCTTTTTCATAATACTGGTCCTCGTCGTCCCTCCTTTTCCTCTTCACCGTGTCCAGGTAATTGCATAAAGTTACAGGTGAAAGGAAGAGAGAGAGAGAGAGAGAGAGAGAGGAAAAAAAAACATCTTTCTCTAACTTTCGACAGAGTTAAAGGTTAGAAATAAGAAATGAGTGTTATTCCCACCTCCCTGTCTCACCTGTCTTCCTCACTCCTCCTCATAGGCTCAGGTGAGGCCTAGCAAGGTGAGGTTTAAGGGAAGGTCTATTTGTATGCATTTTTGGATCTGTCTTTTAATTATTACATTATCGAAGTTTTGAGTAGTTTTCCCTTGTTGGATCAGCTGCTCTCTCTCTCTCTCTCTCTCTCTCTCTCTCTCTCTCTCTCTCTCTCTCTCTCTCTCTCTCTCTCTCTCTCTCTCTCTCTCTCTCTCTCTCTCTCTCCTGGTGGTGTTTCCTGATTATACTCTCCCTTTATTTTTTTAATCATCCTTCCCCTCACATTTCATTTCCTTCCCTTGCCTTGCTTTTCCCCTTTTCCTGTTTATCTTCTCTTTATCCTTACTTTCTTTTTTTCCTTGCTGCTCTCAACTCCCACTATGTTTTCTTTTCACCTGTATTTTTCAGACTAAGTGGGTGTGGGTGTGGGTGTGGGTGTGGGTGTCCAAACTATCTACCTCCTCGCCCTCCTTCTCATTTTTCTCACATCGTTTGCTTCCTCCTCATTATATTCTTCCTCCTCCGTACGTATGTAGATCGATCTCTCCCTCCTTACACTTCTTGCATCACGTTTACTTTTGTTGGTGTGTCACGAGGTCTGGCGGGGCTTATTAACCAACCTGTTTACACGTACGCCCGGGTAACACAAGTAACACGTGAAATATTATGTCGCGTGTCACTGGAACATTTGTTACTTGGTTTGATGGAGCGAGAATTCGACGAGATAACACATGAGATTTTAAACATTTTGACTGATATATTTCTTCTTCATTATTATTATCCTTTTTGTTTGTTTTGTATACTGATCTGTGCCTCGTAGCAGTAATCTAAGTGGTGTTGTATTGTGGGTCAGTATACAGTCATTCGTAGATATAGTTTCTTTAAGTGTGTTAGGTTAGGAACTAGAGTGATTTAGAACCCGTAGATGCATTATGAGAGTCACTTCTTGCATTAGATAGCTGGATGATGACCGATTAGAACAACCGGAATACCCTAACGAGGGAGCGGTAGTTTAGCATCGGCAGAGTGGTACGAGCCAGAGTCATTGTGAGCCACCACTACGTGCTGGGCAGCCAGTCTAACCTTGGTCGCCATCCTGGTTACATTACTCCCTGTACTCTGTAACTTGTACAGTTGCCTCAAAGAGTTCCAATACCCCCTGTCTTAGCTCCTGTCACGATGTGGCAACATCGCAGTAGTAGCGAAACTATCTATGAGTGAACGGCCATTGGTCTTGTTGGAACGGAAGTAAGTGTTGGGTATTTATTCCAGACGCCATAGTGGCTGTTTATATTATGTATATAGGGGAGTGATTATAATATGACCAGAAACATTTATTTGGCTCATACCAATACGAATATAAATGCAGCCAAAATGACAAAAGATATATTAAAAGTTGTCGCAGTTATAGTTATCATGCATCAGCTACCCTAACTATACCTTTACCAGTGAAACGTTTGGTATGTGTGATGAATCTCGGTGTAGGAACATGAGAGATGTGATATGAGAAAAAAAGACACACACACACACACACACACACACACACACACACACACACACACACACACACACACACACACACACACACACACACACACACACCACACACACACACACACACACACACACACACACACACACACACACACACACACACACACACACACACACCACACACACACACACACACACACACACACACACACACACACACACACACACACACACACACCACACACACACACACACACACACACACACCACACACACACACACACACACACACACACACACACACACACACACACACACACACACACACACACACACACACACACACACACACACACACACACACACACACACCACACACACACACACACACACACACACACACACACACACACACACACACACACACACACACACACACCACACACACACACACACACACACACACACACACACACACACACACACACACACAACACACACACACACACACACACACACACACACACACACACACACACACACACACACACACACACACACACACACACACACACACACACACACACACACACACACACACACACACACCTGCACTGGCCAAGCAAGTCGTGTGATTTAAATCCCATAGAGAACGTATGGGGCAACCTAGTCAACTCGTGGGAGGAGGGCATGGAGCGCACTCGGGAACGCGTTCTGCAGCACGCCATGGCGGAGTGGGAGATGTTCCGGCGCAACCAACGAACTATATATAATCATGTAGCGTCCATGCAGAGCAGATTGCATGAAGTTATTGAACATGAAGGTGGTTGGACAAAATATTAGGGATAAGGTGCTGTAGCATCATTTATTACTTTTGCTCAATATATTAGTTAATAAATAAATCTACATTAAATCCCAGGAATGCACTGTGCAAATTTATTATTCACCCTTACATTCCCTCTTTATCTTATTAAACCTTAGAGGCTTAGACACTACATATGTGCAATAATTATGAAACCACACCTGTGGTCAACATATAAAGCAGTCGCAGTAATATAAATGTAGCTGTATAATAACTAGTTTATACACGTTACAAAATGCAAGGATATTTTGACCAGTTCATAACGCTATAGCAGCTATACTGTTGGTTTTTGCAAGCGGATGTCTATATATAATATTCATTAATTAAATTACGTGTGTTCACTTTAATGGGTATTAACTGTAATATCTGATACACGTGCCAGTGGCCGAGCCAGGGGTTGTAATGTTTCACGAATGAATAGGTTGGGTGTTTAGATTAGTTACGTATGGTTTCTGGTGCTGGATTTTACGTCATGAATATAAGGCATGCCTGTTTAAACAAATGCATATATACAGACTTACTGACATAATACCGTATTTCAGAAACTGTTAGAATTTAACAAATAGCACATGGGGATCGTGCGCAGCGAGACATGCGTCACTGAGGCTTTTTTTTTTTTTACATTAAAAGAGCACTGGCTCGGGGTAAACAAAAATACGATAAAAAAAATCCCGCTTGTCGCCAGACCCTGTAAAGAGGACAGTAGGAGAGATAGGAGCAGGGGGTGGAAGTTCAGTTTAGCATTACAGTTGTCTTGACACTCCTCTTTTGAAAGAGTTAAGTCATACAGGTGGAAAAACAGAAAGGAAGAGAGCTCCATATTCTGATTGGGTGTATTTAACCATTTGAATCATATCTCGTCTGACACACTTAGATGCGTGTGTTTATCAAACGATATAATGTAAAGGTCAGTATCAAATATGACAAACGTAGATGACCAGACTTGTGTAACCACCAACAGC
>JAPQNM010000020.1:87774-90274 GCA_029783475.1 Metacarcinus magister
GACCATTTATTTTGTTATTTATTAATAGAAAAAAGTTATTTGATGGTGTTATATTATATTATATTTTGTTATAGTGACTGTCTACTAAGAGGTTGTAAGATGCATCATGGCTATTTCAAGTCCACGAGGATGATATACATCTATAAAAATGACATCGTGAATAGATATCAACTTTCCGATAGATTGGGCGTGGATAGGGCGGTGTTTTGGGTGTGGGAAGGGTGGGAAAGGGGGGGGGATGTAAAGGGCCAGGTAAGGTAAGGGGCTCATAAATTCATCATTCAACACCTGTCTCCCAGTTGGCGCTAAACAAGAAATTTATAATTGGTGTGTTGAGGATGCTGGTGGGGGGGAGGGAGGGGGAGGTGGAAGGGGGAGGGGGATGGGGGAGGGAGGGTGGGTTGTAATGTCTACTAGCGAAGGTCAGGGTTATAAAAGGTTGTGGAGGACTGATGGAATTGTAAATTGAAAAAAAAGGTGAAATATATGTATAAAAAGATTTTCCTTTTTCTGACAAGAGAAAAAAAAGCAAGAAAAAATAGTTATATCTTATCTCTCGATCACTTCTTGTCCTTTAGGTGAGTCATCATTCACATATATATTATAACATTCATGATAATAAAGATAAACACAATGCTGATGATAATAATAATAATAATAATGATAATAATAATAATGCTAATGAGATACATTATTCCATTCCTTAACGCGAATAGCTAGATCAGGCGAGGACACACTCACTACAGAGAAGAAAAAAAAGAGAATAGATGGACAAACTGGATAACACCCTTTATAAGATGCTTCATATAAAAAATATACATTCACTCCCATATTAGTAATTTTTTTGGAGGGGGATGGGGTCTGGTGAGCGACTTCTTGTGGGGCACCAAGTAGTCTTTCTGCCAGCGCTGGGGCATCGACTTCTCCTTCCGTAGGGGGGAGGAGCCGTGTGGTGGTGGTGGTGGTGTAGGGTCTCCTTGATGCCCGTGCCCCTTGGTGTAGGTGGTGTTGCGTGGCGGTAAAGGTTCAGAAGTCATTGCACTTTGCTGTCTCCTTAGCGTCTAGAAATGCTGGTTCAAGTCACTGTTATTTTTTTTGAGTTAAATTTACGAGTTAAACGTTACCTTAAATGTATAGAATGAATGCCATTCAGTAATATAGCTGGATTCTCTCTTACACATCTACGATTAACAATTAAATGCTCTTAGTGCCATGCTCTCCAATGCTCCTATCACAGTTTGTACTTGTCGAAAACACAGCTTACCATCTACAGTCGTTATAGTAAGACTCTACTAACGGTCTAAGGAAGCTACAAGCGGGATTACACTAACGGAGAGGGACAGACTCTAAAAGGACTGGGATTACGGGGTTGAGGTAAGTGTTATCACATTATCAGGTTGCGGGATCGGGTCGCCTCTGGACAGTCTCGTAATGGTGTTGAAGAGGCTTGACGTTCCTACCGTGGCATCAGGGAGGATCTGTGCCTTGTGATAATTTACTCTTTCAGGAGGGGCTGCGTTTTGTCCACGTGGCGGGTTGTTAGACTTGCTCTTACACGTGTCTTTTGACTGTCCTCCATCAGCGGTTGTTAAGGGTCTGAGTCTCCGGGGAAATCTCACTTCACCATTGCTTAACGCCCCGTCCTGGCTGGAGGCAGGAGGCAGGAGAGTGTCGCCTTCCTCCCTTCATAACGGGGCCTCTTGCCAGCGTGTTGAGTGTCCTCTAGCTTCAAGAGTGTTAGGGCGTGGTGTTATAGAGCGCTGGGGTCTCGCCTTCGCCCCTCACACCGGCACCACTTTAGGGGAGTAATGGAATGCGGCCCTTCAGGAAGTGTGTGTTGCCAAATGATTTTTTTTTGTCGGTGATCTGTATTTTTTGGGTCACATTTTCCTGGTCACACAGTATTTTGGGATGATGTGGAATATTCACAGGAAGCGTCGGTAACTTATTTTCTTGAAAGCATTGTAGTAGCGGCGTCACGAAGCTAAAGTAACAAATATTTAAAAGAAGAACCAAGTGTTAAATGTAGTCCACTTAAGTGTTTGTCGTTCATCGTGCACGTCGCTGTTCCCTTCTGTTATGCAAAGATGCTAAATCAAACGTGTGTACATAAAGCTTAACTACCAAGACTTAAACCTAATGATATCAAGGCGCGAGTGGTCTGAGTGTAAGTAACGAATAATTGGAGTCCGCCCAGGGGGATGAGGGAGGGGGCGTCCCGTCTGCGTGTGGCGGCTCGGGTCCTTAGACGGAGGGGGGGAAGGAGGCCATCGGGCGGCGGGCGGCGGGCAGTGGGAATAGTGGTGAGCAGTGTTTCATCTGCTCGGTGACGTAGCAGCAGGAGGAGGTCTTTTCCTCCTGCTGGTGGTGGCACCCAGGACGAGAGGCGCCTGCAGGACGAGGACAAGGGTGGTGGGGGGGCGGGACGACGCTAGCAGGAGGTGGTCATGATTACCTCCAGCTCGGAATGGGGTTCAGAACACTCCGACTCTGACGACAC
>JAPQNM010000020.1:95274-117774 GCA_029783475.1 Metacarcinus magister
GTGTGTGTGGGTCGGTGTCATACTCTCTCTCTCTCTCTCTCTCTCTCTCTCTCTCTCTCTCTCTCTCTCTCTCTCTCTCTCTCTCTCTCTCTCTCTCTCTCTCTCTCTCCCTGCAGCATTGATCTGGAAAAGTACATGTGAAGGACTCGTGAGAGCTATCTCTAGAAACACCTGTGCGAGAGAGAGAGAGAGAGAGAGAGAGAGAGAGAGAGAGAGAGAGAGAGAGAGAGAGAGAGAGAGAGAGAGAGAGAGAGAGAGAGAGAGAGAGAGAGAGAGAGAGAGAGAGAGAGAGAGAGAGAGAGAACGATTAAGGGTAACTCGCCAAGTCCCCGTCTTTAGTTACTTCGTATTTGCATATAATTAGTGGAGTCAGTTAGGAGATATTTCTAATGGTGTGCAAATAGTTAGCTGGGAGAAGGTAATGGTTTCAAAGTTCTTTTGCATTTGAGTGACGAGCTGTCGGTTGTATATATAAATTGTGAGTCCATGTGGTTGTGAAAGTGAACCTGGTTTGGTGGTGTGTATGGTTGTCTTGGTGGTACACTATAGATGTATGGTATCATAGTGATATTCTAGTAATGGTGATGATAACATATAAACCAGTTAATGATTTGTATGGGTGATAGTGGTAGTGACAGTAGTAGTAGTAGTAGTAGTAGTAGTCGTGGTTTTTGAGGCTACCATGTCAGCAGGGAACTTATTGTGGTTGACTGGGACTCGTGATCATAGAGATAGGCCAGACATATTACTCCTCCTCTTCTTCCTCCTCATCCTCTTCCTCCTCCTCCTCCTCCTCCTCCTCCTCCTCCTCCTACTTTCGAAAATAAATCAGAAAAATTCATATTAAAACTGCATAATTCACTAGTACGACCCCATCTTGAGTATTGCGTACAGTTTTGGTCCCCATATTACAGAAACGACATTGACAAACTGGAAAGAGTCCAGCGAAGAATAACAAAAATGATTCCAAGGCTGAAAAATAAACCTTATGATGAAAGACTTAAAGAACTAAACTTATTCAGCCCAGAAAAACGAAGGATGCGAGGGGATTTAATTGAAATGTTCAAGATAATCAAAGGATTCGATAATATCAATGCAGAAGATTACATTACTTTTGATCGATCAAATATAACAAGAAGACGTCATTCTTTTAAGATTACTGGTAAAAGATTCACATCAAACGAAGCCAAGCACTTCTTTTTCAATCGGATCGTTAACATTTGGAACTCCCTGCCCGTCAATGTCGTCGACAGTAAAACAATTACTACGTTCAAAAATAGACTTGACAAATATTTAGAAGCCAATCCACAACTAAAATACTATCCGTTAACGTAGCAAACTTTGAGTATGTTCATCCTGATGTACTTAACTTACGAAATGTCGATTCAAAAGACGTCGCTAGGGGCCTGACATCGCTTGCCAGGAAGTAGTGGTAGCAGAAGTGGTAGTGACAGTAGTGATAGTCTGGTCTTGGTTGGCCTTCCTTTCCCTGCCAGCCATGGCTGGTGGGAGAAGCCTTCACTATCCTGTATCCTTCACTCTAGATTAGATAGTGTAGTCTCACAAACAGCCTCGTAAAGGCCAGCAGGCCTGTTGCTGTTTGTTCTTCCTATGTGTTCCTATGTGTTCCTCCTCCTCTTCCTCTTCCTCTTCCTCTTCCTCTTCCTCTTCCTCTTCCTCCTCCTCCTCCTCCTCCTCCTCCTCCTCCTCCTCCTCCTCCTCCTCCTCCTCCTCCTCCTCCTCCTCCTCCTCCTCCTCCTGCCGTTCAAGGACACCGCCATAAATGCAATAAAGGAGCTAAAAGTGATATTATTAGTAGAGAATGCGGAGAGAGAGAGAGAGAGAGAGAGAGAGAGAGAGAGAGAGAGAGAGAGAGAGAGAGAGAGAGAGAGAGAGAGAGAGAGAGAGGGGTGGGGTGGGGTGGGGTAGGCTTAGCGTGGTTACATAATTACACAAAGACGTATTAATATTCTGTCATTAATTGTTATTGTAATATGTTTTTACTGGTTTGAATGTTAATTGCAGTGCATCATATTAATCATAACTTTCTATCTATCTATCTACTTACTTATCTATCTATCTATTTATCTATTCAGAACCTTTTGTTGCAACAGTGCATAAGGAAAAGGATATATATTTTGTAGCGTGAAATGATAATACTATCGTACATTCATCCGTAGAACAGGTTGTGTGTGTGTGTGTGTGTGTGTGTGTTGCCTTAAAGGAGAGAAGCCAAGCGGTTTAAAAGGAATTAGGGGGGGAAAAAAGTCCTCTCCATAGTGCCTCCCTCCTACCGGAAAAGAAGAAAGGAAAGAAAATAAAAAGAAAGTGGAAGAAAGTAAGAGAGTTCAACAATAACATAAGATCAATAGTGTCCTTGAGTTGTCTTTAGAATTCCTTATTGAAGACATACAAGTCGTAGAAAGATAAGAGTGTTGAATGCTAACACACTGAAGAAAACGAGAGATTAAAAACAATGGTTAACTCTTTCATTAATACGTTGGACAGAATAGGAGTACAAATAAGGAGAAAGTCTAGTGTAGCGAGGATGCAAAGCGAGGAAAAAAAAGAAAAGCATGTTATTAAGTAAGTAAGAAGAACGGTAAGGATACAAACAGCGGAGATATTGTATTTTGTGAAAAGATTCCACTTCTTTCTCTTATGTTATGGAAGGGAAGGGAGTGAGAATGGACGAGAAAAGTTAGGGATAAACTCTATTCTTTTCTCTACCAATCCTTGTACACACCTGTTCAGTGAGTGTTACGTAATTATAACAGCAGGTGTGGCTTCAATTGTTTTCCGACATTTCTTTTCGTCTGATGTAAGTTAATTAGTCTTAGGTAAATAATTAATCCCAGGTTAATTAAATATATGTTATTGCCCCTTGAGTTCTTAATTACGGCAAGAGAGGTATTGGGAGGGACAGAAGAGGGGAGGACAATAGGAGATGAGAGGAAAAAAGGAAAGGATGGCTAGAGGGACGAAGAAAGGGACAGGACGTAGGAGGAAGAGAGGAAGGGGAAACAGGAAAAAGAATACAGGTAAAGAATATGAAGGTAACTTTAAAAACTAAATGACTAAACAAAAAAGTGCAGGAAAGAGGCAATTTAACGGGATTCGAACCGTGATATAAGACAGAAATTGACACCTAAAAAATCCACGTCCTTTTAGAAGAAAAAATAATAGTTAGAAATCTTTCCTCATAACTTTAGCTCATCTCCTTTCCACTGCTTGACATACGAAATAAAAAGAAAATAAAAAAAAGATACAGCTTCTCTTTTTTTTCACTTGCCTATACGACTTCAAGGACAAAAAATTAGGGGAGACATTAAAAGTTTGGAAAGGTTGTAATCAAGGTATTTTGCCATTAATTTAATTTGTGTCGCCAGCACCCAGATGAAGGATAGGTGGGCGGGGTGCGGGGTGGGGGGGGAGGACGCGGGGAACGAGGACGATGTAACTATAAGGTGTTCCCACTGGCGGAATGGCGCTGGCTTTAACTCAGTATCTTATGACTCGGGGTTCGATCCTCACTCACTTGTTAATCATTTATGGCTATATGATAATAATAAAATATGATAAAAAGCCATTTCTTCGCAAATTTATACTTCCAACTATATCATAAGGGATTGAGAAGTTTATAAAAGATTGTGATACAGAGAGGCATGGGGTCCGCAGGTAGGTTATTGATTATAGGAAGGAGGATTAAAGGACGATATAAATGACAAGTTGACGATAAATGGATTGTGAATACGTAAGAACAGGGAAGACATAATAAAGAAAGGAAAGGGAGATACGTGGATAGAAGGTAATTGTAATTGGATTGGAGTTTTTGAATATGATGGTGATTGTGTGTGATTGAAGTGAAAGTAAGATTGGCATAAGTAACGTAAATAGATTAGCCAATCATCCTATCCTTGTGTGTGTGTGTGTGTGTGTGTGTGTGTGTGTGTGTGTGTGTGTGTGTGTGTGTGTGTGTGTGTGTGTTTTATCCGTAGGCCTATTTTATGTGTTGCCTTCCATATGCCAGGTGTGTACTTGTAAAAATTAACCTCATCTTTCCACTTACCAAACTTACATATCTCTTCCTAATTTCCCTGTCTAGTTTCCCTCACCTTTCCCCTCACCTGCCTCTCACCTGTCCCCTTCTAGCAGGTGAGGGTAATTCTCACTAACATATAATTACCTCACCTATATTTTATTAGCAGGTGTAAAGTTTATTAGGGATTCAGAGAGGAGAGAGACAGGTAGACAGATAGGTATAACTTATTTTTTCTCTGTCTTTTTTCTTTCTCTTTATTGTTGTTTTTCTCTCTATTTTTTCTATTAACTCATAAATCCCTTAACCTCCCTCTCATCCTCCCTCATTCCCTCTTATGCATCCCTTTATCCATCCATCTCATTCACCCTGATTCTCTCATCTTTATTTAGATTTTTTTAACTCATTATTTTTGTTCTTGTGTCCTTCAATATCATTCTCATTTTCCTTCCATCTCCTTTTACTCTTTTTTTTTTTCCTCCTCTCATCTATTTTGTTATGTTATGTTCTTTACTCTTTTTTTCTTTCTTATTTTCCTCTTTCAAATCTTTTCATTCGTCTCCTTTTTTCTCCTCATATCTTTCCTCGCATTTCCTTTTTTCCCCCCTTTTTCTCCTCTCCATTTTTCCTCTCAATTTCCTCCTCCTTAACCCAGTTCGAGGAGGTATGTTGTATGTTATTTTTGTAATTTCCTGTCCCATTTTTCCTCCAAGTATACAAGTGATATATTTTTGGTAAATCTCAAGGCTTCATTTATTTATTTATTTTTTTTGGTGTATTTATTTTCCCCCCATCAATCTTTTCCTGTTCGGATGTGTATAAGTTTTTTTTATTAAATTTTTTTATAATTGTAAAGTCTTGTTTTTTTTTCCTTTTATATCTTAGATGAAAGGGAATAGATGGCGCTTTGATTAATTGTTCTTTCTTATTATTAAAGATTTCACTATTTTTTTGTATTGCTTTTAGTTTTCTTACTCTCCAGTGCGTCTTGTAATTGAAGTGTTGTCTCTCGGGGAAAAATAATAATAATAATAATAATAATAATAATAATAAGCTGTTCAATCTCATGGATCTTCTTTCCTCTTCCTGGTTGTGTATTGTCCTTTGAAAAGTTTCTTCTTTTTTTTTCTTTTTTTTCTTCTTCTCTTTATTATTTTTTTCATTCATCTCCTTCTACTCTTTCATCTTCATTCCTGTACATTTTTTCCTCCCTATTTTAAGTTAGTAAAATTATTTTCATTAGCAGGTAAGACAGAAATAATGTAGCCTTCTGTGTGATGTTATGAGGGCAGTGAATAAGTTAAAGTGATGAGTTAGGAGTGTGTGAGGAAAGGAGTAAAGTCAAGGGAAAAATAATAAAACCTTCAATATCCAATGAAAAAAAATCATATTGTATTTAAGTGTATCCTATTCGTAGAAGTGTATTGCTGAAGTGTACGTGTAGTATATATTGTATTACACTTTTCCTGGAATTCAACTCAAGAGTCACAAACAACTACACTTCATAGGAAACGAGTCATATGTATTACTTCTAACAATAATTTTCCTTCTTTTTCCCCTTTTATATTATTTCCACATACGGGATTATAGTGACATATAGTGATGGTGTGGAAAAGAAGAGGTGCAGTTAGTAGTAGTAGTGGTGGTGGTGGTGGTGGTGATGGTGGTGGTGGTGGTGGTGGTGGTGGTGGAAGAAGTTGTAAGAATCAAATTTATTAAGATATGTCGTAGAGGTCGAAGTCGTCTCTCATCTGTACCTTGTGTATCTTCCTCTGATTGTGATGCATCGATCCACAGCCCAGAACGTTCAGAAGGAGGTTTCTCTCCTCTCCTTGTCTCCCTCCTCCTGTCTATCTGTCTCTCTGTGTGTGTCTCTGCTCTCCTCGTCTCCCTCCTGTCTATCTGTCTCTCTCCCACCTGTCTTTTTGTGTCTGTCTCCCTCTGTCTCTCTGCGTGTCTGTCTCCCTCTGTCTCTCTGTGTGTCTCCTGTTTGTCGTTTTATATAGTGGTGCAATAAGAGAGAGAGAGAGAGAGAGAGAGAGAGAGAGAGAGAGAGAGAGAGAGAGAGAGAGAGAGAGAGAGAGAGAGAGAGAGAGAGAGAGAGAGAGAGAGGGTGAAAAAAAGTGAAAGAGATAAAGAAAACTCTAAACACAACCCGCCATTGGAGTGAGATTTACATTCTTGTGTACAAAAGATCTTTTTACGATACTCAAGCTGTTGAATTCACCTGAAATTTACTATACCAGGTGTTTTCCCTCTCTCCTTGACTTCCCTTTCAGACATGGGAAGGCAGAATGAATAGGAGTGGGAGCAGGAGATGGTAGGAGTGAAGTGCATGGGGGTAGGGTGAAGGGGGAGTGGAAGGAAGAGGTTAGAGAGAGAGAGAGAGAGAGAGAGAGAGAGAGAGAGAGAGAGAGAGAGAGAGAGAGAGAGAGAGAGAGAGAGAGAGGTGGATAATATAGGTAAGGGGAATAGCTAATGATGCTCCCAGGTGGTTTGGTCCCCATATTGAGGTGATTATGTCCCCAGGGTCAGGTGAGAAGGAAGAGGAGGAGAAGGAGACAGAGGAGGAGGAGGAGGAGGAGGAGGAGAGGAGGAGGAGGAGAGAGGAAGAAGAGGAGGAGAGGCAGAAGACGAAGACGAGGAATAGAGCAAGGAAGAAGAGGAAATATAATGATGAGAAGGGGGCTGGGTGGCTCTGTGGTATATTTTTCAGCTTGTGACATCAAGGTTGCCAGCTCGATTCTGGCTCACGGCAGCTTCTTGGTGAGAGGTAGCAGTCTCGTTAACCCTAGCAGGACTATATGGTCTATAGTTAGAAATTTAAGTTTTGTGAAAAAAGTGAATGTGTACTTTTTTTCCATTCTTACATCTATACTTACGAACTAGAGAGAGAATCAGCTTAACGCGGATAAATATGACATGAAGTAATTAATAAAAAACGTAAATGAACACACATACACACACGTCAAGTAATTAAAAGTAAGGTAACACATGGTAAATCACTTCCATCAGATACTGAAACTAGGTTAAGGTAAGGTATTCATTCTAACCTAACCGTCTTCATCTCCTTAGACTATTTTCACCCTAAGGTTATTTCTATTCCCTAATCCTGTTTCGTGACATGGAAGTCTTTGTCGATGAGGTAAAAGCTACTTAACACCTTACATTTTTACCTCATTTGCCTAATTGCTACTTAGCGTGTCTTGGGGCTGTGTGTGTTGACATCTTTGTGACCGTGAGGGATGGACGACAAGGAGGAGGAGGAGGAGGAGGAGGAGGAGGAGGAGGAGGAGGAGGAGGAGGAGGAGGTGAAAGAAGTCAATGTGTAGAAAAACGAAGCAAGTAGGAATTTATAGTGGAAAGTAAATTAGAAAAAGGAAAAGTGTGTTAGTAGATCACGAGAGAGAGAGAGAGAGAGAGAGAGAGAGAGAGAGAGAGAGAGAGAGAGAGAGAGAGAGAGAGAGAGAGAGAGAGAGAGAGAGAGAGAGAGAGAGAGAGAGAGAGAATAGGTACAAACAGAGAAGGTAGTCCAACTCTCCCTATGTGACTTAATCCCGCACTATGAAAATGCATGGGTGAGGGTGATTTTCCTACCAATAATTTCCTTTAAGTCTCCTCGCCAGTTTCCATTTTTGGCTCGCTTGTCGCCTCTCCCGTTATCAGAAGGAATAATAGACAAAGGAAGAGCAGGAAGGAAGAGCCGCAGGGAAGCATGAAGGAGAAAAGGAATACTGTAAAAAGAGATGATGAGGTGAAGGAAAATGAAAGGCTGAAAAGAGAAGTGGAAGTGTAAAAGGAGGAAAAGAGAGAATGTGAATGAGGAAGGAAAGAAGTAGGAGTAAGATATATATTTTTCCGTTTTTTTTCGTTTTTTTTTTTTCCTCCTTTATTTTTCATGTTTTTTTTTGCATCTTGTTTATTTTTCCTCCTATTCATTTTCCTCCTGTTTTTTCCCTGCTGTTTTTTCCTCCTGTTTATTTTTTTTCCTTCATATGACGCTGTTATTTTCCCTTCCTCTCGATCAGCTGAAGGAGATTTGCAACACGATTTTATAAAGTTTTAATTGGTTTTCCTAAAGTGACGATGGTTAAGTTGGTAGGCGAGAAAAATTTTACGATAAGGAAGTTTGATCAATTTTGAATATATATATAACTTTTTTTTTTCTTTTTCTTGTATGTTGTATGTGGTAAGATTTTGTAATTTCTTTCCTCCGGTGTGTGAAGTTTATATATATTTTTCCTCTTCCTCTTGCTCCTCTTCCATCTTCGCTTTTTTTTTATCCTTCCTTCATTCTCCTTTTTTCTGTATATTTTCTCTTTTCCTTATTAATTATTATCTCTTTGCATGCCTCCTTTCTTTCTCTTTCTTTCTTTATCTTACATTCTTTATCAATGTAATTTCATATACCTCATTTTTCCATAATTATCATCTTTTTCTCTTTTCTTTTACTCTTTTGTTTGTGAGGAAATTTTCCCGAAAGTTGTATAAATGAAGAAAAAAAAAGTTAATGAAAGTAGAAGAAACTTTTGTGGTGTGTTGTGTGTGACTTGTTTATGCATGGTAGGTAAACCCCTTTTTAATTTGAGAGAGAGAGAGAGAGAGAGAGAGAGAGAGAGAGAGAGAGAGAGAGAGAGAGAGAGAGAGAGAGAGAGAGAGAGAGAGAGAGAGAGAGAGAGAGAGAGAGAACTAGTATCCTGAACTGACAGGCTTATAGGTTCAAAAGGAGAACACCACCGGAAATAATCTAAAGGGATGTGGATAGGCCTCCTCCTTTTCCTTCTGTTCTTCCTCCTCCTCTTCCTCCTCCTCCTCCTCCTCCTCCCCCTCCTCCTCCCCCTCCTGCTCCTCCTGCTACTTTTATTGCTACTATTAAGCTATGGAAGAATAGTTTAATTTAACGGTTAATTGGAGCACATATAATCTGTCTGTCTTTCTGTCTGTATGTCTGTCTGTCTGTCTGTCTGTATGTCTGTCTATCGTTTCGTTAAATCGCTATACACATACACTTGGGTTTTTAGCATCAAAAGAGTTGTCATTTTAGGACAAACCGGAACCACACGGCTTAAGATCTTTCTCCCTTTATTCTACCTGTAACGGGGAGGTAAAGTCGTTTTAAAGGTTACATGTCATTTGATACACTTAAGTGGTTTGAGTCGGAAATTGTCTGAGTACAAAAAAGACTGGTGGGGAATTATCTTGAGTATGCAATGTCTTCAGTATCAATTGCCTGAGTATGAAATGACCTGCACCCGTTCTGAAAGGCCTGGTTGTTTGATTAAATTCCCTACGACCTTATTCACTTATTTTGTCCATCTCCCTCACTTCCTTCCTCGCTCTGCCTCTCTCTCTCCCTCTCTCTCGTTTACTTTACTTTCTCCAGTGATGTTCGCCTCCTTTCTCTCTCTGTCCCCTTGCTGGTGCCACGTCACGTAATCTCACTTTTATCTCATCTCCCCATCCTTGCTGTTTCCCTTGTTCCTACTTTCCTTACCATCCCCTCCGTCTCATACCTTCCCCCTACACTCATTTCCTTTACACATCGTTGCTTTATTTACAACACTATCTATGTATGTATGTCCTCACTGATTTAACATTACATTTTCACTCCTATCTTCTGTTGTTTTCTACCCTGGCGTTCTCATATCATCCTCTCCCTTACCACACACACTATTTTCATTTGTTTTTTTACACGTCGTTGCTTTCCTTATTTACACTTATTTGCTCCTTTACTCCTATTACCTAGTATCCTCTACGATGGCATTCCTTACGGTTTACTTACCTGTGTGTAGGGCTCTGGCTGCCGCGGAAACAGGAACACAGATGTCTAGCTCGGCCGTGGTGGTCTCTGGGTAGGTCTGTGACGGTGGTAAGAAACACCGAGGAAAGGCCAGAGCCGCGTCGAACCCCGGCACTGCGGTGAAGTAGATAGTTGTCCACGTACTTTCTCACCGCTGTCCTTACCTGTAGCGGGGGAAAGTAAAGACAACTGTAGAGGACATAAGGTGGAATGAGAGCAGGTAGATACAGGTGTTAAGTAGCGAGGTAAAGGGAACTGTAGATGATTTAGATGAATAGGAAGAGTTGAAAAAAAAGGTGGTTATAATGGAAGGTATAAGTAAGGGGATGACAGGTAAACAAAGGAAGGGTATTACGTAGTGTGAATACAATTAAGGGAGTGGAAGGGATAGTTAAAAGACTTTCGGAGAGCCAGGAATAGAGAGAGAGAGAGAGATGAAAGGCTGCAGGTAATATAAGCCTTAAACCTTTACTTTTCCCCGTACTCCTCTTACTAATATGAAGGGAACAATGTAACGAACCAAACACAAGTAGGAAATACGTAACAGGAACTAAAACATCAACACTAATGGATAATAAAAAAAAAAAAGCATAAAAAAACAGTAAAGGATGACACGTGGCGTCCTAAGGAGACAGCAGAAGTCCTATAGAGAGTAGGAGCTTATTAATTAGAACCTGAGAAACTCCTACCCTTTGAGACTTCACCTGTACTAATGGGATAGGATCGATGCGGCTCTCATTAAGGTTTGTACTTTGATCGCGAGTAAACTACTAAGCTTGCCACGCCTCAAGTAGCGGCCGGGGACTTGCTCGAACGGGTAGGGAGAATAGATGCTTGTCCAAATGGTCATTGAAGGAGAGTAAGGGAGATTGAGAGAGGGAGAGAGAGAAGGGGAAAGGAAGAGGGTAGGAGAGGTGAGAGACGGGGAGAAAGAGGGAGAGAGGGAGAGAGGGAGAGAAATAAAATATATCGGAAAGGCAGCTTGGAATTGTGAAGTCAAAATGATCTTGCTTCTAGGTATAAGTAGATGATTGCTTAAAATCTTTCCTTCCACACTTTACTGACTACCTACACCAGACAGTAGTAATTAAATAGTTGTCTAGCTTTTTTCTTCTTCTATTTTTGTTAAGAAATGTTACCTGTAATAATCTTTGTACTTCCTTACGTTTTCCTCAGAATAGTAATATAATAGTAGTAATAATAATAATAATAATAATAAAATATATGATGAGCCAACCTACAACATTTCTTTTTAAACCTAAGCTTCATCCCTTTACATAGCCTTCAGGAAGCTTTAGAAAATTAACATAGCTATAATTGCAAAGCGTAATCAGGTAACGGGGTGGTATAGAGGCCTTTCCCAGCATCATTATTTCACAAAGAAGGTTTGCTCATTCAGAGGTGCTAATTTTAGATCAGAGGAAACAGTAGGGAAACAAGATGGAGGAGGAAGTGAGGAGAGAGAGAGGAAATTAATGAGATGGGCCGCTCGTATTAGTGTGAGTATGTAGTTATTTATTTATTTTTTTTGTAATTACGTCTGGGAACAAATGTAGTGTGTGTGTGTGTGTGTGTGTGTGTGTGTGTGTGTGTGTGTGTGTGTGTGTGTGTGTGTGTGTGTGTGTGTGTGTGTGTGTGTGTGTGTGGTTTTATCTTTATATATTTTTAGACCAGCAAAGATCCCCCTTGGAAGGTGTGAATAAACATAACACTTGAACGTGATATTACAACATCCAGAAGCAGAATACCTTCAGTTTACCTCCTCCTCCTCCTCCTCCTCCTCCTCCTCCTCCTCCTCCTCCTCCTCCTCCTCCTCCTCCTCCTCCTCCTCCTCCTCCTCCTCCTCCTCTTCTGCGTTTCCATTAGCTTGATTTATTCGTGGTGCACAGTGATGTTCTCAGCTTACCGTCATCTCCTACACCTGCCACTTCAACTTCGCCCATAACAAGCCTCCTCCTCCTCCTCCTCCTCCTCCTCCTCCTCCTCCTCCTCCTCCTCCTCCTCCTCCTCCTCCTCCTCCTCCTCCACCTCCTCTGCACCCACTCACCTCGCCGTTAAGGAAGCAGTAGAGGAGGGCGATGAAGAAGCCCTGGAAGGAGGTGAGGAAGTGTGTGGCGTATGACCACAAACCGAATTCAGCCGCTGATCTGCCCAGCGGCGCCACGATCATGTTGAGGACGTTGGTGATGCCCAGCAGCGGCAGGAGTACGATTGCCGCCTTCACAGCCTTCCTACTCGTCCCATCCAGTCACACACAGCATGGAAAGGAAGATGGAAGTCGTGGTGTAAGGGAGATGCAAGGACAAGGAAGGAGAATCACATGTACACTCATTCCTGTCAACGTGAAAGGAAGAAGGAAAATGAGGAGATGGTTGTGTATAGGTATTCACTCTCCTCTCAGTGACTGCGTTTTGATACAGTCATTCTTAGTGTTTCCTGAAGGAGGCTGTGAAGTGACTTACCTGACTTGCAGAGCCTCGCTGGAGTTACTCTGCCGTAGCTTTGTCACCAAGACCCGAATGATGTTGAGCAGAAACACCATATTCAGCTGAGAAAGAAAAATAGAACAGAAAAAACTCCTATTAGATCACGACCATACATGATAAATAACCAATATGGCTTCCGAACACCATTTTTCTTACAAGCAAATTCATGAAAAATCTGTCAGTCTGTCTGTCTGTCTGTCTACTCGTATACCAGTAAGAACGGTTGAGTGGCTCAGTTGTAAAGAGTGTTAAGAGTGCTTGTCCCATGGTCCTTAGGGTACAGATTTTGCACCTTAAGAGTGACAAGTACTAATGAAATATGAAACGTTCTCTTGATACCTTAATGGGGTTGTATGAACTTATTTGCTTAACTGTTAGTATTTTTTTTTATAACTTTACATTAACAAGGGACTTTGTACATCAAACAACGTAAGTCCATGAACGAAACGAGTAGCAGTGAGTGAAAATGCGTCACTGTATTAATGCTGAAAAGGGTTATGAAGCATGTGAATCTAATTATTACTGCGGGAAATGAAATGGAAACACAAAGTTATAAATTCAGTGGAAATCATGAGTACTTGCTGATTCAACTGTGGTGGTGGTGGTGGTGGTGGTAGAGCGAGAAACAAACCAAGCAAACACTACGTAATTACATCGAAGTCCTTAATGAGAGCGAAAGTGTAGGTAGCAGCAATTTGTACGGGAGGAGATGCTAACTAAATTAACTTCTCCCCCGCCATCACACACTCAACACAGTCTCATCGTCTCTGCCCCTCGTCCTGGTGCTGACTGTCACTATCTATCCTAACTTGTAACTATCGTGTTCTAGTACTTCTTGAAAACACCTTAAACTACCTGGTGAAAAAGATTACTCATTGTCTATATTTCTATCCATGTGTGTATGTAAAGGTGCCTATCAGAAGAGGCAGGTGAGGTTACGTATAGAATAGTAACCAGAACATGTGATTAGCAGGTGATTAATAGGTGAGTAAGTATAAAAGTAGGTAAGTGTGTGAATAAGATATTAAACATTGCCACCTCTATCAACGCAGTAAGTTCAAAGGTGAGCGGTGAAACACAGAATCTTAAAAGAAATGTGTAATTATTTCGAAGGTATAACATTAATTGGTCAGCCTTTTACCGATAACATGTACAATATAACGCGTGTGGCACCGGCAGTAATCTCGCTTTTAATATTCTTATCAAATATGTCATGAATAAAAGTTACGTTGTTTCAGAGGGAGACCGAGTTATAAAAAAAATAAAAAATACGATTTAAAACTACTATCTTGTGTTTTTTTTCCTCGGTAAAATGTCACTCAAAACGAAACTATTCCACTGCAGTTAAATTTGCATCGTATAATTCATATTTACACTTGCTGAGTCTGAAGGCTGTCATGGCTTTCATTCAGGTGCACATTACCTCACGATTATTTAATTACTTTAAACCTGATTACCGAGGTGAAGAGCGTAATTAATGACGCATAATATAATATAAATTTTTGATTATATTTAGACGAACGCTATGCACTGTTAAGGAGTTGCAATGGACAGGTAGTTTATGTTTACTTCACCGTCACTGCTCACCTGTAATTAGATAGATTCACTTTACTAATTACGAAGGAGTCAGAGCAGGTAGCATCTTATAAAGGTTAGTCAGTCAACATATTTCCCTTTAAATATTATAATCTATTCTATTATATTTATTTTTACCTGTTTAATCAGTGTGTTTCCTTTCCCTCTTTGTCTATTTTTTTCTGTACTCGGTAACGTTCACTTTTAGTCATTATCTATTTATTTCCCATTTTTAAGTTTTCCTCCTTCTTTTATCAGATCCGCATTCCTTTCCATCCTTTCTGTATTTCCACTTTCCTTCCGTCTGATCTCTTCTCTCTGTTTCCCCATAAAATGCCATCTCCTGTTTCCTGCATCCGTCACTCCTTGATTTTTGTTTTCTTGTGTGTTTGTTAGTTTCTGAGTTTGATTTCTTTCCTATGGTCTGTCTATCTGTATGTCTGTTTTTTATTTGTCCTAACTAGCTGTCTATGTTTGTGTCTGTTTTTCTGTTTGTATGGCTGTTTATGTCTGTTTTTTTCCTCTCTCTCTCTCTCTCTCTCTCTCTCTCTCTCTCTCTCTCTCTCTCTCTCTCTCTCTCTCTCTCTCTCTCTCTCTCTCTCTCTCTCTCTCTCTCTCTCTCTCTCTCTCTCTCTCTCCATTTTAGTAATTCATTGCTAATCCCAGTTTTCAGGACCAGGTAAAAAATAGTGTATAGAAAATATTTTAATACCCGATTCCTAAATTAAGTAATTAATAAATACCTGGAGGCCTAGCCGGAGAGGGGGAGAGGGGAGAGAAGAAGAGGGGAAAGGGGAAGATGAGGGAAGGAGGGAAGGTAGTAAGAAGAGAGGATTAGTTAGAAAGGTCCATTTTTCAGGGAGATAAGGAGATAAGGAAGTAATAAGGATTAAGATTAGAGCTCCGTTGTGGTGTTGAAAATGGATGTGAGGGAGGATGTGGATAATGTGGTGGAAATTATGGATTGTTGAGGTAGTGGTAGTAGTGGTGGTGGTGGTGGTGGTGGCGGTGGTAGTGGTGGTGGAAATGGTTGAGAAATTGTTTATATGTAGGATTCTGAAAAGCCAAACGTGTCACTATGTATTATGTTAAATCATTGTGTATTTATTAGAGAGAAAGAGAGAGATCCCCCTTCCCTCACACACACACACACACACACACACACACACACACACACACACACACACACACACACACACACACGTACACACACTCACCGATATGACAGAGAAGCGTGGCCCCTCCAGGATCCAGAAGTAGGAGGTGAAGTTATACCCCCACCAGCACCTGTAGGAAAGAACACCTGTTACACCTGTTTACATCCCTTACTTAACACACAACTCACCTGTCCGTAATTATGTGTAAACCCAAACCTCCATAATGGCTTTTTTTTTTCTCGTCTCCGCGGCTAATTCTGTCACTCTTTAAATTTTATAGCAACTCACACGAATAATTAAAGGGAGGGAGGAGAAAAGGTTAATAGAATAAGGTTTCGGGGAAAGCTACACAATTTTTTCTCCCGTCCGACCCTCATAATTCTGCCCCTGAATATACACATTAATGAAAGAGACACAAGAAAAAAAAAAATAAATAAATAAAAAAATTAAACCGGTCGTGTCATATTCATATTTTCCGTGAAAGTGCTCACATCTCATGAAAACCTCTATTGAATTCCCAGGAGTATACAATAGAAACCTGGGTAAGATACAATAGAAACCAAGGTATTGTGTGGCATTACTTACTTACACGAAGTTAACAAACCGCCTTTACAGCTTGTCATGAGCAATAGAAGAGAAAACACAATAATGAAAGAGAGTTATTTACACCTGAGTATCACCTTACCTTGAGCTGCCGTAGTGCATGGCGGTGGCAGTGGCCCAGGCAGCTGTCATGAGCACAGGCACGCCCCACCCCACTGCATGATACACACTGTAGTAGAACTTATGCTGGAACACCGTCACTGTGGCAGGAGGAAAGAGAGTACCGGGTTCAGTGAGAGAGAGAAAGAGAGAGAGAGTCGTTTGGTAATTCTATCCGAGTGTGTAAGTAAGGGTGGCAGAGTGTGTGGTGGTGGTGGTGGTGGTGGTGGGTGGGTAGAGAGGGAGAGAGAGTAGGAGGTAAATGGAAGATGTGTAGGCGAGTGGAAAAAAAATATAATCTACAGAAAGTACGCTTTTAGAGATAAAGTAAGGCGTGGATGGGAAATGAACAGGGGCGAGGTGTGTGGAAGGAAATCTTACATCTAAAACACTCTGACATATATAACAAACACACGCTGGGGGAGGAAGTGTACATGATGGCGTGTTGCAGAGGTGAATGTGTACATCAGTTACGTATGCCAGACAGGTAACGCTAGAGGTGTCATAAGGTAGCAAAGTAAGGCAGGTGGGAGAGACAGTGAGTGAAGGTAGAGGTAAGAGAGAAGACGAGAAAGTTAAGTGCATTGCAAATTGAAAATAAATAATATCTTCCTCTCAACCTTCAGGAAGATGGAATAAGAGGAACTAAAAGCATCTCTCTAAGTAGCAGAATTAAAGGAACTTAAATATGGGTGAGTGTGTGATGTGGTGAAAGGGATTAGGGGGACGAGGAGGGGGACTTCAAAGTAAATAAAAGATGTAGTGATTAGCGCTGGTTTGTAGATGAGGGAAAGATGAACTGTGATGTGAATATGGAAGGGAATGAGTAGTGGTTATGTGAGGTTTATAGAGCTAAGGAGAGCTATCCAGGTCACTCATTAGGAAAGCAGGAAACTCAGCAGCGACCGGGTGACCTAACGTGGAAAATAAATTGTGTTGCCCCCAGCGTTGGACAGCGTGGACGATTGACTGTTTTGCATACGAGTATAATATTATGCAAAACATCTCGCTAAAATATGCTTCGTGTTATTCAGTAGGACGTGTGTGTCTGGGTGATTATTATTATTTTTTTTAGTTAATTTGGTTTAGTTTTATTTTTTTTTAAATTATATTTTTTGTTTGATGTATTTATTTCCTAGGTTTTTAGTTTTGTTGATGTATTGTTTGTCTGTTTCTTTCTGTGAAGTCTGTGTGTGTGTGTGTGTGTGTGTGTGTGTGTGTGTGTGTGTGTGTGTGTGTGTGTGTGTGTGTGTGTGTGTGTGTGTGTGTGTGTGTGTCTCGTTTCAGTTGAGTTAAAAATGTGTGATCTTGTATTTATTTATTCTCTTTGACAACGAATGGCTGAGTGTTAAAAGTTTCCTCTCGTTAATACCACTCGCAACACTTTGATTTCAGATAACATGTATGCAATATTTCCAGCGTATAAGTTTCACACATATCTGTTTCGCTTTAAATATTGATCAATTTTACCTTCCAAAGAGAGTACATAGTTTTCTCTTTCGCTTCCACTCACTACACCTGGATATTTAATAGAGTGTTAACTGCCTCCCTTTATATCTGCTTTTAAGGTAGGAAACACGTGGATGAGTTTTGATTGCACGCATTAACATCACTCGACTTTAATCCAACAGGTAGAACAGGTGTGAATTTATCGTACAACTAGAACGCAGAATATTAATTACGTTATATAACAAACAGGTCATTTAATTTTCCAGATAGAATACACATCTGAAATATCGTCCTACAGGTAGAAATACACCTTTAATTATCTCATACTGTTACATCACACACCTGTAAATCTTGTAGAGGTAAAACTCACCCATGATTATATCCTTCAGGTGGAAAACATGATTATAATTGTGTAATGCAGGTAGGACACACACCTTTAATTTTGTTGCAATAGTAAGACACACCTGTAATTTTATGCAGGTAGGACACTCACCTGTAATTTTGTTGTGCAGGTAGAGCCCCTCGATGAACATCCACATAAACATGGCCGTGCGGGCGTACTCCAGTAGCACGTAGGACGCCTCACAAAGCACGGGCTGTGAGGGGGGCGGGGGGGGAGGAAGGAGAAAAGGCACGTGTGTTAGGTGACAGGTACAGTAGAACACACACACACACACACACACACACACACACACACACACACACACACACACACACACACACACACACACACACACACACACGTACTGTAATATCAGTACAAATTAGGAATACCATGCTTATGAAATATGTAAAAAAATTCCTCCTCTCCATAAATTACTTTTTGTGTTCTCAGAATGTAAGTGGAGGCAATTATGCAAAGCGAACACACACACACACACACACACACACACACACACACACACACACACACACACACACACACACACACACACTCTCTCTCTCTCTCTCTCTCTCTCTCTCTCTCTCTCTCTCTCTCTCTCTCTCTCTCTCTCTCTCTCTCTCTCTCTCTCTCTCTCTCTCGTACTCTCTCCCAACAAAATATTTATATACTCAGGAAAATCTGTGTACTACGATGTACTTAAATAACTTACAACATTATTCTTCATAATTGATTAAAAAGTCTTCGCTCAGACTCAAAAATTAGGCAACTTCACAACTTTTCCTCCACCGAACAAAATTCTTAAGTATTCCCTTAAATCTTCTTACCTGGCCGGGTATTATGTAAGAGGTGATGTCTTCAGTGGTGTGTGAGGCAGGTGTGTATTCACACTCACCCCACTCACCCCTCTCTTCCCTCACCCTTAAATGGGGCGCTAATCTTATACTTATTTCTATTTCTTCATGCATATTCACCCCATTTACTCTCTATTTATCTATCTATCTATCTATATCTATCTATCTCCTCCCCTTCTCCTTCAAAGCACTTCTAAATGTATTCCCTCTCCCGTCTCCTTCTCACTCTCCCCTCTCCCTCTCCCTCTCACTCTCCCCTTTCTCTCTCGCACTCTCCCCTCTCCCTCGGCACCTTATCGAGTGTTTGGATGCTTCGTGTTATTGATATGCTGGCTGCGTCTCGGGTCATTGCCTCTATGAGCGGCGTGGTAGCTAATTCCAAGACGCCATAACAATTACAACCTTGTCCGGAAGCATCATGACCTCGGCGCCGTGTATACCTGAGGTCATGAGGATTTCCATATTGGGGAAACACCTGCGCTGCATATACGTGAAAATTATGTGAAAAAAAGTTTGAATGTTGTGAATGTGTTGCTTTAACCTGAACGATACCTTAGTTGAATTTCTATTATTTAATTATCTATTTTTTTTTTCAAAGGCCACGAAGATTAAGGGCCTCATGCTCCTCCTCATGCTAGACTTAGATGGTCCAATAAGTTCAAGAAAACGAGTTATACCAAATTTCACCGGTAGAGGGATGCACCAGGATTTTCTTCCTCTATAAAGTATACCTTCCCATTGGTTGTTTTATGCGGCACTCGGCTCATGTTCTCCCTTATGCGGTATTCGGCTCAGGTTCTCCCCTTTGCGGTACTCAGCTCAGGTTTTCTCTTGTGCGGTACTCGGCTCATGTTCTCCCTTAGGCGGAACTCAGCTCAGGTATTCTTACACTGACTGTTTAACATAACTACCTCGAAGAATACAAAATTGACTTCAAAATGTATCAGATAATAAGATTGTGACGCCAAAGTTCAAGGCCTAAACTCAACCTGATGCCCAACAGGTAAACAAAGAGGGGCTATAATTGCCCTTCTGTCATTCATGTATTCAAGACAAAATTAGTTTTCCCTTCATATTAGCTGTTTTGAAAATGTGGAGCAGTCGAGGCCTAGAGAGCCCCTCCATAAACCCCCTGAAAATGGGGCTGAGAAACGCACCTGAGGGAATGAAGACGGCGAGATTAACTTCTTTCATTACCTTCATTTAAGACCATCAAATATGTCTCCACTAGAATGAAAAGAAGGAAGAGAAAACATAAGAGAAACGGAGAATAAAGGCAAAGAGACAGGATTGTAGTAATATGTAGTGACTGGGTTTAGAGTTTCTTTGTATGACCGAAGTTGTGTAAGAATTATTATGAATAGTAGGTTTTAACACGAAGAATAGAGGCTAAGCTTGAGGGTTTAGTATGTTGTTATTATACTGTCTATTTACCTTTAGAGCTTCTGTAGGCTTTTATGTTTTATGTTAGGCGCTTGTAGTCGGTCTTGTCTGTGTCGGTGAGAGGACAATCGGATTCACATATATACAAGATCCAATGACAATTTCAAGATGTGGTAGATCTGTATAGGCTTTGGATCTTAGTTGATTCTGGGATTAGGACGGAGAGGGAAGGAGAGAACTGCCAGACATTGACTAACCAGTGACCAAGAATATAATATTGGCTTGAATTTAAATATATGATGATGATGATTGAGTGAAAGTATAAATCTGGGTTATATGACACGTTAACACGGTAATCTTATTTGTTAGGTATTATTGCAGTACTAGCCACGCCGCGCCGCTCATTTTACTACTAGGTATGAGAAGCTAAAATCGATGTAATACTCATAATTACAGGTAAAGCACGTAAACCTACACCTGACTGCGTACTATATACCAAGCAGGTGATTCTTTCCGATCACTTACAGTACCATATACTAACAAGTCTTTTAGAATGTCTGCCGCGTTTAGTGAGGTTTGGAGACGCATCTTTACCTAACCTAACCTAACCAATTATTCTACTCGACAAGTTCTTCTCCTATGGGTTGGTTTGGACTGAAATATTCACGTCGCGACTTCCCTTTATATTACCTGGTGCGTGTTTAGGTCAGGAGGTACATGGTTGGTAGTTTTGGGAGTGAAAGGGGTCACTATATACTATACTCCTTTGATTTGACCTCACTAAAACATGGCGTAGTTATAATACTTTCTAGAAATATAAAAGGTAGAAAGAAAATCATGTGTGTGAAAAGTACCGTGTGTGTGTGTGAGGTGTGTTAGGTTGTCGCCAAGTTGAAGTAAATGACTGCTATATATTTTGTGGCCACAGGTAAACTTTTCCCATTATGTAGAAATATTTTGCCACTACCTATCCAAAATGGCAGGTAGTTTTTATTATTTTTCCTCGCAGCGTAAAAATAAATGACCACTACCTATTGTAAACCAAAAGTGTAGGTTGGTGGAGTTGAAACAAACTTGGCAAGCTTGGGATAGGTTTAGTTGGGCTCAAAATACCGGACCATTGTACTGTTTGGCTCTTCGTTCCTTGTAAATATCTGTTCATGGCGCTTGGGAGTGTCATGGGAGTGCCTGGGAGATAACAACATGGCCATTAAGTATTATTTATTACAAGCAAGATAATTGACTCCGTACACGTAGTAGTTTACGAACCCGAATACAATAACCCTTTGCATATCGTAACCTCGGTATTTGATTCCGCACAAAAGGTGTATTGTGTGTTTCAACCAACGTTATTTTTTTGTTGAAGGTGTAATGGAAATAAACTAAAGATACGTACAGTTGATACATTTTGGTATGTAGATGATATTTTCATAGAATGTTCATATTTTGATAACTTCAGCATTTTTCATCTTAAAGAAAATAGATACACGTTGCTTATTTATAAATGAATTTTCTTGAAACATAATCAGTGATCAAGTGAGTAGATGAACCATTAATGATTAGAGAGGGAAGGATGGCCGTTCACTATGATTCAGGACCACGCAATTAGGGTGTTGAGGGACGCTGCAGCCTTCGTTATGTCAACCTAAGGAAGTACTTAAGGTCGTTAGCGAGTCACTGACGTAATGAGCTTAACTTTAGTAAACAGCTTAAGTTTTTGGGTCTCAAAATTTTTTGAAACTCGACCTCTATGGAAGCGATTTTTTTTTTGTATATATATGCATGTGTGTATGTGTGTGTAAAATCACTCAACTGGTCTTCTACTACTACTACTACTACTACTACTACTACTACTACTACTACTACTACTACTACTACTACTACTACTATACTACTACTACTACTACTACTACTACAAGTCATGGTAGCAGCAGCAGCAGCGGTGGTGGTGTTGGTGCTCTCAGACTCGTATTCAGAAAAGTCTCAGAGGAGCACCGAATGACCCCCGACAGAGCGGCTTACGTGTCCCCAGGGGCAAGAAGGCGACATTTCCCTAACCCTTTGGGGGGAGTGGCGGGGGTAGGGGGCAAGGCAGGCTGGATGCCGGGAATGTGTAACTTTAAGGTTGAGCCAAATAGTGGAGGTGAAATGTGGAGAACTTGCTGTAGCTATGTGTCTGGGAGGGTGAGGAATGGATGAAAGGCTACATCCAGACACTGTGCCAGGACTCGACTTGATTCCAGGCTTCATCCTCATCCTCGTGTGCATAAGTAATGGCGGAGGAGATTGAGAGAGGAAATTTTGCACCTGTGTTTTATATCAATGAAACCTGATTGCTGCATTCCGCCCACCAAGGCACAATTTCAGCCAGTCAAACTAGTATATGAAATCATGTCGAATATTGTAACTCAAAACACGTAACTAAATCAATAAATGCCGCGGTCAAAATGTGTCAGTACAAAATCAGTTCGGAAAAAATTATCTATAGTGGGTGTGAAATTGTTGCATCGATTGTCATGTCTCATTCCTATAACTGCATTTCCACGCATTTCCACGCCACGCACGGAACAACCCAATGGAAACACCCACACGAGAACCAGTTTTGTGGCGAGTCTCTGAAAATACGTTGGCTGGAAACTGAAGTAACAGGAGAGAGAAGCACAGCAACAGACT
>JAPQNM010000020.1:120274-142774 GCA_029783475.1 Metacarcinus magister
AAAATATAAGTCGTGGAGCCAAAAAGATACTTGTATATATCATGAAACGGGAAAAAAAACAACAGAAAAAATGTCTTAATGATGTACAGGATAAATATAAAGAATAATTACTGAAGCAAAGAAGACAATACAAAGAAAATGATAGATACATAATTAATTGAGTATAAATAAAACACGAAATAGTCAAGTAGAAAATCATAATAGTTTGTGAAGAATCTATCTATTTACTTATCTATCTGTTAATGTACCTGTCAATTCTGTATTTATCTATCGAAATAACTGTCTATTCTGTCTATAAATAAACTTCCATCTGTCTACTGTCACTATTGTATCTCTTTTAACAAAACTTTTAGTACCGTAACTTCTACAATACATTCGGGCAACATTCTCCTCTTGCTATCCTTGTCCTCTAGTAAATGTTCTCGAGTAAATGTTCCTACACAACATGTTCACTCCCTTCCTCGGTGCGTGAGGCTTGGAAGGGGTTGCGTGGCGTCCGGTACACGGCGATTCTGTGCTTTCAAGAGCCGTGACGCGCAGTAAAAGCTACCCAGTTCAGTGTTTTGTTTGTGTGTTAAGGTCTGTACGTGAAGCTAAACTACTCCTACATGTACTGTTAGATCAAAGATAGTGTTGGCTCTAGTGGAGGAAGTTTATGTGTGTGTGTGTGTGTGTGTGTGTGTGTGTGTGTGTGTGTGTGTGTGTGTATGTGCGTGTGTGTGCGTGTGTGTGTGTGTGTGTTGAAATAGAACATCGTTGGTTGTATTGGTTTTAAAAGGTATTACTAATGTGATTTGTGAAATGAAAGAGAATTATTAATGATGAGACAACCGGGAAAAAAATATAGTTGAATAAAAGAATAAAAAGAATGAGTTTATATATATATATATATATATATATATATATATATATATATATATATATATATATATATATATATATATATATATATATATTACACGACTGTGGCTTCACTTTCCTCACAAAGCCGGAAAACTGTACTCAAAAGATTGACTTTTTTTCGAAACCAACCAAAAAATAAATAAAATAAAACACAAGGTAAAACAATATAAAACTCTACGACTTTTGAGAAGAATATGTTTTTTGTTTCCCTTACTAAACTTGTCCAATATCTCACTTGTTTTCCCTCCTCATACCTCACTTTTTTTCCCCCTCTATACACCCGTTTCCCTATAAATTTCAAGGGAACAAAACACAGAGGAATTACATTTAGGGTGAGTTACTGCAGACTTTCCTTGCCACACTCACCCTTATGGCGGTCTAAGGGTCGTAAAGAGAAGAAAGAGACCCAGGGCATGTAATATTTGCTTTATGAGAGAGAGAGAGAGAGAGAGAGAGAGAGAGAGAGAGAGAGAGAGAGAGAGAGAGAGAGAGAGAGAGAGAGAGAGAGAGAGTCTATTCTGCATAATCCAAAGTGCTATATTCAGCCAACAGGTAACATTTTCCTCCTATTATTCGTGAGATATTTTCGGTTTTTCCCTCGTTTTTTGCCCTTTTTTCTTCTATCATGGCACACACACACACACACACACACACACACACACACACACACACACACACACACACACACACACACACACACACACACACACACACACACACTTTGATTACACCTTTCCCCCACTATTTTCTTCTCTGCCACTGCGTACCTAACAAACACCCACAAAGGAAGCCATTGATCCAGTCTTTTTA
The DNA here is from genome assembly GCA_029783475.1 of Metacarcinus magister. Lineage (NCBI taxonomy): Eukaryota > Metazoa > Arthropoda > Malacostraca > Decapoda > Cancridae > Metacarcinus > Metacarcinus magister. Next base: position 121,988 of record JAPQNM010000020.1, read on the forward strand.
CGATCTCTATGCATCGTTTGTGGTGATTTTTATAACTTTCTCCTCCATGGTAATATAACTTTGACCCCTTTTCATTGACCTTATAACTTTTCCCGCTCATCTGCATGTATATTAACAGCTTTACATACATAGAGACAGAATATACAAAAGGATACGTATATGCAAATCCTAATAAAGAGAAGGAAATGAAAGATAGATATATATAAACAGAATATACAGAATGAAACGCATATAAAAATCATGATAAAAGATAAGGAAATTATAGGAAAATATATATACAAAAATGGGGCGTTAAATGATTTTGTATTTATATATAATTTCAAGTTAGGTTTAAATTCCACTAACTGGCGACAGATTCGTGTATGTATTTTTCGTCTTCTGGTGATGTCGACCTTATTTCCCGCCTATAACAAAGGGCGCAGGTCGTCTTTGTGCTCCGCTGATGTAGAACGAGGGGGGGAAGGGAACGTTGGGGGGCGGGGTGACGGGGTGAGGAATTCTATTTCCAATTTTCTCCTCCCTTGTCGAAATTTGGCCGAAAGGTATCTTAGGATTGGTGGAGAACTAGGTATGTGTGTGTGTGTGTGTGTGTGTGTGTGTGTGTGTGTGTGTGTGTGTGTGTGTGTGTGTGTGTGTGTGTATGTGTGTGTGAGATGGCTTAAGGTCAACACTCCCTCGCTCCCTCCCTCACTTTGCATTAATTACTTATCTTCATATTATTCCCTGTTTTGCTGTAACCTAAATTCTATCTTCCATCAGTGAAATCAGCTTCGTTCAGCACTGTAAACATGGCTATATCATCCTTAACATTGTCAAAACTAGTATACAAACAGACATTTATTTCCTTAATGCCTTTACATTGCATCTTCCCTTATCAGTTAAATGTAAGTGTTAGTGTGAATACAGCTCATAACTTGTCTCCTACAACTGTATATTGCCTGTCGGAGTATTCTGTGTAGTGGAAATGGGAACAATATCACCTCATGTTCCCCAAATGTTCCTGCGAGACAGTGCGTTGGACACTTTGATGGAAACGGCTTCAGTTTGGACTTTACTGAATGGCATTGGTGGATATTAAGGGCGTGAGTTGAGGCACCCGTACACAATTCTGCTGAGCTTAACTGGACCTCTACAACTGATTGCTGTCTGTGTGTTGGAAGCAGTTACTGGGCTCGTTATGAGATGTCACTTATGTATGTATGTATGTATGTATGTATGTTTGGTTCAGATGGTGTACACAACTTTGGTACTTACGTGGGTGTACGTACATAGGAGCTGGTGCTCACTTCCCTTCCCTTTCCCTTTTGTCATTTTTGTTCTTGTAGCAATTTTCTGTAACGATACAATTCTGGCGGAACTTTTACAAACAGAAAGTTAAAAAAGTTTTGTGTGTGTGTATGTGTGTGTGTGTGTGTTATTATGTGTGTGTATGTGTGTTGTTATGTGTGTGTGTGTGTGCAGCAGCTCCTTCTTTACTCCCAAGCCGGTGTAGGTAGCTTCAGGGCACAGGGGAAGGGGGGTGGGGGGCAGGAAGACATCAAAAGGGCTTTCTCTCTCTCCGTTTCGCTTTTCTTTACTCCTATTTTTCATATATTCCCCTCGCTTTGTCTTCTTTCTTATTCATTTTTGTTTTCATTCATCCTCTCATTCTCCAAGTATGCTCTTTAGTAGTGAGGAAAACAAGGTTATAAAGTCCATTTTCTTTCCCTCTAACACTGAAAAAAGGTCAGATGCAGAAGACCAATTCGTTTAAATATTTTTATTTTTTATTTTTTAATTTTTTAATTTAAAATTTTTTTTTATTAGTATTCCGACCTTTCGTTGTGAGAATATTCGTGGTTCTTATAATAATTGGTTCTGAAGGAGTTCGGTTCTTAAGATATTTGGTTCATTTGGTTCTATATAATTACTTCAAACAGCATTAGAACACTTTTCATTTATACTTGTGGTTCTAAGTCTGGTACTGAGGATTTTTTTTATGGTGTTAAGGATTTCCGGGTTTTGGGACATTTAATACTGAAGCCTTTCGGTCCTCAAGACAATTCGTACTCGAGATGTCTGGTACTCGTGTTTTCCGCATCAAACATCTTGAGTGCCAAATGTCTTGAAACCATTCTTATAAAACCGTTCTGGTATAATTCCATCAGGTTGTCCATATGTCTTCCTTATATATTTCTTTTCCTTTATTAAAAAAAATGTCTGAAATCATAAGTGTAGACAGGAATTCATTTTTTTTATATTTTCTAACGATATATTTTCCATAACAATTTTTATTTTTTTTTTTATAATTTTTACATTTCTTCCCCTCTTTTTTTCCCCTCACTTTTTCTTCCACCTTTTCCTTGCACCTTTATTTCCTTGATCCTTGAGGTGCAGTGTCATAGCCTTGCTTTAACTCCCTTTCATCTTAAGTCCCCCCTTCGACCCTCTTCCTTCCCCCTCCACACCACTTCTCTCTCTCTCTCTCTCTCTCTCTCTCTCTCTCTCTCTCTCTCTCTCTCTCTCTCTCTCTCTCTCTCTCTCTCTCTCTCTCTCTCTCTCTCTCTCTCTCTCTCTCTCTCTCTCTCTCTCTCTTTCCTTTCCTCACCTCACTACTCCTCTCCTGTCTTCCCTTCCTCCTTCTCCTCCTCCTCCTTCTCCTTCTCCTCCTCCTCCTCCTTCTCCTCCTCCTCCTCCTCCTCCTCCTCCTCCTCCTCCTCCTCCTCCTCCTCCTTCTCCTCCTCCTCCTCTTCCTCCTCCTGCGTACTCTCTTTAATGACCTACTTTTTTGGGTTATTCTCTTTCATATCTAGTTCTTTTTTTTTATTATAAAGTTGATTATTTAACACCTACATTGGTTTAGTCAGACAAATTTTCCAGGGAGATTTTTTTGCTTCTACGTGTTATATTTATAATTAACACCTCTCTTAGCCTTTGTATGAGAGAGAGAGAGAGAGAGAGAGAGAGAGAGAGAGAGAGAGAGAGAGAGAGAGAGAGAGAGAGAGAGAGAGAGAGAGAGAGAGAGAGAGAGAGAGAGAGAGAGAAAAAAAAAAAATGCCTCCGTTTAACACAGCTTACAGTACTTAGGCTCAAAAAATATTCCATTAACAAATATAAAAAATCGTTACAAAATAAAAAACAAAAAAGAAAAAATATACGTAATCAAAGGAGAAGGAGTAGGAAAGGAGGAGGAGAGGAAAGGAGGAGGAGAGGAAAATAGAAGTAAGAGGAAAGTTAAGAATGGAAGGGAACTGCCGGTCATTGAAATTGCAGAGGGAACAGGAAACTTAGTAGTAGCATCAAGGGTGTAAATCCCATTGGGACGGATACGTATGTGTAAGTGAATCATTACCACCATTGAACTATTACTGAACCTATGTCCTGTACCCTGGAAATGTTGCGTTGCCTTACCTTAACCTCCAATATCCACTGAATAACAAAACACTCAAGGGACGAACGCGTATTGCCATTTAAGTTTACATCGAGTACAAACCTTCAGAAAACGGGAAATACATGTATATCACGTGTATTATCCAGCGGGAAGAGTACCAATCGTGTATTCTTCTATTGTTGGGAAGTAAAAATATTGGTTCTAGTAGGACAAAGATGAACGGGGAATGATAATAATGGTACATAGGGTCCTCTTCGACTTTCTGAGGTCAGTCATTTCTTTCGTCAACAATTCCTTCTTTTATCCCTCTATCCTAGCTCCTCCTTCCCTCCCTCTCTCCTTTCTTCCCTCCCTCATTTACTCACTCTATACCAATTACTTAGCCTCTCATCCCTTCCATCTACCTTTACTTCCATTCTATATCCTTTCCTTAATCAGTCCCTCTACGACCTAATTCCTTCCCTCCCCCTCCTCCTGTCTTCCTCCTCCTCCTCCTCCTCCTCCCTTTGCTCTCACCGTGTTGTCGATGCCTTGCCGCGAGGTGTTGCTGTTGGTAGCGGAGTAGCCCACTATGTGACCTCTTATGATGGCTTGATCGATGTACAGGACCAGACGAATCATAACCTGGATCAGTATCGCCACAAACAGGTTACGGTGAATTCTCGTCCGGTTGTTCTTGAGGCTCCTGGAAAATAGAAGTGATTCAGGTTGTTAGTATTACTGTGTTAGGGAAAATTTGAGTATGTATTTGAGTTTTATTATTAATTGAGTATGGTGACGGGGTAAAATGAGTAAAGGTTTTGGGGTTTAGTAATATATTGGGTCTTAGGAAAGTGAAATAGTCCCCCCTGCTGGTGATACTTTATTTTTTTTTGTGTGGGGGAAACTGAGGAGAATGACCAGCTTATGTGGGTAAAAAAAAATTCCCTTAATGAGTCTGCGGTGAAATTTATGTATATTGTGAAGACGTAAGCTTGGTAATAAAGCAAGATTACGTAGATTACTCTTGGAAGGAACGCTCGTGCTGGTACACCACACACACACACACACACACACACACACACACACACACACACACACACACACACACACACACACACACACACACACACACACACACACACACACACACACACACACACCGGACAAAATACTCAGGTAACATCTTCCTCATTTTAGAGCAAATCAATAAATGAAAAACTTGAAATGTAGGAAGAAGGAAGAAGTACCAGCCTCGTCTCTCCCTTCCTCCTTCCCTTCCTCCCTCCCTTCCTCTCTCCTTTCCTCCTTCCCTTTCCTCCTTCCCTTTCCTCCTTCCCTTTCCTCCCAACCTCGGCTTTGTTGTCAGGTGATTGAACGAGGAGGAGAGGGAGGTGAGGGTGGTGGTTGTGGGTGGAGGAGGAAGAAAGGAGGTGGGTTGTGGGCGCCATAATAAAGGTGGTCGTAGCTCTCAGGAAGATAATGAAAATTTAAGGAAGTGATTAGGTGATTAAGATAAATTAAGCTTCATTATTACTGTTCCTTATTATCATTATTATTATTATTATCATTATTATTATGAGAGAGAGAGAGAGAGAGAGAGAGAGAGAGAGAGAGAGAGAGAGAGAGAGAGAGAGAGAGAGAGAGAGAGAGAGAGAGAGAGAGAGAGAGAGAGAGAGAGAGAGAGACATTGATTTACGTTTCCAAAGCAGCTGCACAATTCATTACCAAAGACCACAATTTACACACACACACACACACACACAAACACACATACGACATCAATTTCTACATCATCCCTCCCTCCCTCCCTCCTTGTGCTCCTCCTCGTCCAACATTTCATAATAACAGAAGTGTCGGAAACAGGAACAGACTCCGTGCGTCACTACCTCTCGCGGAAATTGCCTTTGTCGTTACGTCATGATTAGATAAACATAACATTTTGAAAGGAGTTGTCGCTGGTGGTATAGCAGGTTATTGTCCCTCAGTCCTAGAAGCGTTATGGTGGAAAATACATAGGGATAGTATAAAGTTTTCGTACCTAAGACAAGCATTGGTTATCTAATAAGTTTTTAGTACATGTTATTTTTCTCTTTAGTATTAATATTTAGTATAAAATGTTCATGTTTTTATATATTTTTTTTCCCCGTCTTGTTTGTTAGAGTTACAGATGGGTAGGTGGTGGTAAAGCTTTTTCTTCTCTTCCACTACATGTAACTTACCTCCAGTTCAGAACATGTGAATATTTCCCTATCCTTCTCCTCTTCCCTTCTCTATCCTCCTGCTCTATTTCCTCTCTTCCAACATTTCCTCTCGCCTATCTCTCTCCGTTTTATTTCTCTTCCTTGCTCTCCTAACGCATCTCCTTCTCTTTTCTTTCCTCTCCATTTCACAAATAGACCTCTTGCGTTTCTCTATTTCTCCCTCTCTTCCACTCTCCCTCCGTCTCTTCCACTTGCATCACCTCCTCTCCTTCCTTTATTCCCTCGCGTCCCTCCTCCCGCCTCCCTCCTCCCTTCCTTCCCCTCTGCCTATCAACATGCCATTACCTGCACTAATGAGCATGTTTCCTTATTGCTTAGCCACATAAACAGTGAAGCGGAATCCTCGTTTAAAGGAAAATTCTGAGGAGGGAAAGTTAGCTGAAGGGAAAAACCTGTTGTAACATGTACCCAAATGGTCTTAGGTTGTAAAGTTGTGTAGGATTTATAGTCTTTGTGGAAAATTTTCTCTCGTCCTTTTTAAATTTGTGTGTTGTTTTGCGTTTCTCTCCCTCACGATATATAGAACAAGTTATAGGAATAGTAAGGATTTTGTTGTTTATAGTTAACAATAACACTGCGATGAGAGAAAGAAAATGTAAAGGAGATAGAAATGTGATCTACAAACACAATGATAGATAGATAAGTAAAAAAAAAAAAAAATCCTTAGTGACCAAAAATACATGAAGAAAATGATTCCTCACTTTTACCTTGAGAATGATAATCAAAAACTTTAAAGAAAGGAAGGAGGAAGCGACAAGTCAGGTCAACAGCGGATGAAATACGAACGTAAAGAAAGTTTGTCGCAAAGTTTAATGATTAAAAATGAAATATATATATGAAAAAAAAATAATATTGCTTTCATTGACAGAGGAATATGTGGACTGAATTTTAGAGTGAGAAGGAAATGTTGATATTATATGCTGTCCATCTATTACTGATCCTGATGAGAGAGAGAGAGAGAGAGAGAGAGAGAGAGAGAGAGAGAGAGAGAGAGAGAGAGAGAGAGAGAGAGAGAGAGAGAGAGAGAGAGAGAGAGAGAGAGAGAGAGAGAGAACTGCAATAAAAAAGTCACCTCTATGGATGCAGTTTTCTATAATTGACATCTAATTACTTTTACGACACGTTTCTCACCTAGGTCAGACTGCATCATGTATACTCGTCCTTGACAGGTAACATACAGTTAATAAAAGAACGTGACAGATAAACTTCAGACAGGTTTACTGGTTGTCACGTAACATCTTATGACCTTTTCTATATTGTTCTATAATCATTTACTAGAGTCTCGCTGTAATACTTAAGTCGTGTAATATATTCACGAGACAACGAGAAGCTCCTTATTTTTTCGTGTTCTTTCTTTTAAGGTTAACCATTAGAAAGTTTTGTTGTGGTTCTAACAGCTCTGCAGCGTCATGTGTTTTTAATCTGCTTATCTTATTTATTGGATCTAAGTAATTGTGTATTGTCTTGTATATATTTAATGCTCCCTCGGTGTGCTTACGTCTTTGTTTATACACCTTGCGTCGTATTTATGTAGCATTCATCCCTGCTTTCTCTAGTCTTCCTCCTCTGCCTCCTCCTCCTCCTCCTTACATATGCGTCTTGCCAAGGTTTTCATAACAATGTGGTTAGGTATACATAATTCATGTACGTACGACTTTGTGTGTGTGTGTGTGTGTGTGTGTGTGTGTGTGTGTGTGTGTGTGCGTGTGTGTGTATAGTTCTTAGAGCGCTCCACTTTTGTCTCTCACACGCCGTCAGACATCAGATTACTACTTCGCTGACACTTAACTGCAGCTGCACGACCCTCAGCTGGTGCCAGGCGAGTCATCTTTTGTTTTTATTTTAGGTCTTTAGTTTCCTGGAGCTTTTTATGATTAATTGTCGAAGGGATGAAGGAGGGGGCGAGAGAGAGAGAGAGAGAGAGAGAGAGAGAGAGAGAGAGAGAGAGAGAGAGAGAGAGAGAGAGAGAGAGAGAGAGAGAGAGAGAGAGAGAGAGTAATACTAACTTTGACACTCGAATCCCTTGAACAACTAATCAATGACACCCACACACACACACACACACACACACACACACACACACACACACACACACACACACACACACACACACACACACACGCACGCTCAGTCTTGATATCAGGTTAATTGGCTTACAGAACAGGTAGGTAAGTCAGCCAGAGATGCTTTGAATATAGTTAGCGAACATAATTGACGAACTTGTATCTCACTATAACATTACGTGACGTGTATACATTATTATCATCACAGGTTATAGTATGTAAATGATCATACCTTTCACTATCTATCGTTAATTTGAGTAACTAATTAAACCGTTCACAAATTCTTAAATGCAAGGAATAGGAAATAATTTTGCTTTTGTATAAACCTATTTTTGGATTTGTTTATGTTATGACTATTCCTATATCATAACACAACCAATATATATAAAAACATGACATAATTACCTATCATTAGAGGATCATCAGTTACCATTAGTCACAGTTCATACGAGGAATCCTTTGGTTATTTTTTCAAGCGCAAGAGATTGATGAGGAACCAAGCGTTGTATGTGTGTCAAGGGCCTCCTCTCTCTCCCTTACTCTTTTTTGTGTTATAATTAATGAGTCTCCTGTGTTGGGTGTGCCTCGTGTGTTAGCAAGATGAATGGCTGGGCCTGAGGAAGCTGAACTATATGAAGTAGTAGTAGTAGTAGTAGTAGTAGTAGTGGTAGTAGTAGTGGTAGTGGTAGTAGTAGTAGACTTTCAAAATTAAAACACACACGCACCCTTATGTTTATTTTCCTTTATTAAGAGGGAGAGGAAAGAGATGAAGAGTTGAGGTAGAGGAGATGAATAAGTAACTGAGTCAATATGTGGGGCTAGGAAGGTAGATGAAGAATTATTGCCTGTTAGACCTAATCCAAGAGCCTAACCCTAACATGTGAGGTGTAGATTTTGAGAAAGTCACTTAGAAGACTCTCTCACGTACTTCAACATTACGATCAAGAGAGAAAAGACCTAGAAAATGAGAGTAAAGAAAATGAAGTATTAGAGTTCCTATCACATCACCTTCAGGATTAAGAAAAAAATGTATAAGGAATATGATCTTGATAAATATAAGGTAAAATATGCCCATCAATTTCTTTCTCTATGGTGTCGAAAATCAGACTATAAGTAAGTTTTGATTTTAATACGAATACATTATCATCCATTTGTATTCCGCATATGAATTGTCCCTTATGTAGGTCATCGATTTTTAAAGGCGGTGGCTGGTTGAGTTAGGGAGAGGGAGAGAGAGAGAGAGAGAGAGAGAGAGAGAGAGAGAGAGAGAGAGAGAGAGAGAGAGAGAGAGAGAGAGAGAGAGAGAGAGAGAGATCTATATTCACACACCCTCAGTCTTATTTCACCCTTTCTTCACCTCCCCACACTTGTACTTTTTACCTCTATCTAATAATATTACTCTACTCTTTTTCACCGAGATAATTATAACTCTATAGGCTTCGTTCTATTCTTTTTTTCATCTATAAGTTCCATCTATTAATAGGAAGATAATTAATAGGGCAAGAGGAAAATAAAAAAAGGGATTATAAGGTTTAGTTTTTTTTTACTGTAGGAAACTGAGGAAAAATGGGAAGAAAAAGAGAATATAATTGGAAGAGAGAAAATATAGGAATGAAAATATCTGTTGGGGGATGTGTGTGTAGAAGAGAAGAGAAGAGGGAGTGAGAGAGAATAAGAGTTGGAGAAGGAGAGAGATAAGAGTGGAAAGGCTTACCTGAGATGCACAAAAATAGGAAGGAAAGGAAGAGAACTAAATGGCTGGATGGTCGGTTCTTTTGACTTGTCTTCAGCCTTGGGAGGGGCGTGTGGGAAGGAGGGAAGGAAAGGAGAAGAAATGGAAGAGTGAATTGTTGGAAGGAAGGTATGGGTAGGAGGCGAGTGTGAGAGGGGTGAGGAAGAGGAGGAAGAGAGGGAGAGAGGGAGGGAGGGAAAGGAGGAGGGAGAGGCCATAGAAAAAGAGTTAAAGTTAGGCACTGGAACTTCTTCAAAAGATAAGATTAAACAGGTGTGTGTGTGTGTGTGTGTGTGTGTGTGTGTGTGTGTGTGTGTGTGTGTGTGTGTGTGTGTGTGTGTGTGTGTGTGTGTGTGTGTAAAAGGAGCATACAGGAGAAGGATTTCAAAGCATTGGGCTTATCTCCGTCCCCTTGACCTGCTGCTGGTGTCCCTACCCCTCCCCCCCCCTCCCCCTCACTCGCCCGTCCTCTCGATCCAAACACAAGTGCCCTCCGTCCCTCGCATGACCCTCCTCGCAGCCCACTTTCCCTTTTCAAGTATTTCCTCTTTCCCTGGAGGCTGCAGCTGACAGGAGAAAAGCTCAAGGCAACTTTTTTCAAACCACTTATAAGGATAGACGATGACAGACTCGGTATAAGTTTGAGTCTGTAATCCTCGCCTTCACCTCCTGCGCAGTTCCGTATGATGGATACCTCTTTGCGGATACTCGGAAATTGGATACAGATAAGCGAAAGTTTTGAACGTAATAATCACATAAAAACCGCTAATTAACCAACCATCAGAGTAAAGGTAAATCAACAATTCTACATTCGAGTATCAAAATAAATGAATACAGGAAACACAGTAGGATTAAACACTATTTAATACGATACGTGATTCAACCCACAGTTTGGACCGCTTAAAACCACGACAGAATAATAAACCTTCTCCTTAGCAGCTTCACATAACCTCACCAGGCATACAAGGGTCTCGTGAGCAGGGGACGCTGGAACAATAGTGACGCTGATAACATGCTGCCTTGTACTTCGCCTGACTAACTCTCCCTCCAGCTGTTTCTATGATTTCACCCGCTGATAGTAACTCCCTCTATTTGCGGGAACACCAGCAGTGCCGCTTGTATAGGGAGGCACCAGGGAAGGCACGGGAAGGGAAGGGAAGGGAAGGGAGGCAAACTAACCGTCAGACCCCCGACAAAAGGGTGTGTTGTGTGCGAGGGTGTGTTCGTGCGGGGAGAAGGACGTGGAGGGGAGAAAGAGGAAGATAAGCTGTAGGAAAAGGTTGTTACATCATCATACACTACCTTGTCTTCTTTTCAGGGGAGGACTAACACATATTTTACTCCTATTCTAATATTGCGTTACTTCTTGACCTTGAATCATGAAGTGTGTGGTGTGTTTACTTAACGTAGAGGCTTTACAGTGACTATAATTATGCTTATGAATGAAGTTATTTAGAGTGTATTAAGCAGGGTAAATAGGGGAAAAAAGGGGAGAGTAGAGAGGTAGGGGAAAACGAAAGATAAAAGGGAAGACAGATGATCCCTAATTATCCGGCAAAGGGAATGGCTGAGGAAATGGGAAGTGTCGGGGAAGTAAATGAGGGAAAGAAACTATAGGAAATGTTAACTGTACCGGGAGAGACCACGTAAAGAAGAGTAGTTAAGGCGGCGGCGTTCAGGTTGACAAATTAACGTTATGCAAGGAGGTAAAACTTTGAAGAAAAACTTAATGTGTATAGTAGTTGTGGAAGTTTTACACGATGTTGGAAAAGTATTAAGTTGCGATGGACTATTTTGTGAGGCATAGAGGAGGAGGAGGAGGAGGAAGAGGAGGAAGAGGAAGAGGAAGAGGTATTTGAAGAGGTAAAGGCTTCCCGTTTGGTATGTGGGAAGGTAAAAGCAGCAGCAAAGCGTTTATTGATTAGATGAAAGGGAATCCTGACCACTAAAAACAGATTCCTTCACTCAGAGGATGCATATATTAAGGAAATGGATAATTAAATCTCTGGATCATTACAGAAGAGTGCTGGGTAATGATACTGAACTAATTATATAAGAATTACACAAAAGAATGAAGTAACATAATTAAAAAGTTATTAAAAAGATTATTATTTGGACCTTCATGAGAGAGAGAGAGAGAGAGAGAGAGAGAGAGAGAGAGAGAGAGAGAGAGAGAGAGAGAGAGAGAGAGAGAGAGAGAGAGAGAGAGAGAGAGAGAGAGAGAGAGAGAGATGAAATTAAAGTGAAATGGTTTAGTAGTGAGACGGTGATTGATAAGACAGATTAAGGGAAAGAGGAAGAACTTAATTTACTAAGAAAGATCAAATTGGCAGATAAACGTGTCTATTAGAGAGGAAAAACCTTATCAGAAATACAATGTCCAAAGGAAATTGTCTGGAAACCCACGAACATAGGATAGATTATTTAATTAGGAACTTAAATTTTGGGGAAGACAACATTATGTGGGCCCAAAACTGTCCATCTTATTAACCTTTCTGACTTAATTTTCATCAAGTTGAATTATTTGACATCTCTCTGTTCTCACTTCAATGCTTTTTCTTCTTGCCCCTTATTTTTGTATTGTTTTTTTCCTGCTGCTCATTCCTCATTCTCTTTCTCTTCTTCCTTGAATTGTTGAAGTCTTCCGGTGTTTCTTCTCTTGGTTTTCTTTCAGTCTTATCTTGCCTTCACAGATTTCCTCGCTTTCTCTTCCTTTGTGCAGTTCATTCAACCTTTTTCCTTCTCTCTCTCTCTCTCTCTCTCTCTCTCTCTCTCTCTCTCTCTCTCTCTCTCTCTCTCTCTCTCTCTCTCTCTCTCTCTCTCTCTCTCTCTCTCTCTCAAGTGAAGAAAATATGAAAAAAACTTGATACCCAGTGTTTATTTGATACTAGATTCTTATTTCTTATCCAGCATTTTATTTAATATTCCTTTATTTCCGACTAAGATTGATGAATGAATATGATGCATTTTCGTATAATTACCTGTATCTGTCTTTGCATTCACCTGTCTATATATCTGTGTGTCTTCTGTCTGTATTAATGTGTTTGCCGAGCCATGCCAATAACGCCGCCAGCACAAATTAATTAATGAGGTGCATGAAAGACGAAATGCAAGAGAAAAAAAAAACCCTTCATAAAAGAGAAGGCAGTGGAAGGATTCTCTAAGGGCATCACACAACAATAACATCCTTCGGTTCATTTCGTCTAAGGGAAAAAAATATATATAATCTCTCAGCGAATAATACGTAAATACACGTCTTGAATATGCATACAAATGTTGAAATCTGGCAGCATGTTGTTCAATAGGATAATAAAGTGTAATTGATTTCAGTCACAATCATGATATCATAAGTATTTTGTCTAGGAAATAACAGTTGTAATGTTATTGTAGCGACGTTGTGATGAGAATGTAGGAACTTTTTTTTAAAATGTACCGAGTCAGTTCAACATTTACAATACCGAGAATGTTGAGATCTACACGAAGACAAGGCAAACATTGATTACCTTGAGGATGTTTCACAATAGAATAATACTTGCATGTCAACCTGTGAGTGACAAGTGGAGGAAGAAAAAGATATTTTGTTTTTATTCAACAATTTCAAAGCATCGTAAGCAGAAAACTAGTGTGAAGGATAGATAACCTGAGGCCTCGTGTCGTTTTATGTTTGCCAGCCTACGCTTACGCACCACTTCACTTCCTTTTATTTTTCTGGTATCCTTAAGGCAGTTTAGAATGTTTGTCCTTGATATATGTAAATGTTTCAATTCTTACTTTTATCCGTGCGTGGCAAGGAAACATGCTTCTTAATCCTGCCCCTGGCACTCACTTTTATCAATAGTAATGCAATATAAAGGTTGCCAAAATGGGCCGCAGTTAAATGGGTCGTGACAGAAACACCTCCTTGTAAAAAATATCAGTGTTGTCTTCTACTGCAAGGAATGAAGGTGAAATAAATTTGCTTCTTATTCCTTGCTCCCAAAAACAGCCTTAACACTAAAACTATCGTAGGAAAGATAACTGACAGAGAGAAGGATAACTGAATAAAGGAAGGCACTCCAAAGGAATTAGGAAGAATGCACAATGAAGAGAGATACAGCTTAAAACAACAAATAAAGTGCAGTGTAAGAAATTAGGTTTGAGAACACTGATCCCTTCACTGCTGCAGAGTTACAAAGGAGGAGTGGGATGCATCTTACCTGAAGTAAAAGAAGATGGCGAGCGAGATGCAGAGAGACGCCAGCGAGAGACTCAGTCCAATTATTTCCATGATGCGTGTTCCCAGAGCGATGTTGAGCTTCGTCTGGCGGAATGGAGAAAGAAAACAGAAAGTGTGAGACAGATGGATGGAGACTATATTGCAATTCTCTCCTAAACTTTGTTCTTTATTATAAACATGCTACTACTTTTAGAATAACATGGAATAAACTACATTAGTATAAGTTCGTGTAAAATGCTAACGGTTATTTTGACTATGGATGCTTATGTTTATTAGATAATTATTGATGTTATTTATTGTTATATTCATATTTTCATAGATTACTATAGATACAATACTCCTTTTTTTATTTTCAACCTAATGACTACGCAACCTATGTCATGATTACTATGCACGATGGGAAACAGGCTAAGTTCATTAATTATAGCTTACGAGGCAACCCTTTGTACTTTTACATTATATAGATCACATGACAAAAATAATATGTAATCATCATATCATGCAAATGACTGAATGGTAAACCTCCCTCACCCCTATCTCCCTCCTGCATTGATCTGACTCATGGCTGTAGAACATATAAGGCTCAAAATTTAAGGACAAACAGAACATTTTCGGCTCAAATTATTCCATCCCTTTTAGTGTTTACTCAGCCTAAAACAGCAGAGTTGGGCCGTTGGGCTTCCGGGGCTGAAATCTCATTAGGGTCTCGGTTGTGGTTGAAAAATAATATGCAAGAATATGAGTTCTGGTTCAGTGAAATAAATAATGTAGAATGAAAATTAATGTATAGAAGGGAAATAGAGGAATCTGTTTGGAATGTTTGTTTGACTCTTATTAGTTTATTCATTTATTTGTTAGGTTTTTAAAAAGTTTTGTTTTTATTTATGATAGAGAGAAAGAGAGAGATAACAAAGAAAACAGAAAATTAATACACCGAAAAGGTAACTTCATAAACATTGCGAAAGTAGGATAACGAAGCGGAAAGTTAAGAAGAAAAAAAACATAAGAGATTAAATGAATTAGTGAATGAAACAAAGACAGACTGGGAGAGGAAAAAAAAGAGGGAAGGAAGAAATAAAACCAGGTGGGTAGGAAGAGAAGAGAAGAGGAGGAAGGAAGATAGATTACACGCAGCAAAAGTTAAGAATAGAAAGCTAGAGTGACAACGTGAAATTTATAATCTTTTGGCGTGAAAGTAGTGGTGATGGTGATGATGGTGATGATGGTGGTGGTGGTGGTGGTGGTGATGGTGGTGGTTGTGGTGAATAAAACAAACAGATTGACATAAAGATAGACTCAGACATAAATGTTTTCAAGTTAGACCATTTATAATAGAAGGAAATTAGACAGGTATGTTAATTAGTAAATGTTAACAGGTATATATATAGTGAGTTACAGTAAAAACAAAGAAACAGACGTAAACAGAGATAAAGGAGAGACAGACAAGGTTAGAAACATGACAAAAACCTGTTCCCTTTGAGGACGATAAGGTATTTTGAACATTTCCAGGTTTTATTTCGTCCACTTGCGAATATTAGATCGTAAACGAAAGGGAAACATTTATAAAAGAAAGGGTACGTTGTGTGTGTGTGTGTGTGTGTGTGTGTGTGTGTGTGTGTGTGTGTGTGTGTGTGTGTGTGTGTGTGTGTGTGTGTCAGCAATAACTTCACGCTACAAAAAATATTGCTTTATTTAATCGTAGCTTATTAAAAAAAGAGACCCACCTAATTACCTACATTTCGCTCACCTGTTTACAATTATCCTATTCCCTATTCACCTTTTCTCCCTTCTATTTCGCTAGGAACATAACGCAAAATAACTTCGTCTACATAACATTACATTACGTTACATTCCTATGCCTTCCCGTTACTTCCTACGATGATAGTTTGCCTGCCTCGTATCCTGGAATGTAATGACATCAACCTACTTTGAAACTGCTTAACTAACACATCGTAAACACAACACTAACTCATTATATCACCCTTGTTCCTGCATCACCCTTGAGAGCTGTCCCTTATGTTCTTGGCTCCCTGGAAACTCATGGATTAGGGTACAAGAGGACCTACTGTTACCTACTCCTACTCCTGCTGTTTATATGTGATTGGTAATGCTGGTGATGTCAGGTATACGTGATGGTGATTGGTGATTGGTGGAAAGTCGTAGATCAGGACAGCTGTGTGAGGTTGTGATTGGTTTGGGAGATAAGTAATGAGGGTCTAATGATGTTTTTATTGGTGGAGAGGAAATATTATGTGGAATGAGTTATATTTTAGGTCAGAGATGCGTTCAATATCACCATTAGTTATGTGGAGAGATATATATGGAGATTTTTTTTTACCCTGCGCCATCTTTTTTTTTTATTATATATTTAGGGCTTTTCCAGGGCGTGTTAAAACTTGTCAGGTATTACATAATTCAAAAGGGAATATAGATGGACTATTTTAAACTCTAAGTAGGATTTTACATGTCACTGAAGGCGAAGGAATAATGTAAATATAACTTTGTAATGATATGAATGTAGTCTGTATCGAAGGTTTAAACTTAATTATTTTTCCTCTCTCTCTCTCTCTCTCTCTCTCTCTCTCTCTCTCTCTCTCTCTCTCTCTCTCTCTCTCTCTCTCTCTCTCTCTCTCTCTCTCTCTCTCTCTCTCTCTCTCCTCCCTCCTTTGCCTTTCCCTCACTCTGTTACAACTTTGTTCGAAGCTTAACAAGGTTGGTTCTTTCTATAGAGAAAGGACAATTCCCCTTTTTACTGCAGTTAGGGATATTCTTTTACTCTTTTATTTTCTTTTTCCCCTCGTCTTCATCCTCCTCTCCTCGTCTTTTTTATTTTATTTTATTTTGTTATCTGTTACTTTTTGAAAATTTTCTTTGTTGTTTTTCTTTGGTGCTGAAATTCTGAACTTGCTTTTATTTTGATTACAACAGAGCTAGAACGGGTAATAACAGACAGGGTTTTTCTCTCTCTCTCTCTCTCTCTCTCTCTCTCTCTCTCTCTCTCTCTCTCTCTCTCTCTCTCTCTCTCTCTCTCTCTCTCTCTCTCTCTCTCTCTCTCTCTCTCTCTCTCATTGCTGTAGTGTAAGGAAAAAATAATTCCTCTTGCCAAGTTTTCCTCTCCACATTCTTCCGCCCAGTTTTTCCTCTTCCTCTTCAGTGGTCTTTCGTCTTTTCTCTCCTCGCCTATTTGTCCCCTCCAGGCTCCCTCTCCTCCCTTTCTTTCGTCGCATTTAATCCTCCCTCCACGTCCCTCCCTCTACTTCCCTCCAACCTATTCGCTCTTTCTCTCTCCACGTCATTTCGAAATTGGACATCAACTTTTTCTCGTTTTTCATCTTACCGAGTAATTTGTGGTGGGAGTGATTGGCAGCCTCGTGTGGTAACCCAGTTCAAGGAATACAAAGGAATACAAAGGAATAACAGGCAACAACAGCCCTGGTGGGCCTTACAAGGTTGCCTGTGTAGCTACTCTACTTCTATATTCTCTACAAGTCTGAGGTAAAGGATAGTAAAGTGGAAGGCTCCTCCCCACCCAGGAGGAGGAGGAGGAGGAGGAGGAGGAGGAGGAGGAGGAGGAGGAGGAGGAAGAGGAGGAGGAAGAGGAAGAGGAAGAGGAAGAGGAGGAGGAGGAGGAGGAGGAGGAGGAAGAGGAAGAGGAAGAGGAAGAGGAAGAGGAAGAGGAAGAGGAAGAGGAGGAGGAGGAGGAGGAGGAGGAGGAGGAGGAGGAGTAGTAGTAGTGGTAGTTGAATTATAGACATTAGTGATGGCGAGCTCTTGGAAAACCATAACCTTCCGGTACTATTTATGTATCATTGACATAAAAAAAGGAAAAGAATAAAAGGACTGTATTTTGTAACCCTAAGTAAAGAAACAGAAAGTAAAAGACTGTGTTGTAGTTTCAGGAGAGTTTACTGAAGTATTTCGTTTGATGGGAAGTTTTGAGGTCCAGCACGTGACGCACCTTATGGTAGCAACAAAAATTTATCCACATAATATTATTGTTTCCTTTTATACATCAACCTTTAAGGAGCCGCAGTCTTTCTTCTTCTTTTTTTCCAGCCTTCTCAACACAAGACACTGCGACATCAAAGGATTTTTTTCCTTTTTTTTTTTCTCGTCAAGAGGGAAACTTTGATAAAGGAAAGAAAATACCACAAAACGTTAACCTGGAAATGTGTTTGGGTGTTTCCTTACAAGACGGGTCGTGGTTGGTTACCTTGTCCTAGTCCTATAGGCATCAGAGGCCCTTCAGAAGACGTGCTGTTAGAACTGGATGGGTAGGAAAGGTCTTTGCGAGGAAGAGATCAAGTTATCCTGTTGAAAATTCATGTATACTATTGCTATTTTTTTTGTATATACATGTTTCTTTTATTTTGTTGCCTGTCATCTGATTCTTTGGTTTGAAAAAAAAAAAATTGTTTCTTTTTATTGTTCTTGTACTGTATGAGAGAGAGAGAGAGAGAGAGAGAGAGAGAGAGAGAGAGAGAGAGAGAGAGAGAGAGAGAGAGAGAGAGAGAGAGAGAGAGAGAGAGAGAGAGAGAGAGAGACACCACAAAGTTCTTTTTGAAAAATGGGATGAGTTTTTAGTGAGCGACTGATTGATGGACCTGGGCGAATTTAAAGGATATTGGAAGGATGACGGAAGGAGACAGGCAGGAAGGGACACTAGAGAACGAAAAAAAATCCTCAGAAACTTACGCTGGACAAGAACCAGGTTGTTAAAATCATAAATAATAAAATAAAATTACTTTCCTTCCTAACTGTTAGCCTAAAACGAGTCCTTCCCTTCTCTACTTCAGTTCTGTAACAATTTAAACTGTACTCTTCAGCGCTCCCTTTCACGCCTAACCTTTTGTGGATGTGCGTTCACTTGTTTAACTATAAGTGGCGTGGCAGAGTGGTGGTCTAATGCGTACTAGTGAAAGAGTTCATTCAATCACGGGTTCGATCTCAAGGATTTCACCCCACCTTTATTTACGATAGGTAGCATGTCAGGTTAATTGGATGGATAAAAAAACTTGTGCCTATTTACTCCTACATAACCTTACCTAACTACATCATCTTTATCCTTATCCAAACTAAGCTCAATATAACCTAACCTAACCTCACCTCACCTCACCAACCTAACCTTGCCTCACCTCAATTATCTTCCTTACCTGTGCATCCTCCGCTGAGTCCTTGTAGAGTTCTCTGATGATCTCCTGGATGGCCTTGGTGAAGCAGACAGTGTAGTTGGTCCAGCCTTGTGGTATGGTGAAGTCCCCTTGAATCTTGCCCGCCCATCTTCCGGAAACGTCACACCGCTTGTATACCGTCTCTGGGGTAGGGAAGGAAAAGGGATTAGTGTTATAGATAGATGGAGGTAGAATGAGTGTTGAGAGGTACGTAGGGTTAGTTCTGGCTTGGTTTTAGTGGTGATGAAACAAAGCGTGGTCTGATGAAAACTTAATTATGTGTTCACTAAAGGTTTGTGTCAACACCACATACCACACACCACACACCTCTCTCTCTAGTCTGTACCCTCTCGTGTTTCAACATGTTTTCTCTCTCTGTTTCTCGCTCTCTCTCTCTTTGTATCTCTGGTGTATATAAGATTAAATTTTGATTAGATTGTACTATGTTACATCATTTACTTCTGAGGCAACAGGTAAGACCAACTCTCTCTCTTTCTCTCTCTCTCTCTCTCTCTCTCTCTCTCTCTCTCTCTCTCTCTCTCTCTCTCTCTCTCTCTCATTATCTGTTATTTGATATACCTTTATAACGTATCACCTGTAATCTATCATAATGCTTCACCTGCCATTACCTTTATGATATGAATGACACGTCTGCTCCTCATTTGTGAAGTATTTATGTTAATGATTATTGTTCTTTGTCTGTGATGAGGAAATATTCATGGAAGTTTTAGTTTGATTTATTTATTCATTTTTCTTATTGTTTGAATATATGTAAAAGTTTGGGATTAATGTGTGCCATGACTGTCTATATATATTTTCTTTATATATCTTTATGGAAAATCTTTTATTTATTTATGCGTTCTATTTTCTTTGGTATATATTAAGTGTATTATTCTATGTATTTGGTTCAGCGTGGGTGAATATACCGTGTGCTCCCAAACCCATCACTAGTAATACAACATAATTACTGCCTGTCCCCCTTACACACCTGGTGAAGAATCAGGTGTAGGAGAGAAGGAATTACAGCATCTTTTCTTTTTCATAATTCTATCTGTCTTCTTTCCATCCTTTTTTCTTTCACACATAACTTTTAGACCATCTTTTCTCTCATCGTCTCTTCCCTCAGTTCTCTAAGCCTTTTTTCCTTCTTCCCTGAAACCTTTACTTTCTTCCCACGTTTCGGAATCTCTTGCATCCTTTCACTCCTTGTATCCTTTCTCGGCCTCCCTCAAAGCCTGCATTCCACCATTCTTCCGTCCCCTTTTTTTTCCCCTTCTTCTATCTATCCTGCCCATTACTCTTTCCTCTCCAAAACCCTTCACCCCTCCTTGCCGAGACCCTCATCTACCATCTCTCTCACTGATTCCTCCAGTTTCTTTCCCCTCTTCTGCTTCATTTTTTCCTACTACTCCTTTCCTATCTTCTTCTTACTCCCTCTTTCCCCTCCTGTTTTATCTTATCTCCTCTGCCTTTCTAACTTTGCTTGCCCCTCCTCTCCTCTCCTCTCCTCTCCTCTCTTTCTTTCCTGCGTCCTCCTTGAACTCCCAGCACATCGGCAAACGCCATCTGCTCTTCCTCACGTTACTGCGGTTTGCACTCTTCTTCTCTGTCTCTTTCACTTTATTGGGGTTGTTTTCTTCACTTTCTTTTTCCTTTTCCAACTTCTTTTGTTACCTCTTTTTTTTCTTTTTCTTTCTTACTCCTCCTCCTCTTTGTCGTACTGATGTTCGTCGTTGTTTTCGTCGTCGTCGTCGTCGTCTCCTTCCTCCTGTTTTACTTTGCCCTCGTCCTCGTCCTTGTGTTATTTGTGTTTTTTTTTATAGGAAAACAAAAGAGCTTCGTTTTGTCGTTTGGAATAATTTTAGTTTCCTTCCTGTGTAACTTTCTCTCTCTCTCTCTCTCTCTCTCTCTCTCTCTCTCTCTCTCTCTCTCTCTCTCTCTCTCTCTCTCTCTCTCTCTCTCTCTCTCTCTCTCTCTCACACACACACACAC
>JAPQNM010000020.1:147774-187774 GCA_029783475.1 Metacarcinus magister
CACGCAGGGAAAGTTTGGCTAATTGGCATCTCGTGCTCTGAATTGGAAACTAGATAACGGGAGGTGGATGCGAACTGAGTCTCCACACCCGTGAATCTAAAGTACAGTCAACCAACCTTGTTATTTGCGACCTACTCGTAATATCATGTAAGAGAGAACTGCATCTCTTAGGATCATTAATGTTTCATCTTCCTACGTGTTTGAATTATTGCTGCACTGATAAATGTCTGGTCTATTTATTCAGTATTTTGTATTCTGTTTGTAATTTAGTTGAGATTATAAAGGGAAAAAATATTCGTTAACATATAGGTGTGATCGTAAATAGAAAGAAAGTTATGTATTGTTTATGTATATGATATTTTTGTTTGCTCTCAACGGGATTATTTGTGTGTCTGTTGTAGTGTGAAATGTTTGCTGTCTCTTGTATCATCTATTATTATTATCATTATTGCTATTATTATTGTTGTTATTATTAATATTGTTATTATTATTATTATTATTATTATTATTATTATTATTATTATTATTATTATCATCATATACTACTACTACTACTACTACTACTACTACTACTACTACTACTGTTACTACTACTACTACTTACTGGATGGGTCGACGCCCTTCACCGGTGGGCAGGACAGGTGGGCACTGTCTCCGGCGGGCGTGGGGGGCCAACACAGCACCATGTCCCAAGTGGCGTTGCACCAGCGTTCTGAAACACACACACAACATTTTTTACCAACTTTAGTAGAGAAAAAAATTAAACCTTAAGAAATAAATGGCGTCAGGGCGAACACAATCACCTGAAGAACCTCATTAATCGTTCACGTCTCCTGAGAAATACCTGAATTATAGACTCTCTCAATTTTTATCTTTTTTATTTTTTGGGTTGACTTAAAAGACATTGTGAGAGAATTGTGAACTTTTTGTATATATTTGATTAACAGACATTTTTATGGAAAGATATATAGATCTTTCTAAAGACTTGTAAATATTTTGTGTACAAGGTGTGTGTGTGTGTGTGTGTGTGTGTGTGTGTGTTTTTGTGTGCGTGTAATTCATCCTATATGTGATACTAGTAGTTACTTTTTATGTTCTCTTGAAGTTATATAAGTTTTTTTCTTACTTCGAAAATTTTCCCTCTACATCGATTTCTTTTCTCATATTTACGTGAAGTTAGAATTCAAACTTCTTTTTTTTCGCGCCAAAGTTGTTGATGATGCATTCAGCTCTGTCAATAAGCATTCATTTGTGTAACTCTACTACGTTTTCCCTAAATTCTATCTGTTTCCCTGTAGCTCCTATGCGTTTCTAGTCAATTTATTTCCATGTTCCTTCATTTGTTTATTGTTTTGCATTCCCCTCTTTCATCTCTTTTGTTTTTATTCTCGCAATGCTTTCTGTTACCTTTCATCTACTCCTCTTAATTGTCTTCTTTTTGTAGCTCAATAACAATTTGTCTCTATCCCTTTACCTGTATTATTTTTCCATCACCCCACCTACCTGTGTTCCGATCTACCTGTCTTTAATTATACCTTCACCTGACAATTGAACACCTTTAAATAATTGCTTCTCTGTAACTACCTACTGTCTTTGGCATGCTTATGTTAATCTGTGTGCAATATCTACACCTTTCCCTTCAATTTGTTCTTCCTAATGATGCTGAAACTCTCCCCGTCAAGGGCAGGTCAAGACGACTCCACGTTATTGCAACTTGTGAATTAAGCAGTAGACAGCATAGGAGGTGTGTGTGTGTGTGTGTGTGTGTGTGTGTGTGTGTGTGTGTGTGTGTGTGTGTGTGTGTGTGTGTGTGTGTGTGTGTGTTTGGTTCCTAGAAATTGTAACACTCACTATTTTTTTAGGGGATGATAAGCATTGGAATATGTAAGTATATGTAGGTAGGTGAATACTTTTCTCTCATTAGGTAATGTAACTGCGATTCTAATTATTAATGTGCAGTCTGCTGTCACCCTCATATGGTGTTATTATGATGATTACTCTTATAAATGATGTCATTGTTATTATTATTATTATTATTATTATTATTATTATTATTATTATTATTATGAGAGAGAGAGAGAGAGAGAGAGAGAGAGAGAGAGAGAGAGAGAGAGAGAGAGAGAGAGAGAGAGAGAGAGAGAGAGAGAGAGAGAGAGAGAGAGAGAGAGAGAGAGAGAGAGAGAGAGAGAGAGATGCTTCCATTTAATTATAACAGTCGTTGGTCTCGTTTATTACCTCTTCCTTTACACAATTGTTTTTCATTACCTTGTTTTTCATTATATTCTCCACCTTTGTCATGATGAAACGGATAATCACCATAAATTCTAACAAAGTGCACACAGAACTAGAACTTGGAAAACAGTATCTCTCTCTCTCTCTCTCTCTCTCTCTCTCTCTCTCTCTCTCTCTCTCTCTCTCTCTCTCTCTCTCATATGAAAGGCACGACGCAAATATCCATTGAAGAACGTGACCTGAATATAACATTCGTGTGTGTGTGTTTATGTGTGTGTGTGTGTGTGTGTGTGTGTGTGTGTGTGTGTGTGTGTGTGTGTGTGTGTGTGTGTGTGTGTGTGTGTGTGCAAAGGTAGATTATAACAAATATGAATTACATGTTGCACAAATATTCTCTTTATGGAGGAAAATAAAGGAAACTTGACAGAGTAATATAGTGAAGCTCTCCTTTTACTGCTGCGGGTTGATGGAGGAGGAGGAGGAGGAGGAGGAGGAGGAGGAGGAGGAGGAGGAGGAGGAGGAGGAGGAGGAGGAGGAGGAGGAGGAAGAGGAGGAGGAGGAGGAGGAGGAATCACATCTTCGTTATTCTCTAGTATGTCATGGATTTTTCTCCTCCTAGATTTTGCTATTTATTAATGAATATTCAAATTAGAGTTAATTAGACAAACTAAGTTACCGTTGGACACACACACACACACACACACACACACACACACACACACACACACACACACACACACACACACACACACACACACACACACACACACGCAACACAACACAACACAACATACTTTACCCTTAATCTTAATCAGTAACATCGAATTTATTTTATCCTTATTTTCTTAACCTCAATCACATATGAGAAGAGAGAGAGAGAGAGAGAGAGAGAGAGAGAGAGAGAGAGAGAGAGAGAGAGAGAGAGAGAGAGAGAGAGAGAGAGAGAGAGAGAGAGAGAGAGAGAGAGAGAGAACCCCCACTCCAAACTTTGCAGTGGCATAAACACACATGCACTGCCGCAGTTCATTACAGGTCAGTCATTGCGACATTGAATCGTTGGTCGTGTTAGTGGTTGACTCACAGCTCTACCTCACTGCAATTTCCTCCCTCAGTCCTGGCGACCATTCATGTTTAATATATCTTACTCTAAACTCTGACATATACATATACCTTGGTTGAAAGCGTGTTTGAGAATGTTAGTTTAAGTGATATATTATAGTAATTTTACACTGATTATAAATGGTTTAGTACAATTTCTATCTCCTTCATGTCTATAAAAATGGTCTCCAGATTAAATTCAATGCTTTGCTTTATATAAATAGGTAATAAATATATTTAAAACACATTCTCCAGCTATTCATATTGCACTTCTTTTATTCCCTTGTCGCAAAAGTCTAATTCATTCATGGCAATCACGTGTTCTTTACTATTTTTTTCCTCTTCGCAGTCATATAATATTTCCTTTGTAAGTTCCGCTCGTTTACCACAGACATGCATCGCAGTTATGCATTCATCACACTGCAAGAGAGATCAAAGCTGCCTTTATCCTCCATCTTAGAAACCACTAGCTAGTACTTCTCCTGCAACAAATCTAACCATACTGCGACAAGGAGGTGGGGTGGATGGCCTCGGGTGGAAGACTCAGTTCAACATAAAGGGGCCAGTGTGGAGGCAGTGAGGTGGAATAAGAGTGCAAGGAGGTAACAGGATTATGTATGCATGAGTAGTCTCCTCGAGGTGACGCCAAGGGTGGAGCTGTCTGAGGCTTCTTGAGGGAGAGGCCAAGACGACTGAGAGCATAGGAATCCGCTTAATAACAAAGAGAGAAAGAGAGAGAGAGAGAGAGAGAGAGAGAGAGAGAGAGAGAGAGAGAGAGAGAGAGAGAGAGAGAGAGAGAGAGAGAGAGAGAGAGAGAGAGAGAGAGCACTAATTAACACACAGCTTCATGAATATATTAAGTGGTGTCCAAAATATTTACACTGTGGCCCAAGAAGGTTAAGAAAAAAAAGGGTAAAGCGTCGCCACTTAAACATTGCTGGCAGAAAACTGACTCCTTCAAGTGTTCCTAAGTGTGCGGCTGTCACAAAGGGAGAAAGAAAGGGAGCAAGCACCAGAGTGACTGCTTTTTAGGGAAGAGAACCTGTATAAATCTTGTAGAGGAGAATGATTCGTAGGAGGAGGAGAAGGAAATATAGTTTGAGAGAGACAATAGAAGAGAGAGGAGGACAGACATAATTTATAAACAGGAGGAAAATCAATAATATATATAGGGAGAAGGAATAAGATGAGTGGAAGAAAAAACTAGGCCAAGGAGGAAATGAGAAGGAGAAAAAAAATAGCAGGAATGAATGGAGGTGAAGGGAACATGTAGTGAAAGGGAGGAGGAAGTGAAAGGATAAAAAAGGAAGGGGAAAAAAGAGGACAAGGACTGGTTAGAGA
Source organism: Metacarcinus magister (assembly GCA_029783475.1). Taxonomy (NCBI): domain Eukaryota; kingdom Metazoa; phylum Arthropoda; class Malacostraca; order Decapoda; family Cancridae; genus Metacarcinus; species Metacarcinus magister. Next base: position 152,446 of record JAPQNM010000020.1, read on the forward strand.
GAATAGAAGGGACACCAAGTAAAGGGATGCGTGAAGGGAGGGGAAAGGAGAGAAGGGGAAAAATGGAATGAAGGGGAGTTAATTAGGTTATTGGGGATGGCAACAGGAAACTGACAACAACAACAACAACAACAAGAACAACAACAACACTGAAATGTCTCGCGTTTCTCTATCTTTTATTATATTTTTTCACGTAGCTACAATTTCCTTTTTTTTCTTCTCTTTTTTATACTTAAGAAGAGCGTTTTCATTTCCTCGTCCACTCGTTAACTCGTTAGAACACGCAAGAAGAAGGTAAATGAAACCAAATGTTGATCTTTAGAAAGTGAATGCGTTCTGTTGATTCTAATTGTATTTGTATTGTTTCCAAGTGTCCCCTCAAGGCTTTCTCTCCCTCGTTATTCTTTGCGTCAAGTTAATCTGTGACTAATGAAGTGCCCGGCCTGTTTGTACCTGAGTTAATACTGGCCTGGAGTGATTAATTCTCAGCGGGTGTCTTGTAGTAGTAGTGGTGGTGGTAGTTGTAGTAGAAGTGGTAGTAGTAGTAGTAGTAAAAGTAGTAGTGGTAGTGGTGGTAGTAGTAGTAGTAGTAACGATAATAATAATGATAAAAAATAGAAAAAAAAAGTTGGTTACAAATAGTTCGCTAACCTAAAGTTGCTACATTATAAAGTTTTGCACTTCTACCTATTTTTTTACCAACTTTATCTGGTAACATTTGATGATGATGAATATGCATTTTCCAAGAATTAGTTCTCATAATGTCAATTAATTTTTTAATCGAATCATTCTCAGAAACTTTAAGTATATCGAAATTATATGAACATTAATAGAAAAAGAATAGAAAAAGAAAAAACATTTTATTGTATTAGTGTATTTTGCTCCGTCCTCGTGATTGTAAAAGTTTGTAGATATTCATAGTACACCATTTGTGGGTCTGAAGTGGAAGGCAGATTGGAAGCAACAGTTTGGTGTTCCTTCTTTCAAGTGTCTGGTGCGTGTAGTGTCCTAGTGTACCAGTGACGCTTTTGAGATTGGTGCGTGCATGTCTTGGAATATATTATGTGTGTGTGTGTGTGTGTGTGTGTGTGTGTGTGTGTGTGTGTGTGTGTGTGTGTGTGTGTGTGTGTGTGTGTGTTATTGTGGTCTTTGTTTTTACTACGTATTATTCACCTGGAGCGTGTGGCAGGAGATTACATGAATTAACATAAAGATATTTTACGTTTTGCTATACGAAACAAGCGCTTATATCTTTTTTTTCTTTCTCCCTCTCTCTCTTTCTTCTTTTTCCGTATTGCTGAACACCTTTAATATTTCATCTCTACGTGACGGGCCACTTAATAGAACTGTCGAAAAAGACTTACGAGAATGTTCTTAAAAGACGTTTGGAATGAAATCCGTAAAAAAATAATGATATATGAAGATGTCTCAATATTCATATTCTAAAATAGTTTTGAACGTAAACAAAAGGAAGGAAAATAGTTCAAAATTTCCCTTATATAAATATGAAGGAGACAGGAAGCTTATCTACCTAATCATCTTACGTCTAATTCCAATCTACGTTAATCATACGTTCAATGCATGTATTAGGAACAGTGACGCGTGATATATACAGGAAATTATACGTTAACCTCATGTATATCTGTCTCTGAGGTGGACAACCATTCCTTACCTATCGTGAGAACCATTAGTGAAGAGTGGCAGGTATCACTCTGAGGCTGTAATGTAATAAATGGATAAGGAAGGTGACTACATGACCGCCTGTGTGACCTAGAAGCTTCCCTGCTCTTGTGGCTTCCTGGTGGCAGTGTTCTTAGGGCCCCAGAGTCTAGTATGGTGTCGGTATAATATAGTTGTCGTGTTCATTCAATGCATAATATTACAGGTGAGGGAGTGTAGACGTTTTAGTAACCTCCAGTACTTCTACAAAACTCTTAGCTACACAGGTGAAAAGTATAGTAAAATGTGGTGATAAGTGAAGACGTAAGGGAGTTTAAACCCCTTGAATTATGTGTGGGAATCGGGTTAAATTTGTGAGGCCAGACAGAATACGGGTCTCGAGAACTAGCCAGCTGGTGTACCATTCATGAATACAATATGTTGAGGTAGTGAGGCCCGAGACAGGTCTTTGGCGTGTCATGATTAATTCCAACACCGCCAAGAGACACTACCGCTACGGCCGCCGTCCATTTGTCAAGCTGATGAAGATGCGGATAATATTATGCTGCTGTTCATTGGGGTCAAGAAATACCGTCGTTTTGTTATGTATTATAATTTGTTTCTCTGAAGGTGCATGCGTGTCCAGGGGATCGTGAAGGGTATTACCGAGTGAGGTTAATCGTGTCAGGTCAAATGTTGTTCTTGTGTGAGGCTGATCGTGAGGGAGATGAGGTGCGGCGGGAGGCATGTGGTGGTGGGTCCTCTGGTCTGTTGTTACTCGATAATTGCATGTGTGTGTGTGTGTGTGTGTGTGGGTGTGTGGGTGTGGGTGTGTGCTGTGTGGGAGGCGGCAGGCAGTATGGTGTAGTGTGGTGTGGTGTGGTGTGGTGTGGTGTGGTGTGGTGTGGAGGCTGTGACGTGTGGGATGAAAATGAGGACCGGCTCTTGTGATGACTGACTGAAGGGAGTGGGGGAGGGTGTCGTGGGAGGGGGTGTGGTGTAGTGGCCGGCAGCTCCCTTCAACAGCCTCTACCTCCCCTCCCCTCCCATCCCCTCCCCACACGTAAGAGGCCCACGCCTTTGTTTATAATTTATCGCCCCGAGTGTTACGAGCACTCGTGGAGGCTGCGTTACCACTCTAAAGAATAGTCTGGGTCACCGCCGGCCTCCACTAATTTATGTTATTATTATTATTATTATTAATATTGTTGTTATTATTATTATTATTATTATTATTATTGTTATTATTATTATTGTCCATTTTGTCAATCCAATTTCAATATGGTATGTATTATAATCATCCTAAAACTTTTTAAATTAGAAGTTTTCCTCCTATTGTAATATGAAAACTGGCGCGTTGTCACCGTAGATTTTCAGGCGATGTTTGTAGGGGACGGCGAGACAGACGGAGCTTTGTGTTCTCGAAGGTGTCTCCTCCCACCATCCCTGCGTCTGTCAGGGGTTTGAGGCAGGCATCTTTAGGCTGGGTGATGCGAGATACATTAAATTAGCATGTATTTATGACCTTCTCACCTGTTTTCTTCTTGTCACTATCATGTCTTTTCTCTTTTACACATCACTTCAATAATTGTCTTCCTGCTCGTCAGTTCAAAGATACTCGGTGAAAAGTTCATTGTTTTTGTGGCTGAGTTTTAGGATTGACATAGTAAAGTTTTAGTTTTCTATGGGGATTGATGTGTTTTCTACTCTGACTGATGTGTTTTCGTGTGTGTGTGTGTGTGTGTGGTTGTGTATGTGTGTTCGTCTTCTTCTTCTTCCTCTTTCTCCTCCTCCTCCTCCTCCTCCTCCTCCTCCTCCTCCTCCTCCTCCTCCTCCTCCTCCTCTTCCTCTTCTTCCTCCTCCTCCTCCTCCTCCTCCTCCTCCTCCTCCTCCTCCTCCTCCTCCTCCTCCTCCACCTCCTCCTTCTTCTTGTCCTTCATTACTTACTTCTTCCCTTCCTTCCCCGACCCCAGGATTCTCTTTTTCTCTTTCTCCGTCTTCTTTGTTCTCCTCCTCCTCCTCCTCCTCCTCCTCCTCCTCCTCCTCCTCCTCCTCCTCCTCCTCCTCCTCCTCCTCCTTCTCTTTCTACTCCTTCTCCTCCTCCTCTTTCTACTCCTCCTCCTCCTCTTTCTCCTCCTCCTCCTCTTTCTCCTCCTCCTCCTCCTCCTCCTCCTCCTCCTCCTCCTCCTCCTCCTCCTCCTCCTTCTCCTCCTTCTCCTTCTTGTCTTCCGTTGCTGTCATGCCCAGATGTCGGCATGTGTCCCAAAATGAAGGTGTATTTAAGTTGTGTGCAATGCCGTCGCGTTGATAAAATGAGGTGAATGATGAATATCTCATTAAAAGTGAAGTATAATGTGCAGTTTATATGAGGAATAAAAGCCTACTGTTAATATCATCTATATTTAAGGCAAAAGTAATGATAGAAATTAAATATAACGAGGAAATGAAATACTTTGTTGAAATTAAAATGTGTAGAAGGATTTATTTATTTCCACTTAATTCATATCCATAATGTTGATGAAATGCGAGTTAATATATTGAAAAAAACTCACTCGGTCCACTCAGTCAGTTCACTGTGCGTTAAATAAATGCCTAAGATGAATAGAAAAAGATAAATATAGATATAATATAAATAAACGGATAACTAAAGTAAAAATTTAAGAACTGAAATATATTTTAGAAAAGTGAAGCATTAGTAAAACAAAAGAAGTATTGTTATATATAACCCACCCACCCACCTACCCGCTGACACACACACACACACACACACACACACACACACACACACACACACACACACACACACACACACACACACAGCAACGACACGTAGTACAGTGACAAAAATTTAGCCGCGCTGGGTCGTGTAGGAGGAGGAGGAAGAGGAGGAGGAGGAGGAGGAGAAGGAGGAGAAGGAGGAGGAGGAGGAGGAGGAGGAGGAGGAGGAGGAGGAGGAGGAGGAAACTGAGCCTCTCACTACATGTTTCCGCCTTGGGTGCTCACCTGACAAGCTTCCCTCCTCCACAGTAGCTGGCCAAGACAACACCCGCCAGCAGTATCGGGATTTACACCTCCTCCACTCTGCCCCGTCCACTTCCTATGCTCCACTTCATCCTCCTCTCTCGCTCACCCTCTTCTACCTACCTCTCACTTTTTATATTCTTTACTTCTTCCATTTTTTTTATTATCATCGTTTTCCCTTCCCCTTATTTTCTTTCAATTTTGTATTCGTTTTTTTAATTTTTATTTTATTTTTATTTATCTTCTCATCGATGCGAGTACAATTTCTCTCCCTCACTCGTCCATCCGTCTTTCTCCTTTTATTTATTTATTTATTTTTTATTTCTCTTTCATATATAATTCACGTTTATTTATATTCTTCCATTCCTTCACACTGCCGTTCTATTTTTTTTTTACGTATTTTTTGCCTCTCTTCACCCCTTGCACCTTGCTGTGAGGATTTGATTGACGTTCTGTAAAAAAATATTGACTCGCAACCAGCTTATATTTATCGCTTTGACGGAAACTGTTGCTAGGTTTCCATCTCTCATTTCGGTGTTTAATTTGGCGAAGCACCAATATATGGTTTTTTTTTTCCAAGTCGAGTAGAATTTTGACTTTTAACTTGATCTACTTTTTTTTTATCTGGAAATGTGGAAGAGTACGGGATATTACGGTTTCTAATTGGAGTTTCCATTTTGGCTGATGAATTAATGTAATTTTTATTTTTTTTTGCCTAGAAGTAATCTCGTTATTCCATTCATGTTTAAAAATAATTCAGAAATTCTTGCTTTACTTTTATTATATTCCTTGCCCTCCATGTATTATTATATATCATTAATATTATTATTATTACTATTATTATTATTATTATTATCATTATTATTATCATCACCATTTTAGCAAATCATAATACGATCTTCACTCCGTCACACTATTTATTCTTCATTAATCTTTCCTTCACTCACTCCTATTTGTAGATGTCTCTCTGAACATCCCTCATCACTCACTCCTGTCACACCCTACTCCATCACCCTCCTGATAAGCCCCCCATTAAAGTCACTCCCTGTCACAGCTACTCTCCATTAAACCTTCCTTTCATCAATAACTCACACTCTTAGTCACTCACTCCTCGTCTTTAACTCCCTTGCATCGTCATTCCCTGAGCTTCATTGTCTTGGCTTTCTCACTCAGTACTTCCTCCTCTCCCTTAGGTTTCAGATCATTATTTTTCTATTCTTCACCAGACAAAAGTAGGAGGAATACACATCTTAGCACGTTCTCCTACTCTTACTTCAACCTTTACTTATATTCCAAGTATTGATGTGACCTTTTTTCAGCGTCATTTCTAAGGGAAAGTTAATAGATACACGTGTGGTCCAATTCTACTATTTTTATCTTTCTCTTTTTTTCCCTTTTTGAATTGTGTGTAGCATACTTGTGCGTGTAACTGCTATGCTTATAAAAAATGTGTTGAAATGTGAAAAATTGTATCACCCTTGTTGGTGCTTTGAGAGAGGGAGAGGGAGAGAGGGTGAGAGAGAGGGAGAGAGGGTGAGCGAGAGGGAGAGAGGTGAGTGTAGTGAATGGATAAATACGTATATGTTATTCTTTCCAACCCAACAAGCAAACACGTGATACCTAACATCTCAGTGGAGCATGTCATTGCCTCCAACAAATAATTCTTGACGTGACACCTGCCAGAACTGGTGCAGAAAAAGGCGAAACATTCTGTCCATGTTTGTTATACCTCCTAGGAAGCTGCAGTGAGGCTGTGAGTGACGCATAACCAGGTGTCGATTACAGGTGTGCCCCAGTGCTTTTTCAGCCCCGTAAACATGGAGGAGGGTAAAAAAAAGAAAGAATACCTTTACACTAAAAAGGAAAACATATGTTCACAACACACTCAAAGTCACATGCAAATAAGCCGTGCGAAATGACCTCTTTTCATGTTGAATTCCTGCTTTGATAAGGTTGTAGAATGTTGAGGTGTCTGCTTGTTGGTGTGATGGTTTTATACTTGTGATTCATGTCTTGTTTCGCTGTTTTGAATGTGTTTCAAGGGAGTTATTATGTATTTATATGAACGTTAGGGACATTCAGTGAAGAGGAGTAGGTTTCTTTGGCGTGTAATCCGTAAACCTATCATGTGTAGGACAGGTAGTGAAGGGGATCCAGGTACCTTCGTTGAATACTTGTGGTAAGGGAAGAGGATCCTTGATAACACGACACTGGTGCCCATTTTGCACATCCCTAGCCACTGACAAGCAATCCCACCACTCCTTGACCCACTCCACCGAATACCTCTACTCCCCTCCCATGACGCAGCCCCTTACTCAGTGCTCAGTTTTCCTACCTGTCCTACCTCCCCTCTCTCCTTCCTTCCCTCCCTGCACCTGCCTTCACCTGCCTTCACCTGCCTCCACCTGTCTCCACGCATCGTCGTCTCCCTGCATCGTCCTCACTCGGACATGTTTCGACAACTTCTATTGAGGCAAAAATAAAAGTTCATTTATTGGGTCAGTGTTTGTGTGACGGCGAAGGAAAGGAAAATGGAATTCCCGTGTTTGGAAATATTTTGTCAAGAGACTACCTAAAGAAAGGGAATAAAAATAAAATGAATTAACTAATGAGATAAAGAAGTAAGATAATTACTATGTTTTTTGTTGTATATTTATTTCCGTAAGAAGAAAAATATATACCGAGAGAAAATAAGTTTTAATTCCGAATATGCTCTTTCAACCTTTCCTTCCTCTCCTCCTCCTCCTCCTCCTCCTCCTTCTCCTCCTTCTCCTCCTTCTCCTCCTCCTTCTCCTTCTCCTTCTCCTTCTCCTTCTCCTTCTTCTCCTCCTCCTCCTCCTCCTCCTCCTCCTCCTCCTCCTCCTCCTCCTCCTCCTCCTCCTCCTCCTCCTCCTCCTCCCACCCCATTGCCACTCGAGGTTCGCCAACACAAAAGCTCGCAGAAGGAGGAGGAGCTGAGAGCCTCCACTCCTCCCACACAACCTTCCAGAAAGAGGCGATGTGTCCACCTTCCGTCCAGTTCCGTCTCGCTGCCTGAGAGGAGCTGCATTATGCATTCTGTAAATCCTGCCGGTATGCAAGTGCGGGAGAAATGCGGAGTGGGATCCTCTGTACCGTGGGGAGGGAGAATACTTAGTCGAGTGTCGTGATTTAGTGAACAGTGGTAAGGGTGGCTGTCTGCATTCCTCCTCCTCTTCCTGCTCCTCCTCTTTTCCTCCTTCTTCTCTTTCTCTTCGTTCTTCTCCTCCTTCTGTTTACGTGTCTGGTACTTGAGTTTCTCCTTCATTGCCGCCTTCACCTGTTGTCCAGACTCCGCCAGGTACAAAGTTTTTCCTCCTGCACGTGTGGCAGTTTCATTTTCCAGCTCATCGATTCACTCTTATACAAGGTTCAATGTAGTGTATTTTTGCACCAACTATCTCTTCTTTAAAACACCTGACTGCTTGTACTTATTAGTGTACTTTTTTTCTCCGTCATACTCCGTCATGAGTATGTATATTAATACGAAATTTATATCGAACATGTGGAAATGAATCTATACAATTTTTACAACCGAGTAGCAAAAGGTACCTATCACTTTGGTCTACTCGTTCAAAAAATAAATGAAAAAAAAATGTTACCGCTACACACACATATACTACACCCACCCACGCCTACACACACAGATTCACACACATTCACACACCGTTACACACACACTACCTAGTCTTGAAAAAAGGGGAAAAAGCGTGGGTGTGGGAAAGCGAACATAGCCTCCCTCACTCTGCCTTTGTAAAACGAGAGAGGCAAGGCTAGTAAAGGCGCGTGAAGAGAATAGACGAGATGAGGTGAGGTGAGGGAAGAGCTGCTGTATGGAAGAGGTAACACGTATCTCTCTTTCTCTCTCACTTTCTCTCATCACCTCGCCCCATACACTCACTCTCCTAGGTAAAAAAAAATACGATACTCCAAGGGAAAAAAAAATTAGGGATGATACTTTCCTGTTCATGTTTCCATCTTTCCTACACGTGTGAGGGGAACATTTTTGTTTTCCTTTACGTGGTTTACTGGGGTATTATTTCCCCTCTCGCTCTTTTTCGTGTATAGTGACCAACCGCTGTGTTATTGACGTGGGTAAACTGTATATATGTGTGTATGTGTGTGTTTGTTTCTCTCTCTCTCTCTCTCTCTCTCTCTCTCTCTCTCTCTCTCTCTCTCTCTCTCTCTCTCTCTCTCTCTCTCTCTCTCTCTCTCTCTCTCTCTCTCTCTCACTCTTTCGCTCATCTGGCAGTCCTGTAAATTTGATGCAACATTTGTTATTTTGATTACCTCTTCATGCATCAAAGGATTCATTACGCCTCCCCCTCCCAATCCTCTTTTGAATAAGTTGGTCTCGCAAAATGTTAAAATATTCGCATAAATTATTCCCTCTTTAAGCTCAGATCCCGAGAGTAACGCGGGAATAGTTACGTGACGGAGGGAATGGAAGACGAAAAAAATGTATAATGCAAGTGAAATATTTAAGTTAAGTGAGGGAAGCGTTTTACTGTAATTATAAAAACATTGATAGCTGTTCTGAAGCTCACTGTGATTCTATATTGTTGACATATTCTACTTACTTTACACATGGAACAGACACAGAATAGACGGGAATTGATTGGGAATTTGTAACCTAGAAAGCGTGTCGGTGAGGATTTATTGTAAACTGTATTTATCAACGCATTCATTTTGTGTATATATTCTGTGCAGTTTGTTGATTATTCATGTAAGGTTACGTTTGATATCGACTTTATTTTTATGTATAACTTTTCTTTTTCATAGCAAGGAAATACCAATATAGAGGATTGTGTGTGTGTGTGTGTGTGTGTGTGTGTGTGTATGTGTGTATGTGTGTATGTGTGTGTGTGTGTGTGTGTGTGTGTGTGTGTGTGTGTGTGTGTGTGGAGTAACATAATGTCCAGAAAGGTCATTGAAAACAAATAATTTTCACTGCATTTCCATTAATATTTTTTTTCGTTATAGAGGACACAAGTTCTTTTTCTCTTTTGAATCACATATAACATAGACAATAATACATTAATTCCCATTACTGTTATGTGTGTCTTCCTCCCACTTGAAAAGCAATGACAAAGAACAATGGGCAGGGAGGTAATACAAGTGAACCATGTTTTATCAAATTACTTATGTCAGTTGAGAGAGAGAGAGAGAGAGAGAGAGAGAGAGAGAGAGAGAGAGAGAGAGAGAGAGAGAGAGAGAGAGAGAGAGAGAGAGAGAGAGAGAGAGAGAGAGAGAAAGAGAGAGAGAGAGAGAGGGAGAGAGAGAGAGAGTAATAAAGACCAGGATCTAAAAACTAAATACTCCTCTTGTAATAGCAATTTCCATCTAAGAGAAACACTGTTGTAAGCCTTCAAAGATTGATTGTTTTTTTCCCAGCTTCCCTCTACATAAGTCTCTCCTAAAGAAAATAATCTCGAGGTTGTATCACATAAGCTTTAATTAACTTGTTTTGTTCTGTTTTTCAGGTAAGGAAGGGAGGTCAAGTAGATTGAAATGCCAGACAGACAGACAGACAACAGGTGAGGTTACGTATGTGTGTGTGTGTGTGTGTGTGTGTGTGTGTGTGTGTGTGTGTGTGTGTGTGTGTGTGTGTGTGTGTTTAGTTTTTCTCGTTCTGGGGTCCGGAAAAGTTGTCTTGCGTTTTATTTTTGTTTGGTCAAAGGTTCAGTGACTTTTCTTTCACTGGATTCAATGTGTTAAGGGAAGACATAGACTTTTTAAATTAAGCTTTCCCTCCTCCTCTTCCTTCTTTTCCTCATCCTCCTCTTCCTCTTCCTCCTCCTCCTCCTCCTTCCCCTCCTCCTGATTGTCTTCTTCCTGCTTCCTATTCCTCTTTTTTGCTTATTGCTCATTATGATCATGTTTTAGAAGACTTTTTGTATCAGTTTTAAGCCAATTGAAGAAAAATAAGAATTTTTCTGATGTAACTATGATATGATAAAGGTGAAGAGGGGGAGAGAGAGAGAGAGAGAGAGAGAGAGAGAGAGAGAGAGAGAGAGAGAGAGAGAGAGAGAGAGAGAGAGAGAGAGAGAGAGAGAGAGAGAGACACCATTATAATACTTACCTAACATTTATAATTACACAAACGCTACTTCCATTTAATCTCGATAATGTGACGTAGCATTTAAAGTTGACAGGAAAGGCGAGGTAGATGGAGGGTTAAAAAGTGTATAAAAGGTTATAGGATGTGAAGAGAGTAGAATAGCGGAGAGGAAAGAGTTCTTGGAAGAATAAGAAAAGGAACAGGAGTGAAGGAGAATTAAGTCTAGGAGGAGGAGGGATATATATTGATAAAGGAAGATGGAGGCTGTAGGCGGAAGTAGGGTTTTTACAGCTAAAGATTAAATTGCCTGACATTTTCTAACCTCTTGTGTGAGATGAGGTGCTTAGATTAATTGGTGTTTTCAGTAAGGAGAAGGAAACAGCTTTTTAAAATCCCCCAAAAAAGAGAGAGAGAGAAAAAAAAAAATAATAGAGAGCAAGAGACAGTGTAGTTATTCATCGTTAGTGACTTCTTTCCAAAATTAAAATACCTAAGAAAAGGTTTATAAAAAGGGCTTCGTGAAGGAGAGACTCGTATAAACTAATAATGCTGAAGAGGGAGAGGAAGAGAGGAAGAAAATTGGGAGAGAAGATGGAAATTTACCTCTCAAATGAATTAAAAGAGTAGACGGGAGAGAGGAGGAGTAGCACCGAGTGAGGTAAGAGGGTTAACGAGAAGAGGAGGAGGAGGAGAAATAGAAGAAGAGTGATGGTGTTAGTGGTGAGGGTGTTGTTGGTGTTGGTGTTGATGTTGGTGTTGTTGGTGTTGGTGTTGTTGGTGGTGTTGGTGGTGCTAGCTTACCATGAGTCGAAAGGTTGACGTGCTGGAAGGAATCGACACAGGCCTGATGGAAGATGGAGTAAGTCATGGGCGGAGACTGAGGGAGGGCGTGTTCCTCTGTCTCACACACCGGCGTCTGCAAGGGAAAGAAAACAACATACGGTGAGAGAGGGAAGATAGACGGAAAAAAAGAAAAAAAAAGAGTAAGAGGTTGATTTTACATTTCTCTCAGGAAAAAAAAAAAGCCATCTAGCAATTTTTATCCTGTTTTAAGTATGTATTTGGGTGCGTCTTGCCTCGAGGGGGAGACACTAAGGTGTTTGGTATTCCAAGGACACAGAAGCAATCAGTGAAGGCGATTAAGTAAACATGTGTGGCTGGCTGTAGCCTTTGATAAGAGGTGTAGGAGACCGTGGACAAGTAGAATCTATGGCGACTGGATACTCTCTCTCTCTCTCTCTCTCTCTCTCTCTCTCTCTCTCTCTCTCTCTCTCTCTCTCTCTCTCTCTCTCTCTCTCTCTCTCTCTCTCTCTCTCTCTCTCTCTCTCTCTCTCTCTCTCTCGTGGCTTCGAACCCGTTTTTAAGAGCGATGGAAATGAGGAGAGAAAGATCAGACGAAGGAGTGGAATATCAAGAGGAGTAGAGGAGAGGAAGGCTACCTTTGAGCTGAGAGAATTCGTTATGATCTCCCCTTCCTCTCCCTCCCGCTCTCTCCCCCCCCCCGCCCCCCCAAAAAAAAGTGAGAAGTAGAACGAAGAGAAAAAGAGCAAAGGGTAAAAGCTGAAGAAAAAAAACCCTTCCATATGGAGATAGAGAACACGATGGCAATGTCTATTTTATCTACGGATCTGATCTGATGGTATGTACATATTGACATTTACATAATTATTGAACCCTGAAAGAAGTCCACGAATACCGCTTCACGCTTAAAGAAGACGAGACAAGACGAGACGAGAGATGGGATGATACTGTGTCTCAAAGCTTGACTATAAAGCTCCTTCGTGGACGCTTCTCTTTGCCTCACGACCTCATTCATACGCTACTCACACCTGCTTTACATTTATGAGTCCCTAGATGACTATGAATGCTTTACACATAACCTGCAACACACCTCCGGGTTAAGATAAGGCAAAGACACTGCGTAAGGGATGAGGGATAAGTCTTTCCAGTTATTAGTTTTCTGTATCGATGAATATATTGTCTTTGCTTCAGGTCAACGCCTAGTACCAGTAATACATGATACAGACAGATGACACGTGTGCGAAAAAAGAAAAGAAAATGGAAAATACCTTCTAATATAAGCCACGCGTGAATAGAAGGAAGAGAAAAGGAGATAAAAATCATTACTGCGCTTCCCTGTCGGCTCTGTGTTTTACTGTTACCTCTCTCCCAGGTGTTGTGAGTGTCTAATCAAATATCCTTAATGTGCTCCGCTATTACAGTATTATACTCTGTAGTTGGATAATTTACACGCGAGATGCAGCAACGGTAGTTTTTCCAGCATATAAGAGTAACCTAAGGAGCAACGGCTTTGTGATGTTAGTCGGGAATGGTTTAAGTGTCTCAAACAGTAGTTCTGGGAGTGTGTTTGCGTGCATCTGTTTGGAATGAGTGTCTAGAGGGATATTCCGTGTTTGCTATGTGAGGAAATGTTCGCTTTTGTATCCCTCGTGCATATCTACCTCGCTCATAAGTATAATTTCATGGTGATTACGTTAATTAATAAGGAAATAAGTATAGCCAAGCGGAGCGGAAAATTACAACAGTGTTAAATGACCTGAAAAAATTGCATTAGGCAATATTTCTTTCATTTAATTGCAGGAAGAAAGAAAAAAGTAATAATATTCAGTTTTTTTTATGTATTAGAACTTTGCGTTTATTTTCAGCCGGTCTTTCGGTCTGTCTGTTTATCTGTCTGTTTGTCTGTCTGTGTGTCTGTCTGTGTGTCTGTCTATTTGTCTGTCTGTGTGCCTGTCTTCCATGACCTCTTCCACTCTGTATTCCTTCCACTACATCACACCTTCCCTCCTGCATTTTCTACTTATACCATATCTCTCCTTAGTACTTCCACCTCCCCTTCTACGTTATGCTCCTCGTGTTCCTCCGCTCCTTCTACCCAATTAGGAGCATCAAGGCAGCTACTCCTTAGCCTGCCTCGCAACACCATTAAGATAACGAGAAAGTTTTTGCTACAAAGGGAATTCTTGAGTTTCACGTAACGTTTGCAAGTGACGGTCTTTTAGCCAGTCAAGGCATAAAGTTTACAGGCTGAGTGACGCCTTTTAAGGGAAAGAAGAAATGGATAAAGAAAGAAAGAAGTAAGGGAGGGAGGAAAGATATGAGATGCAAACAAAGATTCAAGAAAATTCCAATGAAAAGGATCAATGGAATATCTTATGATGATAATGCTGGTCTCTTTCTCTTCCTCCTCCTCCTCCTCCTCCTCCTCCTCCTCCTCCTCCTCCTCCTCCTCCTCCTCCTTCTCCTCCTTCTCCTCCTTTCCTCCTCTTTCTCCTCCTTTCCTCCTCCTTTTTCTTCCACTCTACTCTTTCTCATTTTAGCATCTTACGAACTAAAACCACATGGAATGAATCGCTTAATACTGCCTCTTCCTCCTCTTTCTCCTCTTCTCCTCCTCTTTCTCCTCTTCTCCTCCTCTTCCTCCTCTTCTCCTCCTCTTCCTCCTCTTGTTCCTTTCTCTGTTCTACATTTGTTTTCTCTATGTATTTCCATTTTGAGTTTGAAAGAAAACGTGACCCGTCCTTTGAAGATGATTGGTCCCTCTGTTTTCGTGGGTCATGTGCATCTCTCTCTCTCTCTCTCTCTCTCTCTCTCTCTCTCTCTCTCTCTCTCTCTCTCTCTCTCTCTCTCTCTCTCTCTCTCTCTCTCTCTCTCTCTCTCTCTCTTTTTTATTGTATTTTTAGTTTATGTGGAATGGTTTGTGTAGGTCGTAAGCCCTCCTGTGTGCGTGTGTGTGTGTGTGTGTGTGTGTGTGTGTGTGTGTGTGTGTGTGTGTGTGTGTGTGTGTGTGTGTGTGTGTGTGTGTGTGTGTGTGTGTGTGTGTGTGTGTGTGTGTGTGTGTGTGTGTGTGTGTTACGCTCTCCGTGTGTGTTTTGATTTTTTCTCTTTAATATTGTTGTTGTTGTTCATATCTCTGAGTAGTATCTTATTTTTACATTTTGATTCTCTATCTCTCACTGCCTTTGATGTTTCTCTTCTGTCTCTTCTTTTTCATCTTAAACCTTATTCCTCCTCCTCCTCCTCCTCCTCCTCCTCCTCCTCCTCCTCCTCCTCCTCCTCCTCCTCCTCCATCTTTCTTTTCAATCCCTCCTCTATTTCATTCCCGGTTCTCTTCTGTTTTCTTCTCTTTATCCCTCCTCCTTTGTGTCTCTCTTTAGCTCCTTGTATCCTTTATTTTCTCCTTGACAAACGGTTCTTTCAGGAGTAACCACTGAGCGCTTCCCTTTCTGTAGCGTTTATTGCCAAGCCTCTCCTCCTCCTCCTCCTCCTCCTCCTCCTCCTCCTCCTCCTCCTCCTCCTCCTTCTCCTTCTCCTTCTTCTTCTTTTATGCATTCCATTTTTTCTTTCCCCTTTGCTTTTGTTTCATACACCTCCCTTTCCCCTTTCCTCTTGTGTTCTCGTTGTAGACTTGCCTGCCTCTCATCCATCGATCCTTCCCTCTTTATCAAAATCCATTCCTTTTTTCCATTTTCCATCTTTCACTTTGTCAATTTTTTCATTTTGCTACTTTTTTTCTTCCTCCTCCTCCTCCTCCTCCTCCTCCACTCCTCCTCCTCCTCCTCCTCCTCCTCCTCCTCCTCCTCCTCCTCCACAGGTCATATCCTCCAGGGTTGTGGTGATGAACACGAACGCTGAGTGGGTGAAGAGGCGGATGCTGTGCTTAAGGAGGAAGAAACTCCCCCTAGGATGGGAGGGAGGGAGGGAGGGAGGGAGGGAGGGAGGAAGGGAGGAAGGCGTGGAGGGAAGAAAGTGGAAATGAGAACGTTGAAGGACGGAAGAGTAAGGTGTAGGAAAAAAAGAGAGAGAGAGAGAGGGAGAGAGCAACATTAAAAATAGGAATGAATTAATCAGTATATGACCAGAGTATGAAAGAAAACATTGCAGGTATGAAAGCGAGATGAAAAGAAGGAAGATTTTGCTTAAAGAATTAGGAAAGGAAAGAGAGGAAACAAAACAGCCTAAGGAAAGTGTGTTTAAAGCGTGCTGGAGAAAAATAAAACGAGTAGAGGTAGAATGAAAAATAAGGAGAGGTAGAAAGCCAGAAACTTGCTGCGCCTGCAACAAGAGCCCACTCCTACAAAGAGTTATTTTTAGAGCACCCTGACCCACTTCCTTCTCCGAGCAACAAAACTCCACCCTGATTCCTGGTGCATCGGAGTGGAGGGAGTACCGCGGGCGTTGCTCTGGGCTTGAGAGCGGGAGGAGGCGGTGACTTGGAACGGTCGCTCTTTCGGTGGGACCACACAGCCCACTGCACCTCCTTCATGGTTAAACTTTATGTCTTAGGAGAAGTTGTAAAGATTAAAATTTTTCCTCTGATACTTCTTTGCTATGTAGACTTGAGGTATTGAGGTCTTCTAAGCGTATCTCTTTTGGTTCTTTGAGGTATTGAGGTCTTCTTCCTATATCTCTCCTGGTTCCTAGCGTTGAGGTTTCGTGTCAAGTGTGTAGTCTGTTCTCAAGGGTAAGTTTGTGCCGGAGAGTGAGTCGTGAGTTTGTGAATGATTGTTGTGTTGGAGTTTGTCTGAGGTCTTGGTGGGTCAGTGGCTTTTGGTATTGATCCCACGTGCACTTGACACACTTAGTAAATCTAGTTCTTGAGACACGCATGTTCAGGGAGGGAGGGATGATGTGTGATGTGTCCTTTATGTGGTGTATTGCAGTGATGTTTCTCTTATGAGTGTCTAGGAATATGTGAAGGTATTCTTTAGACTAACTAGTTCAACCCTGTATGGAGAGGCTACTTGATGCTGTTTACCTACTTGCTAATCATCCTTGTTATAGATTCTTCTCCTCACCTGCAATTACCGTGACATTTATCCACCGCTTCCCTACTGGCAACGCTTAAAATGGTTGCTACGCCCTGTCTATTTTCTGTCAACTTAATATCGGTTGAAGTTACCGTTGTTGAGGAAGTTTGAACCAGACTGTTTACAAGGTCTTATGAAAGGAAAGAGAATTTAACCGGAAATATTAAATGAACGAAATAAAAGTTTTCTCTTTCATTAACTTTTTCCCATCTCTAACTGACTCACCCTAAGGCAACTGGGAGGAGGAGGAGGAGGAGGAGGAGGAGGAGAGGAGGAGGAGGAGGAGGAGGAGGAGGAGGAGGAGAAGAAATAGGAAGAGGAAGAAGAAGAAGAAGAAGAATTAGAAGAGGAGGAGGAGGAGGAGGAGGAGGAGGAGGAGGAGGGCTAATCCATGGTCTGCTAAGCCCACTTGACCTACAGTTGGTGGTTGGCGGATTTAGTCGACTTGGCCAAGGCTCCTGTGGGTTAGGTAGTGATGTAGGCCAGGCTTGTGTGGCCACTTAGGGTACGTAGGGCGTGACTGTGTGTGTGTGTGTGTGTGTGTGTGTGTGTGTGTGTGTGTGTGTGTGGGTGTGTAGGTGTGGGTGGGTAGGTGGGTGTGTGTGATTTATTTACTTTCCTTGATACATTTTTTAGTATTTTGCCCAGACTTTCTTCTTCTCTCTCTTTTCTCGCTCACGGATTCAATATTAACCTCTCAGAAGCAAGTTTGTTTATTTTTTTGGTTTTCGTCACCTTATTCTCTCAGTTTTCTCGTATGTTTTTTCCATTTACCGTGTTTCATATTCATTTTCGATTATTTCCTATTCTCTTCTCCTCTTCCATTTTCGTTGTCTAACTCCATTATCTTTGCTATCTTCTCCCACACCCTCAAGCCTCTCCTTTTCTTCCTCTTAATTTTCTTTTTCCTTCTCCTCCTCCTCCTCCTTTTCTTACTTTTGCCTCATAGTCTTCGTCGTTGTCATCGTCCTCCTCCTCCATCGTTTTTACTGCTCTCTCTTAAGAATTCTCATCTCTATTCTCTTTCAACACGCTCCTTCCTTTCGTCCGATTCTTTTTTAGCACCATCAATATCCCTTTCCTCCATCCTTTCACCCAAGAAGGACGGGGAATCTAGTACGTTGAGAATTCAGTAAAGAATTTTTGTTGGGTATAAATTAATTCTGACATTTGCATAGAAGGTTCCTTTCGTCTAAAGTATTTTTTGTTCACCGTATCCAATCAGAATTTTTAGTTTGATCAATATATTTTGAAATGTATTTTATTTTGTCTTAGCTGCTGATGTATTATTATTGTATTATTCGTTGTATTTTTTGCTATTTGGCTTGAATGTTATACGAAAGTGGTCTTGGGTAATGACTTTGGGTTTTTTCTTAACATGTTGGGTCGTGACTTGAGGACAGACGTGGAGAGAGTAAGACATGCTTGTATAACTTTACCTAAACCTTTATGTTCCCCCAGACACTCTTACTCCTCCTTGACTACACTTAATGACTCGGAGGTTTGTTATTATTGCAAGAAAATAATATGTGTTTAGTGGCACTTTGAAGGTCAGAGGCTTCGTGTTGTCCTCTGCCTTTTCCAAGCACAGAGGGAGTAGAAACGCACTTAAAGGGGAGTATCCACTTCTATCCTTTAAGGTGGTTGTTCTTAGTGATACATTCCCTTCTGTCTCTGTGGCTCTATATGGCATGTTACCCTTTGTGTAGCTCGTGATAGCAGGTTACCATAAGCTGAGGTGTTGAGAGGGAGGTACTCCTATGTCGCATAACTCCCTTGTAACCTTCCAGTGGGTGAGAGGGAGTTGCTGGAAGCCGCTACTGATTGGCATTGAGGACGCTTGAAGTTTATTGACAAAGGGATGGCGCGTCAAGGCTACTCAGGCATCAGGAGTTGGCTCACTGTTCAAAGGGAAACTCATGCCCGTCCTCCCATTCCAAAATTGAGGACAAATAGTCTAGTTCATTAGTAATTGGTTAACAAAATCAACAATACAATTTTCCTTCCTCTACAAACTTGGGCCAAGTCAATTTATTTTTTGTCGTAAATTTACATTCGTTCTCAAGAGAAATCTAAAGGTCTTGTTTCCACCACTTCTGAACACGTGTCCGCCCACCTGAATAAATATTACCATTCTACCAGCCAACGTTGAAGTCAATATTGATACTCTGTTGTTATGTCTTGTCATTTTATCGATGCGTCTATATCCTCGTGAGAAAGGAGAGAGTGCAGGATGGAACTCTGGATCAGGTACAGATTATTTTTCTTTCTCTCGGGTGTGGTAACTAATAACTCGGATGAAAAGTAAATATTGTGAACTACGCGATAAGTATTTATGTCGTTTTATATAAGTGTATGTGGTGTTGATCATTATACTATTTTTTTTTGCCCTACTGACTCCATTTCAAAGAGAGAAATATTGTATAAAAATAGAGTTAGTGTTTGTTTATTGAAGTGATAGCGTGCAAATTTTTTCATCCTGTTTTTGTATTGGTAGCAATGATTTTACCAACACGCAAACACAATAGAAATTCGATAAAATACGTATAAATTTTAAAAGTACCCTGAACATGCAGATTTCCTGACTCTCCTTCTGCAACAAACAACTTTGGTACAAGGCCTCGTCAACTTTTACTATGCATGTATATCTTTCTATACACACTCGCAGCAGTAACCCCAAACCTTCACCGCACACCTTCACTCACACACACACACACACACACACACACACACACACACACACACACACACACACACACACACACACACACACACACACACACACACACACACACACACACACATACACGTCCCACTTTCACATCTTACACAGGACTCGTACATGACCAGCCTCCAGATACCCGATGTGAAGGATACTCGTAGGAAGGAAGGAAGGGAAGTAAGGAGGGAGGTAGGGAAGTAGAAGCAGGTTATCATGTAGGGAATATACAGCACCGTAGCTTCCAGAGACTACAGGGAATTCAATACACTAGTGTCGGCTACATAGTGAGGGGTCGTGTGTGTTTGTGTTTCCTCTAAGCGGGTGCCCTGAGGCGGATAGAAAGGCAGGGAGAAGAGAGGGCGGAGGGAGTAGTGGCAAGAAAATTTGGATAGGGAGTTGAAGGTCGGAGGCACTGAGGATAGGGAATAGAAGGAACGTGGCTATGGGTCGTGAGGTGAAAGGCGAGGAAACACAGAGAGAATTCAGAATAGACAGGGGATGGTAGGGGAGGATGAGGGAAGACAGGAATGGGCTAGGGAAGGGGGTCAGGATACAAGGGAAGGGAAGGAGTACAAAGGGTGAGTCAGGTCAATGGATTCCGGGGTCATTGAAGTTATTAATGTTATTAGTGTCCAGTTTTATCTTCAGACGTTATGGTTATAGCTGATTACTACTATTAGAGTCACCCCTCCAGCAAGACCTTCCTTTCAGTTCCTCCCTATTTCTTCGTTATCCTCTTGTTTAGTGTTCTTTCTCTAATTATTTTATTTATGGTAACTTTATTTTTCATTCACTGCCTGCCACTGTTTCCCTTTCACTTACTCTCTCTCTCTCTCTCCCTTTTATTCCCTTCACCTCCGTTTCCTCTTTACCATTGTCTTCCTCCTCTTCCCTCCATTTTTATTCTCTATCATCGTACCCTCCACCTACACTCGCATCTTAACCCACCACTCCATTATTTACCAACTCCTCCCTCCCTCCCTCTACTCTTACCCCCCTCCACCCAACCCCCCACCAATAGGATGAGACAATTTTAAAGGAGAGTCAATCCGATACAAAGTCGAACGAGGTATGCGAATCCCCTTGAGACTAAGCTCCCCAGGCATCCTTTAGTCCCCTTAAGTGGCTCAGTATCGTGCCTCTTTGGTATTGTTACTCCCCTACTCCCCTACTACCTTACTCCCTTACCTCCCGCCCTTCATCCCATCCTTGACGTGCGGCTGACGGCGGGGAGTCTATGAGATTATTATTATTATTATTATTATTATTATTTTTTTTTTATGAGA
This sequence comes from Metacarcinus magister, assembly GCA_029783475.1. NCBI lineage: Eukaryota > Metazoa > Arthropoda > Malacostraca > Decapoda > Cancridae > Metacarcinus > Metacarcinus magister. The sequence continues at coordinate 173,044 of JAPQNM010000020.1, forward strand.
TAACTAAAATATTGAGACTCGATGCTTCAATATAATTTTTCGTGATGGTTTTTTGGGGTTTTGTTGGTAATGTGGATGTGTTGGTGTGTGTTTGTTTTGTTTTGTTTGTTTATTCTGTTTGTTTATTTATTCTGTTTGTTTGTTTATTTATTTGTTTGTTTGTTAGGGTAGGGGAGCGTTGTTGTTATGGTGCTTGTAGATTTAGTAGTAGTTGTAGTAGTAGTAGTAGTGGTTGTGGTGGTGGTGGTTGCAATAATTACTACTACTACTACTACTACTACTACTACTACTACTACTACTACTACTACTACTACTACTACTACTACTACTACTATTACTACTACTACTACTACTACTACTACTACTACTACTACTTTTAGATTTTACTTTCAGTCAGTATAAAATCATTCCTTAAACGCAAAAATTCTATACAAACATTTTCTTTCAGACTTGTAGCAATATTTTCCTTCTATTTCCTATTCCAAGAAAACTCTTCCACCCCATGTCCTTTTTATCCCCTTTTTTTCCCCTCCCTCACGACGGTGGCTTTTACGTGGCTGTGCAAATGATCTTCCGTAAGGGAAGTCGAAGTCATGGTCAAGGACGCAACGTTGGGTGTGGAGAATGGAAAAAAGGAAAATTAAAATAAAAAAAAATGGAAAAGCTTTTGGTAATGGGAGGTGGGTGGGATTGAGCCCGTGTAGTGGGATTAAAGTAAGTGGTGGAGGGCGTACGTGTGTAAACTGTGGTGGCGATGGGGATGAGTCGGCGGTTCTGGTAATGCTACTAATGGTGAGTTGGGAAATAGGTATCATTATCTTTCTTCTCCTCTTCCTCCTTCTCTTCTTCGTCGTTGTCCATGTACTCATTATCCTTCTAAAATCGTTCTTCTCTTCCTCTTCTTCCTCTTCTTCCTCCTCCCACTCACTAGACAGGTTGGAATTATATAAGTGAAAAGCAATCTAAGTTTACCTTCAATTGTAAGTAAAGTATTGATAAAAAGAAACAAAGGATTGGTATTTCAGGAGCTTCCCCTCACACCCCAGCGTGAGGGTAACCAGAGATTGGAGGAAACGGAGAGGGAAAAGGGGGGAAAAAAGAGAGCAAATAGAGGAAGTGAATTTTATCTTTGTTCCTGTTTTCACTTCGGTACTGTTGTTGTTGTCTCTGTAAAGGTGAGGTCTTGCATGTTAGTTTCCCTTGGTGCCATGTTGTGGTTGTGTAATTTAGGGGAAAAAAGGAAAAAAAAAAACACAGAGAAAAGCTGAAAACTGGGATGAGAGTGTATGTGGAGATTTTGTTCCTGGATTCAAGTCGTGATTAAAAATGTATACGCGCACACCTGGTTTTTTTTTTTTGGTGTGTGTGTGTGTGTGTGTGTGTGTGTGTGTGTGTGTGTGTGTGTGTGTGTGTGTGTGTTTTATAAAGGAAACAGAATCTTACTGGTGAGATTAACACAGGAGATGCCTCAGGGCGTTTAATTCCACGGTATTATGACTTTATTTATATTATCATCCACACACTCACAAAAAAAAAAAAACACATTATATTGTATCCTTCATCCATCTTTCTTCACCCACTCCCAGCTTCCACATGCCTTTCATCTTCTTTTATATACATCTTAGTACACGTATTCTATCCTTCCTCTCCTCACATCATCCTCTCCTCACATCATCCTCACATCCTCTCACATCCTCTTCACACATCATCCTCTCCTCACATCATCCTCTCCTCACCTTCTACCTTTTCCTTCTTCCATTTTCCTTGATGCTTACTTCACACACGTAGTCTTTCAAGGTACAGGGAATTAAAGTTAAAGTTGCAGTATGTACTTTTAAGGCAACATAAAAAGTATAGTGTTAAGTAAGCCTTCGGGAGAATGTCCATTATCTACTTATTGGAAATTGTCTATTGAAATATCTAAAAAAAAAGAAAAAAGAATAATACACCAGGTTTTATGTAAAATGGTGGCACGTTAATCCTTACGTTAATCATTTACTTTTAATCCCTTGTGTGTTTTTGGTGTTTAATTTCCTCCCTTTATTCCTTCTCTCTCTCCTCTCTCTCTCTCTCTCTCTCTCTCTCTCTCTCTCTCTCTCTCTCTCTCTCTCTCTCTCTCTCTCTCTCTCTCTCTCTCTCTCTCTCTCTCTCTCTCTCTCTCTCTCTCTCTCTCTCTCTCTCTCTCTCTCCCCCTTTCCGTGTGTTTCATAAGCGGATCAGGAATCGTGGTATTAATTAAAAGGAAGCGCCATAAATCTTTAAGTTAGGAAGCCTTTTGAGTGACGTCCCCTTGATCAGGTGGTGTGTTCCCCCTTGTTTATACTGCGGGGCTGAGTGCCTCTTAAGGTTAAAGGCAGGTGTGAGGTCAAATCAGTGTGGCGACCTTGTTGGGGGTAGAGACTGCACTCTGCTCCCTCCTCTCCCTCTTTCCAACACAAAATTTAACATGCAATTACATTCAATAACTCAACCACTATCTCTCTGCACCAAAACGAGAGTCTGTCCTCTTTCTCTCTTCCCCTCTATATTTCCCTCACGCCCTTATTTACTCCTCTTATTTACCTATCCTCTAAAACACCCCAGACACCCTTGCGCACCCTAGATGAGCCAGCACACCCAGCATAGCCCCTTCTATTCCCTGCTGAATATTCACGCTTGTTAGTGGGAGGTGTTGATTAGAGCTGGTACCGTTGCGTGAGGTAGAAGGGGCTCTTAGGTTCTCTTGCATTACTACCTGGACGTCATGCGAGGGAGGCTGGGAAGAGGGTGGACGTGCCAGGGGATGTTAGTGTTCTGTTATGGTTGTGTTTGTCGTTTAGTGGAATGGATTGTGTAGGGGAGATGAAAGTGGATGCTGCCTCCTCATCGTTGTCTTGAAATATATGAAAAGTGTATGTATTGAAATGTTGAAATGTCTGCGCACCTCTAGCTAAAAATATATATAAATGCAAGGAAAAGAGATAGAAGCAATGAAGAATAAATGAAGAAATGAAGACTAACACGGAAATTCTCTCTGAAACAGCCAATTGGATAAAAAAAATAAACTGAATTGTTTGGTCAAAAATACATTAGTGAACAGGCAGTGATTGCTTTACTGTTAATAATACCTGGTGAGGTGTTAATAAAGGGAAGCGTAATTTAGATGGACGGTGAGCCCCATGAAGGTAAAAGCAACCCTCTCCTGTATTTATTATAGGTTTATGAGGATCGTATCACCGGCACAGGAGGAGAATTCAATTGTATAAATTTCCCCTTTTGGTCGTCCGAGGCCCCTATCGTACGTAACATGATTACTAGATTGAAGACGACGGTGGACAGACCAGACGGATTCACAGAGGGGATGGAGGAGGATTAAAGGGACGGCTAGGGAGGGACATCAGCACCACCTAGCGGGAAACACCTGAGGCTGGCTTATGTGGAGAGAAACTACATGGTGAAAATGAACACGTGGGATGAGTGGTTGGTGTGTGTGGTGGTGTGAAGTGTAATTTGTAAAGGATGTGTAGCTAGTGAAAAAAAAAGAAAATGTGACAAAAATTTGGTACATTAACGTAATACTAATGCATGGACACACACACCCACACCCACACACACACACACACACACACACACACACACACACACACACACACACACACACACACACACACACGGCACTTTCGCACACGACCATTAGCCTGGGACAAAATAAGAAAAAGAAAGAAAAAAAAAGTTCACACAGCTGGTTCGCCCTTGCAGCTGGTAAGACGAGGCCAGACGATCCAGATTAAAAGTCCTCTTACTGTGCAGTATTGAGGTGAAAAGGAGGAAGGGAGAGGAGAGAGGAAGGGAGAGAAGGAGGGAGGAATGAATTAAATGGAGTAGTCGAGAAGGGATTATCATCAACAACAAGATTTTAAGAGTATTCAGAAAACAGGTGATTGGAATGGATAACTGAGGGATAAGTATTGGTATTGGAGAGTCACGTAGATGTGTTTTTAATTGGTAAATGGAAGGTGTATGTAACGTGCGTGATGGTGATGTGATAATGGCCGGTGAGGCGAGATTAATGTGTGGTAGAGGAAGGGAAATGTTTGGAAAAGTGAATGTTGCGTCTAGGAAATAACTAAGGTTTTGGTCAACGGAAGCAGCTGGAAGTTATATTATTCATTAAAGTGAAGGATTACCTGTACCCTTCACGTCGTAGTTGATGCCCTAAATACTATGTGAATCTAGATGGTAAAAAAAAGAAAGATAAAATAAAAAACCCCAGAATAATTACGAACGGATCCAACTAGAGAAAAATAGATACAAAAAATGTAAAAGATATACGTACAATGAAATTAATATAAAAAAAAACATTCATTAAATCTACAAAGGAAAGCTCGCTACTCATAATAATGATTTCCCTTCGACGGAATAAAAAGTCTAAATGTGGTAACCAAAATGAAATATATATTATCAAGAGGAAGGAAAATAGTACGGTCCTTCTGATCCGGAGCGATGAGGGGAGCGGGGTGAGGGGAGCAGGGTGAGGGGAGCGGGGTGAGGGGATGGGGGTGAAGGGGTGAGGGGACAAGCCCGAGATGTATTAAGAAAAAGATATTAATGATCAAGCCACATAGTTGAAGCCTCAGGGAATAGTACACACACACACACACACACACACACACACACACACACACACACACACACACACACACACACACACACACACACACACACAACAGGCAATGCGAATGGATTGTATTATGAATGAATATATATATATATATATATATATATATATATATATATATATATATATATATATATTAAAAAACATATTAGGGATATTTTGTGACCTTGACATGTGAAATAATTAAATAATATCTTGGTTTCAGTTGTTGTTGCTGAGGAATGGTTAGTGGTGAAAAAAAGTCGCTTATAGCAAAATTTTTAATCTCAGTGTTTTGGTATTTAGTATGGTAGTATTATTAATTTTTTTATGTAGTGTTCTCTTATATTAACGAGTGCAGTATAAATGGGAAGAAGAAATACTTAAACAAATTAAATATAAAATCAATTATCCGTCTTGTGAAGCTTAGAACAAATAATAAGAGACTGCAAGTGACTGCTGGGAAATACCAGAAAAGCTACTGCAAGAGAAGAGAAAAATTGTAACAAGTGTAATACCAGTGCAGATGGACATTAATATCATGTTTTTCTAGAGTGTAACAAACAAGAAATGTCACGAGACCAAAACACTTATTTGCTGAAATGTTTTTGGGATAAAACAAATAGTGATAAGATTTTGATATCGGTGTGGAAAGTAAAAATTATGTATATTGTAAAGGTTAGTTCTGGAATGTGATATGTAAAACTTGCAGATAATCTAAAGTAACCTAGATATACACAAAGAAAATAATACGTGTATAAAAAAAACAAAAACATGATATACAAGGAGCTGTACTTGATATTTTTGTTATAAAGTCTGAACAATATATGCATTAATTACACACACTTGTGCGATCAATGTGCCAAGGAGTCAAATGGATTGTTAATATTTCAACACAACTCATGAAAATTGGTACCAAGTGGTTTCGGGCATGCTGATCATGAACCTGGAATTAGTTTTGTCATTACTACAATATTAAGATTTTCCATTTTGTGGCCCGTAAATTCCACCAGAACTGAGGTTGAAAACTTTTTTCCCATTTTACTACGTAAATATTAGTTAGTCCCACTGGAAAAATATATTAAAGTAAAGTTATGGAGTTTCATAATGTCTATCTGATATTGTCATATTTTTTTCAATAACTAATACTAATGAAGAAAATAAATATTTTGTGAAATAAATTAATGTATAATACGGACGTTTTCAGCTCTTTCTTTTATATTATATACGTTTCATACGTAAACTTCATACATTTCAAGGTTTTTCAAAAAATATGATTGCTGTCAAAAATTCTTAGGAGATAGCCCAGGAAATTTAATGAAAATTTCCACACCCCCGAATCTCATGAAAATTGGTACAATGAGGTTATCGGTCATGCTGAACACGAATATCACACACACACACACACACACACACACACACACACACACACACACACACACACACACACACACACACACACACACAGACACACACACACACACACACACACACACACACACACACACACACACACACACACACACACACACACACACACACACACACACTAATCACCTCCTTGTTTCCTCACGTGGCAAGGGACTTAACAAATAGACATAACTAAACCCAAAGCTCCCTGGTGGTCTTAGTGAAGCTTTCTGAATAGGAAATATTATAGAAGGAGTCTGAATAGCATGGATGTGGCAGCAGGGACTTTGAAATGATGATGGTGATGCTGGTGACGGAAATGTTAGAAGCAGTAGTTGCAGCAGCAACAGCAGTAGTACTAGTAGTAGTAGTAGTAGTAGTAGTAGTAGTAGTAGTAGTAGTAGTAGTAGTAGTAGTAGTAGTAGTGGGTTGTGGTGTCCTTGTTGGTGAGTGGTGAGGTCGTTGTGTCTGGTTGTAAAGTCTGCGTTGCGTTCCCCTGCTTTGTGTTTTTGGTGCATATATTTGGCGCTGCCTGACTACTGTAACAGATGGTGGTAAGTACCCAGCAGGATTGTGGTGCCGCCTGCACGTGGCTTGGAAAAACAGTGTTGTAGAGGAGGAGGAGGAGGAGGAGGAGGAGGAGGAGGAGGAGGAGGAGGAGGAGGAGGAGGAGGAGGAAGAAGAGAATGAGGACAAGGAGGAGGAGGATAACGAAGTGAGAGTCATAGAGAAAAAATGTAAGGCGTGGAGGTGCTATTGAACCGACAAATGAAGGACAATTGCAGTTTATGGCTTCCTCTCTCTCTTTCTCCTTTTTTTTTCTCACACTCTCTCTCTCTCTCTCTCTCTCTCTCTCTCTCTCTCTCTCTCTCTCTCTCTCTCTCTCTCTCTCTCTCTCTCTCTCTCTCTCTCTCTCTCTCTCTCTCTCTCTCACGTGTCCGCTTATAGTCATTTAATTTTGTCACCGCTTTTATGGCCCTCTCATAAACGTTGACGCCCAACTTATGTGCCGCGCCCCTGCCTCAGCGATAACTCTTTTTTTCTCTCTCTCTCTCTCTCTCTCTCTCTCTCTCTCTCTCTCTCTCTCTCTCTCTCTCTCTCTCTCTCTCTCTCTTTCTCTTTCTCTTTCTCTTTCTCTTTCTTTCTTTCTCTTACCCTCGTTCCGTCTCATTGGTTCGAAATCGCCTGACGGGTTTCACGGTTTGGGTTCGGTGCTTCGAAACAATAGACTAGAGAGAGTTATTGGTGTCCTCTCTGGAACATCCGCGAGGACAGGTCTTGACAGCTCTGGCGGCCTGACCTTTCTCTTGATTCTTTTCCCTATTTTCCCCCCTTTTCTTTCTTTTCTTTTCCCCTATCTCCATTGCCTCGTCCTTATGATTAGTTTGCACGGTTTTTTCCATTTTTCTTTCCTTTTTCATGTCCTATTCTGCGTTCTCGACATATTTTTTCTCCTCTTTTTATTCCTTAGGCTTTTTCGTTCCTCTTTTATTTGAGTGCCACTTAGGTCTACGTATATGCCCTCTTTGTTCTCTTTGTCCTCTTTCATTACGTGTCCTCTTAACACATCTCTCTTTATCAGTCACGTTTCTATATCATTAAAAAAACACCACCCTCCCTTTCCCCTTCCCTCCTCCTCACACACATATAAGGTGGATGTGAATATTTATAAAGATAATTGATAGGACAGACAGCCTCTCTTCCCCCTCTTCCCCGTCCCCAATATCTCACCTGGTGCAGACAGGTGAGAGGTAGTCGTTAACAGGTAAGGGAGGAGGCTGCTTCCGCCTTCTTCATAATAACCTCATGTGTTTAAATAAATTATGTTATTCGTGTATTTATGTGCAGCTGATTCAAGACTTTTCGATTTAATGTCTAGTTTTATGGTTATTCTTGTAATTTGATGATTTTTATATGTATTTTTTTTTATCACATAACGCCAGTCATTGGATACTAGTTTTTGTTACTTTTTATATATTAATGTACGTTTATTATGCTCTTTGATGCTGGTTTAGGGTTACGATGAGCCAAAAATACATTCGAATACCTTTTACAATCATCCTTTCGTTTCCGTTCACTTCTCTTACCTTCACATTTTCAGCTAGTTTTCAATCTTTTTTTTCTTTCATCTCATAGGCTTTGGTTCAAGTTCAAGGCTCTTAACCTGCTTTCAAAACTCGTATCTTGCATCATTAACATGCTAATCTGAGCCACCACTACTCGCAGACTTCATATATTTAGGTTTGAGCGGCGCCGAACTCGAGCGTGACCTAGGAAGTTTTGGTCTTGAGGATTCAGGTTACAAAAAGTTATTTAAGACTGAGCCAAGAGAGAGGAAGCACGTGCGTGGAGCCTCGTCTCGCTCCCCTTGACGCTGTGCTGAGAAAAAGATGCTGAGGATAAGAGAGAGAGGGAGAAGGGAGAGGGATGAAGGAGGTGGTGGAAGAACGTGGCTTTAATCAACTGTATCATTATGTGTAACTACTACGAAGCATCTAATTGAAGTGCTTCGTGTATCTTGTATAAAACCTCATGTTTCCTCACGGTATTCACCATCTTGACAGGATAATTATAGGACTTAATAGCTATTACGTCGTGTTAATAAAAGAGACAATATATACCACGTAATAAAAAAAATTCCCCTATTCTGGTTGGGAGTGAAAAATGACCTTATCATTGAAAGGAAATGTCGTGGCTCCTGGGCAGGGAAAATACAGTTCCTCAGGAGACAGGACTCGCTCACTAATGGAGAAAGGGAGAGTAGGAGGGGGATGAGGAGAAGGTAGAGGATAGTGGGGACTGAGAGGCATTAGCGAAATATGTCGTCGATAGAAATAGAAAAGAATAAAAATCATCGTGGAGGTAGAATAGAGAGGAGAGAAAAGAGGGAGACGATAGGAAAGTGTAAAGGAGAGGAGGCAAGAGTGAGAATGAGGGAAGGATAGAAGTTTACAATTTTCTGATGGAGTTTACGGGTCAAGGGTCTACGGGAGGAAAGTTTGCTATCTCGCTCCCATATTAATTGGTCAGGGAAGGTCAGAGGGTCTCAAGGGGCAGGCGTGAAGGCGGGAAAATAAGGAAGGAAAGAACAGAGAAATTAAGCTCTTTTTTTTCCGTTCCATCGTCGTGTTTTTGTATTTTATTGAATATTCTATCTTCCTCTTCCCTTCCAAACACACAAAAGCACAAAAGAAAACGAGAGATTCACTTTATAAAAAACAGAAATATGGGTAAATTAGGTTTTTCTGTTATCATTTTTAATCCATTTATTTTGTTGTAAGTTTTTATTTTCAATCTTGTCTTAAGGTTTGTTTCAGGAACTTTGCGAATCGATGCATGAAGTTTAGTTAAGCCAGGTATCACGAGGCTGAAGGAAGTCAGGTTGTGTCGGAAGTTTAGGAAGTTGAGGTGCTGCGTTCTGAAGGCGTCAAGTGAAGCCCACAAGAGATGGTAAAGCCTGAGGGGAATCAAGCTACAGGACAATACCTATAACAAGTGAATAATGTCCACTTTCTTCTTCCTTGTCGTTGTCAGTGTCCCTTTCCGTCCTCCTCCTCCTCCTCTTTCTTCTCCTCCTCGTATATATATTTATAAGTACACGCTTCCTCACCCCGCTTTAAACATACACGGAACAGGATATGCAAATGAAGTACGTTGATATATGAAGGAATAAGGTACTTCCGACGAGGCCTGTCTAAAGGAGTCGTAAATTACAAGAAGCTCGTTAGAACTTAGTTTAACACCAAGAGGACCCGTGACGTGTGTGTGTGTGTGTGTGTGTGTGTGTGTGTGTGTGTGTGTGTGTGTGTGTGTGTGTGTGTGTGTGTGTGTGTGTGTGTTGGAGAGGCGGGAGGTAGTGACTTTAAATAAGGTTATGAAATAGTAAGGATTCTGGAAGGAACTCAAGGTCAGCTGCCTGCCACTATAGTTTATGTTATGCCTTTGTTGCTCCAACTTTCCACCACCTCAACTCACAAACTCGTGTCGCATTCCTTCCTCTACAATATATAACTCTAAACCAGAATATATCTTTTTTTCTTCAACAAATTACAAAACATCTCCAAGCAATTCTTAAAAAGTTCTAATGAAGGAGATTCTTAATTCACTATTTTTTGCTGATGGATCGGTGGAACAATTTAAAGGAATCTGCAACGCCAGATCCTCTAATCAGAAATGGACTGCAACATACGGAAAAGAAATTAGAGTTTGTTTTTCCCTCTTTAAAAAGCGTCTTTCCATTCTTAAAACCTTCTTAACTCACCTTAAGGCTACTGAATCCCATCATAGCATAGTCAGATTCCCTCATATATCTACATTATTATATTTTCTCTTTATGACGCGATAATTCATTCTACAACTCTCGCTATATATATAAAAAAAATTTAATTCTCACATCACCTTCCATTTCCTTCTTCCTTCTCCAAATCAGTCTGTATCAATTTCCAAAACCAATTACGTGATAAGTAAACTCTTCATGACACCTATATTTCCTCCTCGATATAGTAGACCACATCACAGCGAGTAGTAGTTCTCGTCTTTCATTTCTATTGCACTGTCGAGGGTAACGTGGAGACCTTTCGATCAGTCAGGAGTGGCTCGTTATACACTTCGTCAGGTTGGAATGAAATCGGTGCCCTTGCCTTGTCCGTTCAGGCCTTGATATACTTCATTGGGCTACCTGTCCATCCTACCTGTCTGAGGGTGGTGGTGGTGATGATGGTGGTGGTGGTGGCGGTAGTGGTGGTGGTGGTGGAAGTGATTGAAGAAGACATGAAGGAAATGAACAAAGGGATACTGATAATGGAGATAATGATAATGATAATGGTAATGTTAATAATGGTAATGAAATGCGAGAAATTACCATAGATCAATGATGAATGTGTGGAGTAATAAATGAAATTGAAAGATAAATTAATGAATGGAAGGAAGCACAAAGGATAATATTGTCATCTCTACTTCCTACTCTTCTTCTTTTTCTTCTTCTTCTTCTTCTTCTTCTTCTTCTTCTTCTTCTTCTTCTTCTTCTTCTTCTTCTTCTTCTTCTTCTTCTTCTTCTTCTTCTTTGGGGTTTGCATTTGCGGAGAAGTAAAAGCTTACGCAATCAATTTCCAGACTCGTGTTGTGTTTTGTTTACTCAGGTGGAATTTTTTTTCTTTACTGAGCTGAGCCAAAGATCAAAGGCAGAAATAAAAAAAAAATGAGTAAGAAAAAGTCAAACGAATGTATGATATGCATTAAAGGCTGAGCATTCTCTCTCTCTCTCTCTCTCTCTCTCTCTCTCTCTCTCTCTCTCTCTCTCTCTCTCTCTCTCTCTCTCTCTCTCTCTCTCTCTCTCTCTCTCTCTTTCGTAACAGTTCTTCCAGATAATGAGAAAGAAAAAAAGTTTAACCTAATTATAAACTTCCACTGTTATGGCAACTTTTAGCAACGCAAAGTATCTTGATTAAGTAAAAAACCACGCTAAGATCAACACACATTCCTTCCTTCCTTTCTTCCTTTTTTTTTTTTACCCTGAAAGAAAGGTCATTACAGTGCTTTTCCTTTGTAAGCCTCTAATTATAACGTCGTAATTATAGATCTAAAATTGTTTGATGCATTGACAGGGAGACATCAACAATGGAGAAGTAGGAGGAGGAGGAGGAGAAGGATGGATAGTGAGATGTGGAGGTAGTAAAGGAGATGCCAGAGAAGTGGAAGAGATAAAAGAGGCTATTTGAGGAAGCTGGGAGCGAATGGTGAGGAAAATGGGAGATTATGGGGGAAAGAAGTGTTGGAAGGCGAATATGATGGTCAGCTGTAGGAGAGCTATCACCTCCCTCCCTCAGGCTTACTAATGAAGGGAAGGCGTCCTCCTAAAGCCACGGTATCCCCACAGCCCTAAAGACACCCTTTATTGCTTAAGTTTAAGAGGATGATAGTCTGATGGTGCTGTGTCTGTCTTTCTTTGTCGCTTCTGTTCCTTTCTATGTCTTTCTTTTTCTCTTTGTTTTTCTCTCATCATTATGTTAAATAAGTTTATAAGTTTATGTTTTTTCATTTTTTTAAGTCATCGCGTAAATTTCTTTTGTAACCGTTTTTTTTTTACAGAACACGTTGTTAAAACAGTTTTTTTTATAATTTGTCTTTTGCGCGAGAGAATTTTTTTTTTTTTTAAAGAATTAGAATACTTTTTCATTACTTAAGAAACTCCTTTGATGTTGAAGAGGTGACGGCCTCTACTAGTCTGGATTGTTGTGTAAAGATAATGAGATGTTGGAGTCGTTGTTGTTGTGTACGGAGGGAGCAGCAGCAGCAGCAGCAGCAGCAGCAGCAACACCTACACCTCAAATCCAAATGAAAATGTTACGTCAAAATAATTTCTCATTTTTAGTTTATTTTCCTTAATAAGAAACAAAACATTATAAAAACATTTTAGAAAAAACATAGAACATTTATGATAATTTTAGAAACCATAGAAAACATTAATAAACAAATAAATAAAGAAAACATATTAAATAAGCTAATAATTTTGTACGCGTATTTGCAGTTATTTTTCATAGATTCTTATTTTTCTTTGTTTATTTGTACCAATATGCTTTTATGTGTATTTGAATTATTTTGATGATAATAAATGCATTATCTCCCATATATATATATATATATATATATATATATATATATATATATATATATATATATATATATATATATATATATATATATAACAAAAAGACTGGTGCGGAAATATCTTGGTATGAAATGTCTTCAGTACCTATCGCCTGAGTATCAAATGACCTGCACATGTGTAGGGAGGGAGTAGCGGCAACACCATGCACTAATTTCAATACAACATGACTTATACAACAAACGGGAGGAGGCGGGGGAGAGGGGGAGGGGCTAGCTGGACGCATAAACCAATCACCGAATTAACTGTTTTCGGATGGCGGCTCTTGGGGTTTCCTATAATGCTGTAGGATTAGACGCTATACGATATTCAGGAGCGGATCCGGCCGGTTACGTAATCAAGGGAGCGTCGCAGATTAACTAGGGATGGAAAGGGAAATCTTAAACGGCTATTGATTCCAACCGAACCTTCAAAGTGCTGACCAGGAATTCGATCTTGTGTTGTGGCCCAGAATTAGGCTGAGGATTAAGGATGGAATGGATACAGATAGGCTGACTGATTCCCTCCTCTCCCTTCCCTCCTCTCCCTTCCCTCCTCTCCTTTCCCTCCCTCCCTTCCTTCCTTCCCCCAAGTCGAGGATACCATTATTTATTATATACGTTATGGCGTCTAAGTACTAATAAAAGACCAAAGGCGAATGGTCGTTAGTGTCATTGGGTCGAGGAATCACTATAATGGTATGTCTTTGTAGGGTGGCGATATAGGAAGTGTGTGTGTGTGTGTGTGTGTGTGTGTGTGTGTGTGTGTGTGTGTGTGTGTGTGTGTTGTGTGTTGTGTGTGTGTGTGTAAGCCTCAGGAAGGAACCAAATACAGAGGTTGTCCACAGTGTAATGTATAGGCGTGATAACCGAGGCTGGGAGACCATTACAGATGAAAATAGTGAATAATAAAAACAATAATGCCAACAATAGAAATAATAATGATGATATTAATAACTCTCTGGATACAATACATAGAGGAACATTCTACAACATCACAAAAGCCTCACGTAACATAGGTGACGCACAGGGGAAGGAAGGATAGAAATAGGATAGAAAAGAGTCAATAGTACATAAAGTAAGTGAAAGAAAACGAGTGATGGAGGGACGTGTGGCTGGACGGATTGATGGATGGATGGTTGGGTTGGGATGGGAGAGGAAGGTAGAGGGAAGGAAGGAGGAAAAGATGAATATGTCAGTCAAGTATCACGCTCACACCTGTTAATCGATGGGACTGTTGCGTTGGAAGGTTGCAGCAGGTAGTAGGAAAGTGGTTTTTTTTTTTCCAAGGTGAAGTGAAAGTGTGAAAAAATAGGAACTTGGGAAAGAAAAAAAGACATGAAGATAAAAATGATAGAAAGATGGATGGAAGAAAAATGGCTGCCACGAATATCTGATTAAATGTATAGATTTATATTTATTGTTTGTGTTTTTATTCATTCATTTCTATCAATCAATGTTGAGATTAAGTCGAATGTTTTTTTAATTTTTTGTGTTGAAGTTTTTGTCTGTTTTTGGTATCTGGAAAAATGTAGTTAATGTTTTTTCTTCTTAATTTTCTTCTTTCTCCTCCTCTTCCTTCATCAAGTGAGAGGAAAAGTTTGATTGCTTTTTGTTTTTCCCTTCTTCCTCTTTCTCTTGATGAATATTATTACCTCACGTAAAAAATAACATAGCTACTATATTTTCCAGATATTTATGTGTGTGACTATTATTATTAGTATCTTAATTACACTCATTATCACTATTATTATTACTAAAACGACCTTCTTAAGACTTATGAATACCTTTGCATCCCATTTCTCATCTCCCTTTATTCATCATCTTCTCTCCCCTCTCCTCCTTCCCCACTCCTCCCCAACATAACTCTCCCCTCCCTTCCTTCCCCACTCCTTCCCCACATAACTCTCCCCTCCCTTCCTTCCCCACTCCCTCCCTTACACAACTCTCCCCATTGCATTCCTCCTTCACATTCCCACGCGAGGCCGTCACGCTTTGATCTAAAAATGTGTTTTATTTTTTGTTTAGTTTATATTTTCTTCG
>JAPQNM010000020.1:190274-220274 GCA_029783475.1 Metacarcinus magister
ATAAGTATATGCCATTACTATTTTTTTCTCTTCTTCCGTTTCTCTTTTTATAGTGTTTATTTTTTTCTGTTTTGAGTTTATTTCTCAATCTTTTTATTCTGCTTTTCATTTGTAAGGGAAATGGACACCTTACATTCAGTTTAATTAAGCGAGTCTCTGCTTTTTTGTTTCCTCTCTCCTCATAAACGGGTCGTATTTCCCTCATTTCTACCCAGGTATATAAAAACAATCCCCTTGATGTCATAGTATATTAATGACAATAGGAAATTCTCATACAATAATCAAACTTTAACATATTAATCATAACACTCATATCCATTCTGATGCTAATCCCATAGATCGTCATTTTTCGTCCCCTTAGTGTACCCAACTCTCTTCTGTGTGTGTGTGTGTGTGTGTGTGTGTGTGTGTGTGTGTGTGTGTGTGTGTGTGTGTGTTTGTGTGTGTGTGTGTGTGGGTGAGGAAAGGGAAGGATCTACACACAGAGGATCACTAAACAGAGTGGAATTAAAACCTATTTGTCTCGTGTAATCCTTTTAGTGTCCCTCTCTCTCTCTCTCTCTCTCTCTCTCTCTCTCTCTCTCTCTCTCTCTCTCTCTCTCTCTCTCTCTCTCTCTCTCTCTCTCTCTCTCTCTCTCTCTCTCTCTTTACCGCACCATTTTAATACCTGTAGCTATGTAATGCAGGTGACAGTTTCCGTATTCATTCCTCTTACATAAAGATATAAGGCGATTATGAGGCGCAGGACTATTTTCACGAATTTCCCATAATTTTCCTTAATGTGAGCGTTCATTCTTGGTAATTTCTTTTCTCTCCACTATCTTTCCGACTAACTTCCTGCTATTTTATATCCTGTGGAACTTTAAACACTTTCTGAAATCGCAAGGGAGTCGCAGGAAGCCTCAGAAAACTAAAATTCTGCTTAAACTTCATCTTTTTCCCCATTTTCTTTGCGATGTGGAAGTGGGTTGCGTTTTCTTTGCCTCGTTCTTGTATTGCATCCGTTACAAGTACCAATTAAGGGGGACACAGCTGGGTGGCTAAGTGCAGGAAGCTAATGACCTCATCTATTAAGTCTCTGAGGTCAGTATTGCTGCCTCTGTATCTCTTTAATGAGCCTCATTACCACCTGCACATCATTAGCGAGGAGGTTAATCAGGTGAGGTTGCTAAGGAGAAAAACGTGAGCTGTTACTTAGAGAACCTACATATAGAGAACAATTTAAGAGTGTGTTTATCTTCACGTGTATTTCTAACCTTTTTTTTTATATATATTTTTTGTTGGTGTTGTGTGTGTGTGTGTGTGTGTGTGTGTGTGTGTGTGTGTGTGTCGAAGTTCAACGGACTGTATTTGTAAAGGTCACGTGTGTAATCAAGTTTCGTTTATCTTCCTCTGTGAAAATTGGATCCTTTTTGAGTGTAGGCTTAAATTGCTTTTTTTAGTTTTTTTTTTATAATTCATATGTATTTTCTTATCTTTTTTTTTGTCCCTGCGCTTCGAAACATTAATCACGTAGACAGTATGCTCGTCGTCCCATTGTTTTAGTTCCGTCTTTCACCCCCATATTTCTCTTCGTAAGTCATCATGTGTTATAGCCCATCTCTCTCTCTCTCTCTCTCTCTCTCTCTCTCTCTCTCTCTCTCTCTCTCTCTCTCTCTCTCTCTCTCTCTCTCTCTCTCTCTCTCTCTCTCTCTCTCTCTATCTATCTCTCTATCTCTCTATCTATCTGTTTCTACTATTGGGAAACCTATTCGTGGATGCAATGAAGGAAATTTGGCTCCGTAAGATGAAACAATTTACTGTATCATCTCGGAGCCTGTGAGACCCAACGAGGGATGGATAAAAATGAGAGAGAGAGAGAGAGAGAGAGAGAGAGAGAGAGAGAGAGAGAGAGAGAGAGAGAGAGAGAGAGAGAGAGAGAGAGAGAGAGAGAGAGAGAGAGAGAGAGAGATTTCGGAGGTAACTAGTTTAATTAAGTGGTAGGCCTACTTGTCATGTATAATTAATTAACTTAACTAACACAGCCTCTTCCCTATTCCTCCCCGCGTCACCAAAATCACACAGCTCGGACGACAGACTCTCCCAAGCCTCCTGTCACTTCCATCTACCTGGGACTCAAGAGGGTAATTGAGTCTTGTGGCATCTTAACGCAAGGCTAATAAAGGCTAGACACGTAGACAGGAAGTACCGTGTAACGAGGCTGTGTGCTGTGACTGGTAAATGTCTTCTAATGTATTGCTGTGTATGGTATTGTATTGTCAGTATCTTATGTTGCTGTGGTATGTGTTGCTTCCCTTCAGTTCCTTATATTGTGGTGTGGTTATGTGTTGCCTAAATCCCGTTTTTTGTTGCTGTGGTAGGTAGGCTCATCATTTATTTATATTCTGCTACTAGCTATTGAACTATCAGTAATCTATCATGAGTGACGTAAGTATGGGGATAAATACGTAATGTCACCTCACTATAACCACTATTATAACGGAGTATCGCGTGGACGTTACCAATTCACCTGTGTTGCACGTCCCTCCCTCACCTGACCGCTCACCTGGCTGCCACCTACTCCTCGTGATACTATTTCAAGTGAGAGGAAGGATGGATAAGCCTGTTTGTCTGTCCCCCAAAATATATTGCCTTGACGCACGTGATCCTGGTAGCCTGTGTGTGTGTCTATCTGTCTGTCTGTCTTTATCTCAGTCTTTTCTATTCTCTCTTATCTTAGTTTCTCGTATTCCTCTTCCTCCTCCTCCTCCTCCTCCTCTTTCTGGTGTTTTGAGATTGCCTGAGCGGAAAGGCGCCTGCTGATGACAAGGTGACATCCGATACGAGGAAACACAACCGTGACGGAGGGAGCAAACCGGTTGGAAGTAAGGAGAGAAGAAAAATGAAAACACACACACACACACACTCATTTTTTTCCTTCTTTCCCTCCTTCTATCCCTCCTCTATCAACGCTTACATCTTAATATTCTTTTTTTCTTATCTCCTTACCTCTTTTTTTCTCCCCTTTTATTTTTCTTACATTATCTCTTTGCACGTCTTTCTCTCTCCTTATACATTCATTATACTTGCATATCCAGCGTTACGTATAAGTATGAGTGAAGTGGAGAAGGTAGAGCTACACGTATATGTAGTTATGTCTCTTGAGGCGGTCCTTAAGTAAATTAAATATTGAAGTGATGTGTCATTGCATATTATAATAGTTGACTCGTGTGTGTTTAAGTGTTGTGGGTTTTGCAATTTGTTTATTGTTTTGTTTTTGTCTTTACTTTTCCATTAATTTAGTTGTTTGTTAATAAATGTTCAAGTGTTGTTTTCATTTACTCTTTTTCACACTCACTCACTCACTCGCTCACTCACTAACTCACTCGTTCACCCATTCAGTCACTCAGTCAGTCACTCGTTCGCCCATCAATAGGAAACACCACTAGCAAGAAGGCTCGACCAGACTTGTTGATTCTTGGTAAACTGCAGTGTAAGTCTGTAAATAGAGCTGGTCTTCGCGTGGATCTTCCCTTTCTGGCCGCGGGGAGAAGAAGGCAACAACGATACTACCTAGTGGAGGGAATGTTTTCACCACACGTTTTTGATGTTTAGTCTTCATGTGAGCGAATATACACGGAAGGATATAGTTAACAAACATCCTTGTGTTCACGTGTAGGATTAACAAAAACAAAAAAATAAACATGCACATACACAGTTTTGAGTTGATGTTTGTGTTGTGTTGTGAGGGATGAGAGGCCTGAGTGGGCACCTCTCGGCCTTGAAATAACTGGCACGGTGCCACGGCTGGAGGGGGTGTCAGCATGGAGCAATGTGAAGGGTCGAAGGGTTACAATCCATTCCGGCGCCTCAGTCCTGACGCCTCGTTTCTAAGTGTGGTGTTACAAACTGGTTTCAGGATGACATATGATCAAGGATAAAATGCAGGAGAATCTCGGTTAAGCTCTCTGTCTTATGGTTTCACTTGCAAACTCATTAATTCTTCAACAAACAAAAACTCCAGATACTTAACTCAATACTATATATATTTTTTTCCTTCATGCATGTAAGGCCCACAACATTTCTTTATGGGTGTTTTCTCTGCCTGAGGAAACAAGAGTATGGTTAGCTAGCGTCTGTATCCCTTGGTTTACATCCTCCATTCTCGTCTAATAGTTTCTTGCTCGTCTAATCCCATCCCTGAACGCAACGCACGCCCATGCAGCCCACCCACAGCCGCCCTCCTCGGTACATGGGTGAGGTCCAGTGAGGTGTGGGCGTATATTAGGCAGGGAGATGGAGGATAATTCTGAGAAAACCTGTTGAGAAGCTGAAGTGTTTGCTTTACAGATGAGACGGAATATATTTGTTTTTATTACACTTCAACAGCAGAAATAAGACGTAGGTAGCGGCATATTATTTTCCTCTTCAAATTTTTTCCTTTTTTTTTTCGTCCGTGATTACCAGATTTTTTTTCTTCCCAAGTTTCTTTTTTTCTCTCCTCCTACCTGGTCTCTACTCTTCCTCCTCGTCCTCCTCCTACCTTCCCTCACTAATCAGCTATCAACACCTGACGTTTTCTGTGGAGCCCACCTCGAAAAGTTGACAGCTTCAATTAGATTACAATGGCTTCGGGGTGACGTCACAACTCAGACCTAGACATTTTCGTTTCCAAGCTAGGTTCTGAATTTAGACTTAATATTTTTTCTGTAAAGCTGGGTTCATTAGCTCTCAACCTGCTTTTACCCTTTTATATAAGAACTTTTTTTGTTTTTTTTGTTATGTAGAGTTTGGTATTATTGGCGGTTGCGTATGAAAGCAATGCTATTTTTTTTCATATACGTAATTGTGTTATGTTAAAATTTCAGTCTGTTTTTATTTCTTCAACATTAATTTATTTTTCCTTAATGTGAATCTGGTTTCATGATGGTGAGGTAATTAAAGTAGTTCATCCCATTTAAGGTGTGTCAACATTTCCATTTATATATGTTTTTATGGGCAGTTTTTACCTCCTTATTTACACCATTTTATAATTTTCTTTTACTCTTTCTCACGCTCGGTGCTTCCTTCTTTTCAGGTAAGTGTCTGGCCGCCCTAATTAGCGTGGCAGAGCATTTGTTTGTCGTGGTGCGTCAAGGACTTTTCTGCAGGTAGGCAAGTCTTGGCACTCTCCCTCGGGGCGGGGCGGTGCGGGGCGGGGCGGGGCAGGGCGGGGCAGCAGGTGAGGCTGTGTTTCCAGTAGACTTTAGATTATGTGCTGTCACTGGGAAAAAAATTAAGTATTTTTATCCCATAATTAAAAGTTGTTTTGGTGAAATTATTTCTAATTAGCATCACAATCTTCATTAAGTTTCTCAGCTTTTTTCTCAATTGTTTTTCTTATCTGTAATGTGTTTGTCTTGAGTGTTAGTACAAGATTACAGCCAAATATTCCCTATGAACGGACCTCCCTCTGTTGAGTCCAAACCAGGTAGTCAACGCACCGTCCACCTTCCTTTGTGGGTGAGGTATTTAGTGAATCCTGGTAATGTAAGCTGTCCTAACCTTGATGTCATAATTGGATGTGTTTCTTGGTGATGGATTGCTTTTCATCGCAGGATCAAGGGCAGCTGAAAGGGAAGTGATCGCTGATGCAACACTCCTCTTAGCGTAGAACTCAAACTTAACCTCACTTATGTACTCCTGAGTAGTGAAAATTACCACACAGCACATAGTTAGATGTAGATGTACTAGTGGTATTGTTGGTTTAGATGCTATGGTGGATATTGGTCTATATAAGGGTGATAGAGATTTCTTTTATTGATGATATGTATGAAATAACAGTTTCAGAGCATTTTCTAGCATTATTTACATTTCAATATTTAATCATTGCTCGTTTTCGCTCCCCATTCACACGTCGAGGACGTGGAAAAGAGATACGCGAGAACCGTAACGGTATTAAAGATTTATGAAGAGTATAATTCCGTCGCAATTTTCCCGCGTACCCCGACAGGAGACTCAGTCCAGCGCAAAGACTAGGCGGAATATTTTGACGTATTTTGTGTTAGATAGATAGATAGATAGATAGAAAGTCAGATAGTTAGTTAGTTAGAGAGTATACCCATTGATGCAAAACACGCTTTATGAATATAACTAACCTGCAAACCTGCCCTTTTTCACCCAGTTATAGAATTCTGCGAGGTAGTACAACATTACCACGTTATAAAAAAACTTCGGAAATTTAATGAAAATACTGACGAGTAAACAATTTGCTGTAAACTCATAAGCCTTGAAACGCGAAATCTCACTTTTAAGGAATAATTTTGTCCAACAGTCATTAATTTAGTTTGCCACGTTGAGCTTTTGACCTTATCTCGAATTCAATTATTTTTTAGGAGCAGAACAAAATTAAAAGAAGGGATTATGTTACCACAGACTTTGTTAATGAATTGAAGAAATGTTTTGGTTGTCTCTTTCTTTTGAGAGAGAGAGAGAGAGAGAGAGAGAGAGAGAGAGAGAGAGAGAGAGAGAGAGAGAGAGAGAGAGAGAGAGAGAGAGAGAGAGAGAGAGAGAGAGAGAGAAGAAATACTATCTTCCCTAATGCAGCTTTTCAACATCTTTCGCTTGGAATTTATCGTTGGATCGAACAGAGTTTTTCTTTCGTAGATTTAGAAGGAGGAAGAAAGGAAAGACTGGGATAAACAAGGAAGGAGGAGGAGGAGGAGGAAGAAGAAGAAGAAGAAGAGGAGCAAGAAGTCCCTGCAGTTACGTGAAGACAATGCACAAACAGTTATAGCGAACCATTTGTCATCTGATCCTGCTTCAAGGGCGTTCCGTGTGGGATTTTGTAGGCTTAAGAGAGGAGCTGCAGCATCCCACTTTGCTATATCCTCTCTCTCCCTCCCTCTCGCCGCCCGTCCACCTGTGTAAAGCGCTGGGCGAGTAGGAAAGAGTTAAAGGAAGGTTTTGGTTGGCCTGTGAATGTGAGTTCCATTGCGTTGTGATAAAGCATGTTAGGGAATTTAATATTTGTCTGTTTTTTTCTATAGCTTCATCGGTTCATGATTTTTGTTTAAATATTTTTGCCTGTTATGTTTTTACTGCGTTGGTTCGTTTGCCTCATGCTAGTAATAAAGTTTTAGTAATAGAGTACAAATTCTATTAACTTTCACTCAAATTAAAATCTTCATTAAAAAACTAATATAGAAAAATAAACTCTGTTATGAAATAAAATATAAATATTAAAGAAATTTTTAGATTGCTCTGGTATACAAAGCAAGCACACACACACACACACACACACACACACACACACACACACACACACACCCACACCCACACACACACACACACCCACACCCACACCCACACACACACACACACACACACACACACACACACACACACATTACCTGTACCTCTTTGTCCTCACGATACACCTGGGAACACCTGTCATTTCAATAAACCTAACAATTTATAATGAAATGAACGAGTTACGTTTAATTACCTCCCGTTTCTGCCTCATTACTGTTTGGTGATATTAAGTAACAATATTTTCGTCCATTACCTGTAAAACACACTTACCTGCGTACACACACAGGTAATTAAATGACATGGACCACCGACCAGTGTTGGAGGCAGCTCACTCCTCTCCACACACGCACAAAAAAAAAAAATAAATAAATAAATAAAAATAGAAAAAAAAACATACCTTACCGCCCTCTACCCTGTCTTTATCTCCGTCTTTATCATCGTTACTATTCCGTGAAAGCCCCATTTTTATTTTACTTAGAAGGGATGAATGACACTGAGGAAGAAAAATGGAGTGAGTACGAACGTGGCACCAAAGACTAGTAGAGAGAAAGAGGAAGAAGAAAAAGAAGAAGAAGTAGAAGTAGTAGCGAGAATGTTGAGAAGAAATAGAGAAACAGAGGTCAAATGGATGGAGACAGACGAGAGTGGTAACTACGAGTGTGGTAAATGGAGTTTCTGAAGGGAGATGAATCACTGGAGGAGGGAAGGGAGGCAGAAGGAGAGAGAAAGAAAGACGAAGTAAGATTGAAAACGATAGAGTAGGTAGCAGGAGGTGAGAGTAATAAAATAACTATATAGGATTGCATTCGCTACACTTAGGCAAAAGGAGGAAGAGAGGAAGAGAGAGAAAATAATATGAAGGACATAAGGAAGGAGGAAGAGAAGTTTGTTTGAAGGAAGAGGAAAAGGTACAACAGGTGAGACGTGCTACACACATCCTTCCTTATTAACTTTCACTCTTGGTTGTTTCCTTGTTCTCTCTCTCTCTCTCTCTCTCTCTCTCTCTCTCTCTCTCTCTCTCTCCTCTCTCTCTCTCTCTCTCTCTCTCTCTCTCAGACGGGTACTGGTACATTTGAACGCCTGTGCACCAATAACGGCCTTCAATAAACCTATAAAGCAATAAGAAACAAGATTGAGACATACCATTTCATATTTTGGGATGAAAAAAAAAAAAAACTTTCCGAAATGAAAAAAAAAAGAAGAAAGCACGAATAACACACGCGCGTGCACACACACACACACACACACACACACACACACACACACACACACACACACACACACACACACACACACACACACACAGTCACAATAATAATAATAATAATAATAATAATAATAACAATGATAATAATGAAAATGTCAAAGGGTGCTGAGGTCAAAAACAACATTATTTTCAAAAACATGTTGGTCTCTCTCCCCTTGAAGTAGGAAAATAAAATACTTGAGTAGTAAATCACCTCAACTTCAACCTTACCTTTTCCTCATTAAACATTACTTGCAAAAAGAGAAAATCCCTCCTTTTCCTGAGTCCTCTTTTCCCTATCTATCTATTCTTTATCCTCATTTACTCCCACTTCCTCATTTCCCATCCATCTTTTCCCTCTCCTTTACTCATTTTCTTGTTATCTATTCTTATCTCTTATTTCCTGTTTATGTTTTCTCTCCCTCCCTCCCTTCCTCCCTCCTTCCTCCTTCCTCCTTCGTCTCTGCGGAAGATAAATTCATTAACATTTTTTGTGATTGTAATGAGGACGAGGATGTTTCTTGCTATCTTTCTCCTCCATTTCGTTATATTCTGCTCTTCTTTTTCTTTTCTTTTTTTCCTTGGTTATTTCTTTCCTTCCAATGTTTCTTTATCTGGTTGTTGTTATCCTGTCTTGTCCAGTTGCTTCATTTCTTCCATTTTCTCTTTCGTCTCTTCCTTCGTGTTTCTCATGTTTTCATCTCTTTCTTTTTCCTTATTCTCTTTTTAGCATATTTTTCTTACCTCCTTTTCTTTTCAAATCTTCTTTCTTTCTCTTTTCTCTCTTGCTCTCTTTCTCTCTGTCCATTGAACCCTTCCCTTCACATATTCCCTAATGACTTTCACTCTCGTCTTCCCTCCCCCATTCATTTCCTTTCCTTTCGTATCTTCCATCCTCTTCCCTTCCTTTCTGTCTTTTCCCACTAATTTGTCTTCCTTTTCCTTAACGCTTTTTTCCCTATCAATATACCTCCCTTTTTTTTTCCCCACTCCCTCTCGCATCCTTAAATTTCCCCCTTATTCTCCCTATCCTCCTTTTTCTTCTATCTGTTTACGTTCTTATCCTCATTACGTGCCTTGAACCTTCTATCCTCAAAGTCTGATAAAATATTGGAACATGTATAGATCTTATACGGATCTTGATGCTCATTTTCTTCGCTCCATCAACACGCCTAGAGGCTCTAAGGGTCTCTGTACTTATTATTTTTTTTCCCAATAACTGATGTCATTAGAGAGGAGGAGGAGGAGGAGGAGGAGGAGGAGGAGGAGGAGGAGGAGGAGGAGGAGGAGGAGGAGGAGGAGGAGGAGGAGGAGGAGTAGGAGGAGGAGTAGGAGGAGGAGGAGGAGGAGGAGGAGGAGGAGGAGGAGGCTAGGGCAACGGGCTCACTGTTATTTCTTAAAAGTTGAAAAATAAGTCAAATTTTCAATCTTTTTCTTTCTCCATTTATTATTATTATTATTATTATTATTATTATTATTATTATTATTATTATTATTATTATTATTATTATTATCATCATCATTATCATTATCATCATCATTGTACCGCATAATCTCTAATAGTGTCATTATCATCCCCTTGAGACACACGCAAATATAGTTAACAGCTAGTAATGAAGCTCATCGATTTAGCACCACGGGAAGGGCGCCTCTTGAAGCCTCCCCCCTCTCCTCCACTCCACTCATCTGGCGGGGAAGTCGTGAAATTGAAGTAGGGCCCAGAGGAGGAGAAGGAGGAGGAGGGAGGGAAGAAGGAGAAGAAGAAAAAGTGGAAAAGAAGAAGAGGAGGAGTCTACTTTATATCCATTACTGAACGAAGCTAAAGTAATGAATTTTTGTTGTCCAGAGAGATCAGTCCAGAATCAATCCTAAGAGTGTATTATGTAATTTTCCCCTTCCGAGGACGACCTATTATTGCGTTTAAGACACATTGAACTCTGCGTCGCCTCCTCTAAATCCTCCGAAGAAAACGGATGACGTTGAAGGGAGTCCAATCCTCCATCTTTTTTACCCATACACTAGCGAGAGGAATTTTCAACGTGGATGACGCCCAAGTCTTTTTATTTGCGACCTGGTGGCGAGAGATAGACAGGGGAGCACTGGAGGATTAGACGCGGGTGGGGAGGGAGGGAGGGAGGGAGGGGGGAAGGAGGGAGGGGGGAGGAAGGGAAGGAGGGAGAGAGGTGGGTGGGTGGACGGCGCATGGGATCAAAGAAAGGTGAAGGAAGGGAAGGGAAGATAATAGGAAGAGTATAATTATTTGAGACTGTCTTTCATTTTATTCATTCATTTTTTTTCTTCAATTTTTCTCTTTGTGTTGTATATATATTTTTTTTAAAGTTAAGTCATTTATACATTAAGTTTGTCTTCTTCTATCAGTTATTATTATTTATTTATTTGATTATATTTCTTCATGTGTTTTTTTTCTTATTCGTTGTGTCATATCATTATCATCATCATTAACAAAACAATAACATAATAATAATAACTAAAGTAAATCATAAAAAGAGAGAGAGAGAAACAGAAACAGAAACAGAAACAGGATTGAAAAACACATAACCCAACGGTACAGATATAAACCATAAAAGAAAAAAACATCAAATATAACACTACATTCCTCTCTCCAGTTTTATTCGTCCAGTGTGTCTCTTGGGATGGTGTCGACGCGTGGTCTTTCAACTCTTCTTTATGGGCGGCATTGTGTATAGAGGTAGTGTGCGTAGGTTATAAATCACAGTATGTAAAGGCCAACATATCAAGGAAAGGGAGTGAGGGAAGGGAAGGGTGAAGGGAAGGGAAGGGAAGGGAAGGGAAGGGAAGGGGTATCAGTGTCATGTTTCACGTTCGGCTTCTTTTGTGTGATGGGAAATATATTGGGAATGGAAGGGAAATGGCGACAGTACGTGATGGAAAGTCAAGGTCATGAAAAGAGAGGGAAAGGAAGAGGGACAAGGGAGAGGGAGAGAGAGAGAGGGAGAGGGAGAAAGAGAGTGAGAAAGAGAGTGAGAGTGAGTGAGAGTTGTAGATGCCCAATAAGCTTATTAGAGGAAAGTTTGCAGCAGAAATATTATCATGATCACAAGTTTCTGGTGGGAATGCATACTGATCTTAGTTTCTTATTTCCTTCGAATAGTTCCAGCCGCCATTACTCTTACCTAACACACTATAACATAACAAAATTAAGATATATAGACACTGTAAGCCTGAAATATAAACCAAACACTTGTACACTCTACTAATCATATTATTTAGAATCATGGAAAGGTATCGTTCAATCTCCCTCTAAAAAATAATTGGTATTCATTCTTTACTAAATGATAAATCCAGATCTCATTTCGTATTCTAAACCGACCATATGTTAATGAACGTTTTTATCAAGTATCACGTCTTCGTATCTAACATTTTTATAAGATTACATAAGTTTTAAAGTCCAATGGAAAGGTTGAAGATGTTATATAATTCTCGTTCTTTCCTTTTATAACTGTGAAGGTTCGTTTTCTTCATCGATTTGCATCCCTGCCGCCCATTTTCCATCATTACTTTGTTTTCTCCTGCTCCTGCTAGTCACTCGAGGGCCTCCCGCGCCTTTCTCCATCCTGGGGCGCCATTGATTCAGCTTCTCGCCCGTCTTGGAGAACAAAAGATTTTCTCCCCGTCAGCGTTGCCTGGACGTTTCACTCTCCCCGTGATAAAGAATATTCAAGAAATAGTTCGTTTCTTCCTTCCTGCTTCCACATTCTTGTCCTTGTGTCATTTTTTCTTCTTCTTTTCGCCATCCTCCTTATACTAATTATTCAAATCAAACATTTTTTTTTCTTCTATTCCTTCCTGTTCTCTTATTATTTACTTTTTCATTATTACTTTCTTTAATGTGTTTCTTCTTATTCTTCTTCGCTTTCTTCCTCCTCCTCCATCTTTCCATGTGTGTTCCGGACAACTTTTTGCTTAAATTTGGTTGGTGGAGAGGAAGTTTGTGGAGAGGAACGGACGCCCAGGTGATAGATTGTTATTCGTGCGTTACATTTGTTACGTGTTTGGCAACCTAACGGGGTGACGATGTGTATGTATGGATGTATGTACGTGGCTATGTGTACAGGTAAATTTGTCGATGTTTATATACGGTGTTGCTGTGTGCGTGTGTGCGTTTTTATATGTGTGTACGTACATGTGTATTGATTTGTGGTCCTTGTGATGTATTTCCTGTTTGTAGAATATTATATATATTCTCTTGTTCTCTCTTTTTTTCTCTCTCGCACTCTCTCAATTCTTCCTGCCTCAGCGCATTTCGACCTTCTTTTAGATATTTGATTGTCGGCGGAAGGGGTGAGGGGGCCGAGGGGGGGCCGAGGGGGGGCGAAGGGGGGCGAGGGGGGGCGAGGGGGGTAGGTACCTCAGCCTTTGTTTTCGAGGTAAGGGAATTCAATTAAAAATCAGGATTGAGGCATCGTGGAATTTCTTCCTTTCGACTCTCAATATTTGCGAGATGTTGACTTTGTTCCTCGAGGATTCTCCAGCCTGCATGTGTGTGTGTGTGTGTGTGTGTGTGTGTGTGTGTGTGTGTGTGTGTGTGTGTGTGTGTGTGTGTGTGTGTGTGTTCTGCTGTCCTTTGAGGGTTAGGGCTTAAGATTCTGAGCATTAGAGAGAAATAAAAAATGAGAGAGAGAGAGAGAGAGAGAGAGAGAGAGAGAGAGAGAGAGAGAGAGAGAGAGAGAGAGAGAGAGAGAGAGAGAAAGAGAGAGAGAGAGAGAGAGAGAAAGAGAGAGAGAGAGAGAGAGAGAGAATTTGTGTGAGAAAGTTTGTGTGAAATATATACAAGGAAACACACATAACATCTAACACTATCAACAATTTCGCCTTGCCTCCCGCCCTTCGTTCTTGATATAAAGACATTCCGTCCCTGTGTGGAGGGTTTTGTTGGTAGCTAAAGAAGGTGCGAAGATACAGCGCGTTAGAGAGCATTGAAGGTTTTGACATGGAGAGGGAGGGAGGGAGGGAGGGGAATAACCTGCCTTAGAAATATCCTTCCCACATGTTGAAAAGAAGCTGGCTATATATTGTGTAAGTGTGTGTAAGTGTGTGTGTGTGTGTGTGTGTGTGTGTGTGTGTGTGTGTGTGTGTGTGTGTGTGTGTGTGTGTGTGTGTGTTGGGTTATACACTGGTGCATGACGCTGAGATACGTTAGAGCGAGTATGATGAGTATACAAACTTACTAGATTATTCATGTTTTTCAGTGAAGTGTTGACTGCACTCTAAGAGCATGGTGGGGGGGCGGGGGGCAGGGACATGGGTGGGGGTGGTGAAGCCAGGAACAGGGATAGGGGTGGGGACAGGGGTAGGGACATGGAGGATACCTAGGTGGCGCTGGTGAGTCGTATACATGGTGACAGTGATGTACAGGGTTAAGACTGTTGAGGATCTAGGTGGAAGCTGGAGATGGCAGGTTGG
Organism: Metacarcinus magister; assembly: GCA_029783475.1. Taxonomy (NCBI): domain Eukaryota; kingdom Metazoa; phylum Arthropoda; class Malacostraca; order Decapoda; family Cancridae; genus Metacarcinus; species Metacarcinus magister. The sequence goes on from JAPQNM010000020.1 coordinate 204,238, forward strand.
TGATGGTATAAGAAAAAACAGGAAAAAGAGTAAGAGGGACGGGGATAGAGTGGGGTGTGTCCCTCTATGTTTCCCTCCTCCTCCCTATTCTCCAAGAGGAAGGTTGACCCCACGAGGCGATAGAAAAAGAAGAACGTCAGTCTATACCTTATGACAACTTAAATTTCCGGTGTAGTCCTCGCCTCGGGCACGCTAAGGCCAACAATTTTTTCCCCTCCAAATGTAATAAAAGGACAGAATTCCTCCACCTTCACCCCAGAGAATTTTGTGAGATAAAATTACACATTCTCACCCCACGAAGTTGAAATATCACTGAGGGAGAAAAAATTGTGGGTGAACTACTCCCTCGTGTTTCAACATTGGGAAAAGAGAGGGAAGGAGAGGGATTGGATGCCTCTGCTTACGAGGAGTGGGCGTGAAGGGAAATAGGTCAATCTGTTTATTGTAGGAACGGCCCCTTGGACGTGTAGGAGATAGGCAATAGGATGTGGAAGAAAAACTGTGATAAAAAAGTAAGAAAAGTGTGAGGGAGAAGTAAAATTAGAACATTGACTAAAGAAAGAAAAGTAAGCGGCTTGGGTGAAAATCTTGGCTTTTGGCAGAGATGTTAATTAAGGATAGAAAGTGCAAAGAAAGGAAGGAAGGAGTCTGTCTGACGTGGTGTGACAGATGAAAAATAAAAAAGGGTGGATGAAAAAGAAGAAAATAATGTCTCACGGATAACGGCAAGTAAGAATATAAAACAGAAACAGTGATAAAAATTGAACGGTGAAATATATATAGAAACACACACACACATACATATAACTTTATCCATATCTCTCTCTCTCTCTCTCTCTCTCTCTCTCTCTCTCTCTCTCTCTCTCTCTCTCTCTCTCTCTCTCTCTCTCTCTCTCTCTCTCTCTCTCTCTCTGACGTGCTCCACAACATGCACTAACGAGCAACTATGTCACTTACATCTTTACGGTCAATGCAGAGTCGTAGATGTGAAATTAAATCCTTAAAGCACTAATAAGGTAAAAAAATATATAATTAATTAGATCAGGTATCGGCAGTTATGTTAATGTAAAGTGATCTACATTTTTATTTTTTTTATATATATACAGGTATTTTTTTTCTTCTTCTATGCTTTGTGTCTCTCTCTCTCTCTCTCTCTCTCTCTCTCTCTCTCTCTCTCTCTCTCTCTCTCTCTCTCTCTCTCTCTCTCTCTCTCTCTCTCTCTCTCTCTCTCTCTCTCTCTCTCCAGGTGTCAATCTACCTTATGTTTTTGCTTGACATTTGATCGCATTTTTGCATTTGTTTATTGGTGATGTGTTTTCTGGATTCCACGTCAGGGCTGTTTGAGTAGTATATAAAGTTTTGCTGCGAATATTTTTATGTTTGCCAATGTTTGTTTCCTGGAAAGGTCGTGTGTGTGTGTGTGTGTGTGTGTGTGTGTGTGTGTGTGTGTGTGTGTGTGTGTGTGTGTTGAAAAATTGATGATATAGTGAGTTTTCTTAATCTTTCTTATTATATGAATTATACGTATAAGTGAAATATGATAAAAGTTGCGTCTCACTTAATATCTCTCTCTCTCTCTCTCTCTCTCTCTCTCTCTCTCTCTCTCTCTCTCTCTCTCTCTCTCTCTCTCTCTCTCTCTCTCTCTCTCTCTCTCGCGTCAACGGGATCCTTTGAAGTATATATTTTTGCATCCGCTCCGTTGAAAAATACTTCTTCTCCTTTCTTTTTCTTTTCTTGTTTTTATTTTGAGGGATGGCCCTGTCGGAAATGGCGTTAAGTGATATAAAATTGGTGTAGAACATGATGTAAGAAGCGGAAATCGAGGAGGATGAAGGGAAGGAGGAGGGGGTAGATGAGAGAGAGAGAGAGAGAGAGAGAGAGAGAGAGAGAGAGAGAGAGAGAGAGAGAGAGAGAGAGAGAGAGAGAGAGAGAGAGAGAGAGAGAGAGAGAGAGAGTCAGGAGTAGTAGGCTTAGGTAGAGCGTCACTGGTAAAAAAAATAAGAGAGAGGGAAAAAAATGAAAGGGGATGGAAAATTGGAGGAGAGATATTGGTGGAAGATAAAGAGAATTTTGGAGAGGTGGGTAGAAGCTAAACACACACACACACACACACACACACACACACACACACACACACACACACACACACACACACACACACACACACACACACACACACATGTCATCCCTCTACATATTTTTTCACTCAGGAGTTTTTGACGTCAGGGAAATTATTTAGCGTGAGTTTTTTTCTTCCTTTTGTATTCCTCCAAGGTCATCCATCCCACATACTCATTAAGGATTCTTCTGGTCCTAAAGGATGCTGGTGCTAATAATATTCCCTTTTTCAATGTAGCTTACGTTCAATTAATTACCTATTTTTCTCACTCACCGTTTCATATTGTATTCTTATGTCTTTTTTGTATTTGAATAATCTCAATTGTCTATTATTTTTATGAGGTTATATATTCATCTTCCTCTATGTCTTTCTGTTCTTAATTTGACATAATTTTTTTGCGTTCTTTCTATATTTCTACATCATTATCCAAGTTTCTAACATAGCATAACTTTTTCACAACTCGTCTTTCCTTCATTCTCTTCTTTCCCATTCTTTCCCCTCCTCACCCCTGCACACCTCATCCCTCTCCTTAATTCGGGACCACCACCACCTATACCGTAACTATAGTGCTTCAACCTTAAGTGGACCATTACTGTTGGATGCTTTTATTCTGCGCCTCACTACACCGAGGGACTGAAGTGGGTGAGTGAGTGGGTGACTGGGTGGAAGGAGGGAGTGAGGAGAGGTGCGTAGGATGGAGGAAAGAGAAACTGATGGTGTGTTCAAGGGATTATTAATGGAGAGTGAATTTATGGGTTTCGTAATATGTCTTCTGCCTGCTTTCAATCTTTGGTCTCCTCCTTCTCCTTCTTATCTTCTATTGTTAGTTAATGTATCTCTTTCTCCTCTATCTCCTTCCCCTCACTTTGCCTTTTACATTCCCTCATTCCATCGTTATTAATGGTATTCTTATCTTATCTAGAGTCGTGTGTGTACTTCCTTTGTTTCTCTTATCTATATGGTGGTGAAATATGTGGTTCTTAATGTTAGATACCTTTGTGTTCTCTCTGCTACTTCCGGTTTGCTTTTATCTCTTTCCTTCTCTTTATTGTCTTTGTCTCTCTTTCTCTATTTCTTCTGTTAGCTTATCTCACTTCACGCTTATGCTTTCTCTGTTCTCTCCTCTCACTCCTTTCTCTGTTCCTTGTTCTCTGTCTTCTCTCTAATTCCTTGCTTTGTCTTCTCATCGCCATGCCTATTACGCCTCTATTCCTTCTGTTTCCTTCTCTGTTTCCTCTGTTTCCTCCGTCGTTCCCAGCCGCTGTTAAGGGTTTGTTAATTGTCCTGTTGTTACAGTAATTACTCGTTGACTTAATGCAAGGACTGCCATTGAAGATGCTTGTGTATGCACGCTCCAGTGTGTGTGTGTGTGTGTGTGTGTGTGTGTGTGTGTGTGTGTGTGTGTGTGTGTTTGTATGTGATCAAACCAGGCGCTTTCAAATTTTTCCAATCATTTCTACTTTTTAACTTGTGTCGAAATGTTTGTGATTGTAATAAGACTATGTGTTACGCAGTCTCCTAAAGTTATAATTTATGGATTAAAACTCAAATTATTCGTGTAGGTTTTGGCGTTGATCTCACCCACTGTACGTGTATGTGCGTGTATGGATCTATGTGTACCTCCCGTTATGTATGTAGGTAACGGTGACGCACATGATGGATGACTGAGCACACGAAAACAAGGCTGATGGTGTGTTTTCACGTACATAGCTTTAGGTTGTTTGTGCCGCGTGTGTCTGGTGAAGCATGATGTCTCTTGTTACTTGGGGTGAGGGTGGAAGGCTGGGAACACACGCCTAGCCTCTACTCATTGCTAAAGTGTTTTGTTCTCAGTGTTAGCGTGGGGAATAATATTTGTGTTGGTGTTAGTTGTGGTGTGTTATTATTGTTGTTATTATTATGTTACTATTACTTTTACTACTACTACTATTATTATTACTACTGTCCTCAACGGTAATATTCTCTAGTATTTTTTTCCCCTTTACGCAAAAAGAGACATAAAAATGAGTTATATAAGCTATCTAAATACCTGTAATATTCTCATAAACTCATACAGGTAATTCTTTAATGAATGTCTTTTAACGCGAAATGTAACGGAATGAGAACTACAAAAACAGGTGAGGAAAAAAAAAGGTAGTTAAATCCAGGTGTTTATAGGAAACTCACACGAAATTCTCTTAGATGTCCCTTATAACCTCATTTGAATCCAGTGAACCCAGCAGCCACTCTAACACATAGCCTGCCTCCTCCTCTCCTCCTCCTCCTCCTCCTCCTCCTCCTCCTCCTCCTCCTCCTCCTCCTCCTCCTCCTCCTCCTCCTCCTCCTCCTTCCATTCCCTCCACACATGCCTCGACACCTTGACATTCTCGCCTGTTATTTACACACTCATTCCAATTCAGTACTGCCACTACCTCGCCGCTACTCTTGCTTGTTCCATTTCAGTTTAGCTTTGCAATTTCATCAGCCAACACGAGAATTTAATTTGCAGTGAGAGAGAGAGAGAGAGAGAGAGAGAGAGAGAGAGAGAGAGAGAGAGAGAGAGAGAGAGAGAGAGAGAGAGAGAGAGAGAGAGAGAGAGAGAGAGAGAGCATGTGGCAATTGTCAGTTAATGCTGGTGTTTATTACGTGGTGAAAGTAATGTGTGTTTATGTGTGTGTGTGTGTGTGTGTGTGTGTGTGTGTGTGTGTGTGTGTGTGTGTGTGTGTGTGTGTGTGTGTGTGTGTTAATAAAGATGGAGAAATACACGAATAAAAAATTACTCCTTTGTTATCTCCTGTGAACAAATCTATAAAATCTATAGAACAAAGACTTGGTGGAAACACAGATAAAAGTCCTTTTGTGTATAGCTTGCGTCGTTCTGATCACCCTCTCCTCCCCTTCTGTCTTAATCCCAGTCCCAAACAACAGGATAAACTTTACACCGCACTGCCACATCTCTCCAAAATCGCATTAGGACGCATATGAATCCTAATGTACCAAAAATACCTCCAAGCGATGAGTAGGAACGAAGGTAATATTCCACTCAGCTTACCATTGTGTTCCTTGAAAAACTAACACCATTTCCCTAATACTTTGGGTTTTTGTTAATAGTTTTTCACGTAGGACGCCACAAGTCTGAATTTCTAGTAGTGTTGGATCTTTATTATGATGGTTCTGGGGTAAATTAGACTAACATTGATGGGAAATGAAACTCAAATGCCTTAATCGGTTGTGAATTTGCTGATGTTACGAATACATTTTAGTTTAGAATTAATGGTACTGCAGAGGATGCATTAATTATTATGTCGTGAGTGTGTTTGTGTCTTCATTGCACTAAACGATGGAGAGAGAGAGAGAGAGAGAGAGAGAGAGAGAGAGAGAGAGAGAGAGAGAGAGAGAGAGAGAGAGAGAGAGAGAGAGAGAGAGAGAGAGAGAGAGAGAGAGATCATGCGACGATTCAGAAACAATAAACTTATGTATTGCGATGAATTATGTTTTCGTATTATAAAGGTGATGTGAAGGTATACATGACCAGGAAGATTGATTGTTGGAGTGTATGTATGTATGTATGTATGTATGTATGTATGTGTCAACAGTTACGGGAAGAGAGAATGAGAAAATCCTTGTATTCATATAAAAAAAAGTTTGCAATGGTAAAAGTTTAACCATAGTACAGTTCAATTGCGCATGTCAACAGTTTCCTTCCTTTCCTGAACACTAAACAAGCAAATGTAATAGAAAGAAAAGAGAAAGAAAATGAAGAAAAAGTTCATAGGAAAATAATAACTTGTAATAGTTTTTTTGGAAAGGATTTGTGAAAATGAAACTTTAATGCAACGACAAGCAATTCAAACTTGTACTTTTTATTGCCAGTTTCTCTTATTTTCCATTACAGCTTGTTGGGAAAGAGAGTGAGGTGCTTCAGGTCGTTCGGGAGAAAAAAAATGAATTACCAATTTTACGAAGGAGAAAAAAACAACAAATATTGGAATCACATATAGTTAGTTCCTTTTATTCTCTATCACCACCACGACCACAACCACAACAACAATTTCTACTTCAATTTCCTCCTTGTCCTCACTGTTCTCGTTGACCCCACCTCACCTTTCCTCTCCCCTCCTCTCCCCTCCTCTCCTCCCTTTCATTTCCTCCTCTCCTCCTCTCCCGGTACTGAGGTGATCGCTGCGTTACTATCCAACTTAAGCCTTATGCTCGTAGGGAATTTTTTTCTTTTTATTCCTATCCATTTTTTTTTCATCATCAGGCCCAGTCCTTGATTGCCTTGATTGGTTAATATCGGGTTTGGATCCTTTACAGCTTTGTATTCGTGTTCGTTTTATGTGGATTTCCTCGTTTGCAGGTTGTGTTGGTTAGGGATTTATTATTTTTCGCGTCCTCTTTTTTATTTATTTTCTTTTTATCGTGTACGTGTTATGGTTCTGAAAAAAAAAATTATATTGCTTCGTTTATTGGAATGATGTTAGGAGTTACATGAATGAGTATTGTGTTTTGTTCTGCCTTGTATAAGACTCAGTAGGAAGTTACGTTAAGCTTGTAATTGCGTTTGTGTTTTCTGTTTTTTGGGGGGCAGAGCAGGACTTAAAACCGCGATATTTTATGTGTAAAGGGAATAAAATACAGGATAAGACACGTGTTTATGTAGCGTCCTAAGATAGCTACATGACCCGTCCACGTGGTTTTAACGTGTTTATTCCTGGGAGAGTAATATTGAGGGTTTGGTGGCTTCATACGACATTGAAAGTGTATGATTAAGCGAACCAATCGAAGGGGATATGAAGGGACTCCAATTTACCTCCAGGTGTAATTTGTCTGTTGTATAATTGAAGTGAGTGAATTTAGTTTTATGTTTTGTTCAGTATCACTTGTTTTATTTGTTTTATTATTACTGTTTGTGTGCGTGAAGTGTTATTATTTTGTGCTTGTTCGTTTTGCGTTTTCTATGTTGGTTTATTTGTTGAATAATGCATATATGATGTAGTGATACAGTGTGTGTGTGTGTGTGTGTGTGTGTGTGTGTGTGTGTGTGTGTGTGTGTGTGTGTGTGTGTGTGTGTGTGTGTGTGTGAGATACGTTTGTTTTACCTGATGATATTTATGTAACATTTTTGGGTTGTGTTTTGGGAAATTTTCTAAATGTTTTTCATAATTTTGTCTTTTTAGTCAAAGTTTGCCTTACTATTTATTATCTGCTATGTCCATTTCTGTGTTTTAGGTCAATAAACTAAGTAACCAACTGACTTATTACGAGGCAATAACAAATGACAGACTATCAATGCTCTCATATATACTCTCTCTCTCTCTCTCTCTCTCTCTCTCTCTCTCTCTCTCTCTCTCTCTCTCTCTCTCTCTCTCTCTCTCTCTCTCTCTCTCTCTCTCTCTCTCTCTCTCTCTCTCTCTCTCTCTCTCTCTCTCTCTCTCTCTCTCTCTCTCTCTCTCTCTCTCCCTCCCTCCCTCTCCCTCTCTCTCTCTCTCTAGTCACTTGCACCCGCTCGAGTGATCCTTTGCGGTTTCCTTTTCATTAGCAAATGGAATTCCCTCTATACATCACCATCGTGTTTCTGTATTTGCCTCAACGATAACTTCTCTAACTCTTCCATTGCCAGTAGTCTTGTTTTTCCGCCGTTGCGTTGATAGATAATCGTATTGCCTTTCAAGATGATTAAATGCATGTTAATTAATGGCACGAGTAGGCAGAGTGGTAAGAGTTGCATCTACTAATACGCTTGCAATGTAGTTTTGTTTTTTGTTTTGATTTGTAGACTCTGAATCGCGAATAGGAAGGTTGTAATGAGCGTGTTGTAATCAAAGTTATTTCAGGTCATTTGAGGTCAAGGATTAGAATAGAGAATTAAAACACTTTAACAATTAAATTAACTTGGTGGATAATACCTAACTTTCACTCTTTCTTTCCCTCTACCTTTCTCTTTTGTGAAGTGGCGATTATACGACTTTATCTTTTTTCTGTAATTGAATTGGGTTAATAGCTGACCCGGAGTCTTTTGTTATATTAAAAAAAAAAGGTATTTACGCGGATAATCAACCGGTAATAACCTTAATTGATTCTGTGAAATAATCTAATGATGACTTACTAGATAACTTTTAAATGAACTCGCTTGTTGCAACTCTGAAGGCTTATAACTTTTCATCATCATCATCATCATCATCATCATCATCATCATTGTCTTTTCTGTTTTGATCGTATTCTCCATCTAATTATTATTGGAATGAAGGGTCTTAACGCGTTAATGATGCCTGTCAGATGGAATTATGTATTACTGAAAGCAGAATATCATTAAAGCCACGTTTTGTAATAATTGGAGTAATTAACATATGCATGGATTGAGAGAGAGAGAGAGAGAGAGAGAGAGAGAGAGAGAGAGAGAGAGAGAGAGAGAGAGAGAGAGAGAGAGAGAGAGAGAGAGAGAGAGAGAGAGAGAGTGATTGAGTTTATGAGCCTGTCGTGGTACCCTATGGTGATAGAACCCATATTGCCACACCACCACCACCAACACCACCATCACCACATCACCACCACCACCACCACCACCACCACCACCACCACCACCACCACCACCACCACCACCACACCACCACCCCTCTTCCTCTTCCTCTTCCATCTCAGCCACATTTTAGGGACACAAAACTCATAGCCTTTTACTGCAAGAAGCTTCTCTCAAATAAGGAGCAATTAGGTCTTAGGTCTGCATTCGGGTCTGTTTGGGGTGACAGTACGTTTTTGAGTACTAAGAGGACCTGACCCGTGAGTCTTTGAAGGGATGGGGATTGGGATGGAGGATTGGGGGGGGTAGGGGAAGCGTAGGTTTAGATCCTTTCTCTAGTTTCCATAAAAGGGTAAGAATGCCTGGGAGAGAAATAACGTTAAGTTCAAAAGAGAGTGAGTGCGTGTCATTAGCGTAAGACTTAAGAGTTTTGAGAAATTAATGTAATCACTTTTTAATTAAGGAATCATTGGCTTAGAGAACTGTGTGTGTGTGTGGGTTTTTGTTCTCCCTCCAGCAGTAGGATGTCTGGGTGTCCTGCAGCAGCTCTTCCTCAAGGTCGCAGGATGTGGCGTGGCCTAACTGGCGTCTTGGTATTTAATTAACCTCCCGAAGGACGCCTGTGAATGTGACCAAGACCTCTCCTTCCCTTCCTCTGATTGTACATGTTTTTTTGGTCCTACTTCCTAATCTTATAAAGTCGTAAATGAGAGTGGTCGTTGTTTATATTTATTTATTTATTTATTATTTTTTTCCCCTCCTTCCCTGTTGTCTTATTAATGCATCTGTGACTCGAAATTACGTGTAGAAAAAGGGAATTAAAATAGAGGGAAGGAGATAATGTAGAAGAAAATGTTGACGAGGGGAAAGAAGGAGTGGGTATGAACAAGAAATCAGTGTGATGAATAGAAGAGAATGGAACAAAAATGTGGGAATGGAAATAATGAGAGAATTAGAGGAAGGTCTTAAAGAAGGAGTGGGCGGAAAAGGAAATGTGTGGAAAGCAAATGAATGTAAGATAATTATCGATGAAAGAAGAATAAGAAGCGATATGAATAGAGAAAGAGAGAAAGAAGGAAATAAGAGGGAGAATAAAGAGAGAAAGAGAGAGAGAACCATGAGGAAGCAAGGAAACACAATGAGGAAATTAATAAGAAAAGTTAGAGAAAGAGAGTAAAGTTGAAAGGAAAAAGTTAAAGAATCTAGTGGAGCGAATAAAGGAAGGAAGGAAGAAAAGAATAATAAAAGTACCGGAATAAAAAAACAGAGACTCATTTTGAAAAAGTTTCCTTCATATTTTACTTCTCTCTATATATTGAAACTTTAGTTATTGAAGCAAGAAAAAAAGGAAACCAACCATGGAATATATTTTTTTTCCTACCTCACTTAGACATTGATTTTCTAAGGGCCTGAGGGGAAAAAAATCTCCTCAGGTAGTACTTTCCCTTAACTCTTAAAAAACCTACTCCCATATACTTCCCCCTACCTCCCTATATCCTAAGGGCATACTTATCTAAGGGAAAGGAGAGACCACCACCACCCCTTCCCTTCCCCTTCTCACAGCACTCATACAGTACCCGATCACCCTATCCATATACTCTCCCTCCCCTCTCTCCTCCCTACCACTGCCATATATTTCTTCCTACCCATATATCTCGTTTTCTGTGACTTCTGTGAGGTCTCTGCTTCAAATAGTGGGATGCTTCCTCGCCCGCCCTTCATGTTCTCTGTATCTGCGACGACTATTGGGTCTTCTTAGGTCTTCTTGGGTCTACTCCTCCTCCATCTCTGCCTTTTTCGACCGCTTTCACCTCCATCACTCTTATGGTTCACATCGACCGCCATTATCACTGTAAATGGTGCTATTTACGTTTGTTATTACCATCATTTTCTTGTACTCTGTGTAGCTTCTCTTTCCTCCTGTACTATTCTTACTATACCAAAGACTAATCATATACTAACATTACTACCATAGCTATTACCCATTGTACCATCATCGCCCTCATTATCGCTGCCATCTCATACATAATCACTATCATCACTCACCGCTATTGTCACTATCACCATCACTGTTACCGCCATCATCACCATCATCATCACCATCATCGTTGAAAGGCTCCACAGCTATAAAACTCGCACATTCCTGTTTCCAATCTGATAGAAGAAATACGGCGTCACACATTTTCGTGCTACACAGGCGGCAACGAAATAAACGTTCAGTATCCCTTGACCTCAAACCTCACTTTTTTTTCGTAGATAAATGTTTTGGGAAGATAAAATGTTTGTGTGTGTGCGATATCTTCTTCGTTTTGAACTGTTGGTTTAGTGTTACCAAGGAAAAGTTTGCAGCTCATCTCAACCTTTTAGAAAACAAGGGAGGGGTACTTGCAAAGTTTCAGTCTGGTTTACCCTTGCGTCGTGGTTTGGATTAAAACCTTCCCGTTTTATCCTGTAGCCATTAATGAGGCAGGCAGAGGAAGGCGTCCTGGTGACACTTACCTAAGAAGACCAATCTAAAGGCAGCAGCAGCAGGAGGCAGTGCGTGCAGCAGGGACCACGAGGGCAGCAGGACAAGTACCATGATGGGCCGCCGTGGGGGAGGCGCCGGGAAGTGCTGCTTGACCTTTCTTGCAAGTTCGAGAACACGAGTGTACGTGAGACGCTGGCCACCACCTTCACCACCACCACAACCACCACTACCGCTATCACCGTCGCCTTCGCCGCCGCCACTTCCACCGTCGTCACCGTCACTAGTACCGCCGCCGCCACCACTGCCACCAACCACACACATGCACTGCACCTCCCGCTCCCTTCTCACTGCCACGACGCGGGGGAGTGAGAGGGATGCCCCTGCACGCCCCTGGTCCACGCGCTACCTCGAACACAAGTTTTCTGGGATTAGGGAGTTCAGTATTGGTTACAAAGGGTCATAATCCGGGAATACCGTGGGCCGCCCCACTAACTCCCCACCACGTGCCTGGAGGCCCTCATGCTCACAGACAGGACACGCGGGGAACTAATGCGTCAAGATACTCGTGACTCAAACTTATTAAGTGGCGCTCATTTCAACGCCTTAGTCACGCATAACTGTTTATCCCCATTAGTTTGTTGTTTATCTTTCCTTCCGTCACTCACTCTCTGCCTTTCAACGGTACTAAGCGGTCGCGAGTGATCAGTCCTGAGAGTCGGAACATTGCACTGTCAGGAGGGAGCGTCGAGCGGTTGTGCTCCCCTCACCTTGCTGCTGCGGGTGGAGGAAGGGGAGTGAGGCGTCACGCGCGAGCCCGACCTACTGGCTGTCTGCGAAAGGGGGGTGGACGCGAGGGGGAGCAGCGCGGTCGGCTGTGTGTGTGTGTGTGTGTGTGTGTGTGTGTGTTTGTGTGTATGTGTGTGTGTGTGTGTGTGTGAGAGAGAGAGAGTAGCTTGCGTTGTCTTGCTAATGGTTGTGTCACTCATTCCGCCCTGTGCCGCCCTAATGAGCCTACCGTAGCTACGCCCAAAACACTTGACTCGTATAATTGTGGATTTTGAGGTTATAAAAATCACAAACTCATCTTGGTCTTTGCTTTACGAAAATACGTAATTTAAGCAAAGACTGTTTTAGATATATGTTTATTTCAGTAAGTCATGTCACATATACGTAATACCTCGAAGTGTTATTATTTAGTAAGCAAAGCCTTATTCAGGATAAGAAAATAAGGTTACATATCAGAGATGCTTGGATAAAACTCAAAGGTCCAAAGAGATCTATCTATATCCCTCCGGTCAGGCTTAGTCTCCTTTTAAAACTACGTAAAGGTCATTCCGGTGTTCCTAAACTTTTCAAACATTTTCTTCTTATACTGGGAGTAATGAACAGTTTTTTTTTTTTATTATTATATCATTTCCTGCAAGAAAGGAAATGAGGCTTAATATCGTTTCCATATCACTTTTCACACAAATTGGTGGTTGTATAAGAGTGAAGGTTTATCGTGTATTACTAATTATCGGGGACATGTTCGTTGTATAGGTGTGAATTATGTAACTTTTTTTTGCCTTTGTTAATCAATGCCGGTTAAAAAAATAAATAAAAAAGGTGTTAGAGTGTGAAAATATCGCACTTGTTTTTATCGTAATGACTTTTTGTTATATATATTAGCGTCCCAGTTAGTCTTTTTTTCTGACTTTTTTTTTTTGTAGTTCAGGACAAATGAAATTATTCCTAAAATTATTCACACACACAAATCACACACACACACACACACACACACACACACACACACACACACACACACACACACACACACACACACACACACACACACACACACACACACACACACACACACACACCATCAAACAAACAAACAAACACACGTACAGCGAGAAGTAGAAAGAGAAACATCCTGTTCTTTTAATAAAACTCTCACAACAACTGTAAAAAAGTCAACATCATTATAATTTCAACCAAAAAAATGGAAAAAGAAAAAAAGAAATGGAAAACAAGAACAGTTACCACACACCGTCACTGTACTGGAGACAAGGAGGTGAATTTTACGGTTTTATGAAGTACTAAAGGAGGGAAAAGAAAGTACTGTGAAGTTTCCCCCAAAATATGATGTCCTACAGACTTTATTATTCATGTATAAGTGTTAGAGAGAGAGAGAGAGAGAGAGAGAGAGAGAGAGAGAGAGAGAGAGAGAGAGAGAGAGAGAGAGAGAGAGAGAGAGAGAGAGAGAGAGAGAGTAACATTATAATACATGCACAAATAATTAAAATGACAAATGATACAATAAATTCACATATAATTCATCTTCACACTGACGGAAAAATACTACATTGTTACTGTTTTTTTTCCCTCTTGTATGAAAATCGGGGGAAAAAAACTACAAAAAACTCAAACTCAAACGGAATCAAACAAAAGCATCCGACCTCTTTTACCTTCCATTAGAAAAAGAAAAGCACATTGAATATACATGAAAGAAAACGGACTTGCGGCCAGAAGACATGAGAGAGAGAGAGAGAGAGAGAGAGAGAGAGAGAGAGAGAGAGAGAGAGAGAGAGAGAGAGAGAGAGAGAGAGAGAGAGAGAGAGATAGTTTAAAATGTATATTGCGTAGTGTTCAGTATATTCATATTTTAATACTTAATTTTGTACAACGAATCATTTTCATATTAAATATTTTTTCTGTTCTTACAATAGACGACACGTGTATTGTATTGTGTTCTATAATTAGATATAACAAAAAAAGATAGAAAGAATACAACGTTACTCTTATATACCACTGCTCTTCTCTCTCTCTCTCTCTCTCTCTCTCTCTCTCTCTCTCTCTCTCTCTCTCTCTCTCTCTCTCTCTCTCTCTCTCTCTCACACACACACAGCAACCGTATACCAGCGACCATTAAGCTGACATATTCCTTGGATGTAGGACAAAGGCGGCAAGAGACCAGTAGGAAAGTCAGATAATGAGGAGAAATAAGAACAGGATGAGAGGAGAGAGAGAGAGAGAGAGAGAGAGAGAGAGAGAGAGAGAGAGAGAGAGAGAGAGAGAGAGAGAGAGAGAGAGAGAGAGAGAGAGAAAGATATTAGGTGTATCAGAAGGAAATAGTGAAGATCGTCTGGTAGGGAGGGAGATGGAGGTTAAGGAAGGAAGGAAAGTGTGACACAGAAAAAGTTGTTTGTAGGAGGAAGTAAATGTTTACTAGAAAGACAAACAAGAAAAAAAAGAAGATGAAAGGTGATTCATATATAGAATTCGATAATGGATTGAAATACAGACCGTGAACAAAAAATAAGATACACAAAAACAAGAAAAATCAGTAACATGACTTTAAAACAAAATAACTAAGAATGTATAAATGAAGGGGAAAAAAACGTAAAACAGACACAAATAATGCAAATAACCTAAATCTGTGTCATTTGGCGACATCATTAAGGTGTTATTTTGCCCCAAAGGATGAAAGGAAGGAAAGAAGGAAGGAAAGGAAGGCGTGAAGGAAGGAGGGAGGGAAGAGACGTTATAGAGGAAAGGAAGGAAGGAAGAAAGAAAGGCGTGAAGGAAAGGAAGGAAGGAAGGTGTGAAGGCGTGAAGGAAAGGAGCGAAGGTAGAAACATTATGGAGGAAAGGAAGGAAGGAAAGGCAGGCGTGAAGAAAGGGGCGAGGGTAGCAGCGTTCTATGTAAACAGTGCAGATGATACGCCTCGGGAAACACCATGCTACACCTACGTACTCACACATGTAAATGAGAACCTTCTAAGAAAAAGACCCTCTCCTTATGTATCTCTTTTCGTGTGTTTGTTACCAAGAATACACGTAATGGGACTTATCTCTCTTTCTCTCTCGTTTTCTTTCTCTCTCTTTTTCTTTCTCTCTTAATTTGAACTCGACTAGGTCACTTTAACTTGTTGGAGGACCGCGTCTGGTCGATTTGGTGGTGGGCCAAGGTTTGTGGGTCAGGCGGTACAAGGTTACGGAAGGTGGCGGTGGCGGAGGAGGAGGAGGCTGGATGGTGCTCGTGCGTGAAGGTACTAGGGCGTTATCTCTCTCTCTCTCTCTCTCTCTCTCTCTCTCTCTCTCTCTCTCTCTCTCTCTCTCTCTCTCTCTCTCTCTCTCTTCTCTCTCATTACGTACTGTGGTAATTAAATCCACCTCGAGCAGCGGCAAGCACCAAGACCGTGACATTAGAAGGCAAGACAATTAATTATAAGTCTTCTTCTTTGCTTTATTATATTACGTTATTGGTATTGTAGTGTATGTATTTATCTGTTATTCTTGTACACACACACGCACACACACATATACATAAACATAATATTAAAACGCACACACAGTTCCCTATGTACACTTTTGCTTGGATTCTTTTATATATACCTTTAAAATTCCATGATTTTTGTATGTCTATCTGTGTGTGTGTGTGTGTGTGTATTTCTGTGTGCAGGTTTGTGGGGGGCTTTAAATGTATACCCGTGTGTGTGTATTTGTATTGTATTGTTTGTATTCTGTATGTGGATGCGTATGTGTGCTGACATCACCAGGCTGGGTTTTGACTGTCAGCACCATTTATTTCCACCATCCCTAGTAGTCAGCAGAGGTGGAATGTGGTGAGAAGGGAGGTTAGAAGTGAGGGGAGGAGGAGGAAGGGAAGTGAGAGGAGGAGGAAGGGGAGTGAGAGGAGGAGGAGGTGGAAGGGGAGTGGGAGGAAGAGGAAGGGGAGTGGGAGGAGAAGGAAAGGGAGTGGGAGGAGGAGGAAAGGGAGTGAGAGAGAGTATGTCAGCCTTGTGAGGGATTGCTATTCCCTCTGGAGTATCTTGTTGTTGATTGGTCTTTTAAGTTCTTGTCCTCCATTCACTTTTCATCTCCCTGTCCCCTTTTTTATTCCCTCTCTTGGTATCTTTAACTTTTCTACTCTTCTTCCTTCATCGTTCTCGCTAACCTTTTGA
>JAPQNM010000020.1:225274-240274 GCA_029783475.1 Metacarcinus magister
TCGTTTGTTTTCGTCAGTACCCACTCTAGTAACCCTTTAACATCAATCTGCCAAAGTAAAAAGAACTCTATAGAATTTCTTTACTCCTGTCAACACTTGCGTCACTCCTCTGTCGGCGAAAGTGAAAGAAAGGTGAAGGAGAGAGAGAGAGAGAGAGAGAGAGAGAGAGAGAGAGAGAGAGAGAGAGAGAGAGAGAGAGAGAGAGAGAGAGAGAGAAAGAGAGAGAGAGAAGAGCTACTACCATCACACTATCAGAGCTCCGTCAACACTGTCTATTCCTACGTTCGCTTCAAAGGGAAAATGGGTCTTCTTTACTCATCCTTCCCCGTTTCCTCTTTCTCTCCCTCATCCTAGTACTCCTATTCCTCCTTCTGCTGTAAGATCGTTCTCGGCATCAATTCTCTGCTATAGACGTCTCCATTGTGTCTGTTTTCCCTCCTGCAAGTTCAACCTCTTCGACTCTGATCACGAGAGCGAGACGCGAGTAGATTTTTTTGTAGGGTCAAGGGGGGACAGATTTTCAAGGGTAGTCTTGCTTTTTTTTTTCAACTGTGTGTGTGTGTGTGTATATATGTGTGTATGTGTGTGTGTGTGTGAGTTGGATTTTTTTATGTATAGGTAAAAGGAAAAGTAATTTTATGGACATTTAGAATAACTTTCACAATTCAATTCATCCTCAGCTTGCTAGTGCAGGAATAACATGGTCTGCCTTTGAGACCCAGTTGCTATATAATACACAAGTAGATGACAATTAATTAACAACAACGTCTAAATCATGCAATTATTCAATAAATAAATAAAACCTAATTAATGAGGAATAGCCTGACAAACACTCTGAATAAACCTAGTATATCAGAACATCTCATTTCATTATATTTCATTAGTTACCTGTGACCTTTGGGTGGCCAGGTAAATTTCCACTCCTTGACACATGCGCTGCAGCAACTCGGTCAACACAACAACGAGATACCGACCGTTGAAGGAAGGATGTGAATTATTTAACACATCCTACCTGCACGCCGATCACAGGCTGTTTATTGTATTTGTCTGATCGTGTTTGAGTTGGAGGTAATCAGTGGATGGAGGAAGGATTGTTGGAGCATTAGAAAGCGAGGGAAAGCGATTCTAAATTATGTCTTCAATTGGTCTCTGTGTGTGTGTGTGTGTGTGTGTGTGTGTGTGTGTGTGTGTGTGTGTGTGTGTGTGTGTGTGTGTGTGTGTGTGTGTGAATGCTTCGTAATTTGTGGTCATCGATGTCATTTTGAGGTTCGAAAATACGATCGAAGTATTTTATGGGTTTGTTTTCATCTTGAATATGTGTGTGTGTGTGTGTGTGTGTGTGTGTGTGTGTGTGTGTGTGTGTGTGTGTGTGTGTGTGTGTGTGTGTATGTGTGTGTGTTTGAGAGAGAGAGAGAGAGAGAGAGAGAGAGAGAGAGAGAGAGAGAGAGAGAGAGAGAGAGAGAGAGAGAGAGAGAGAGAGAGAGAAAGAGAGAGAAAGAAAAACCCTGACCTCCATTAACTGTCCACACCTTTCCGTCATCGCACTATTTGCCCGATGGTTTGAACTCACCCCATTGAGGCGGAAAAGGAAAGAAAGTAATGAGAATATATATAATTGATAGACTGGATGAGAGGGTGCGTGAAGGTTTTTTCCTCTTTTTATTCCCCTTTTATTCCCTCTCACAAAGTGCCTTAATTGTGTATTACAGACGAGGGAAACTGAGGTAAAAGAGAGATAGATATAAAAAAAAGGAATTGGGGGAAACTAGAGGAAATAAATTACTGTCAAAGAATGAAGAATAATTTAAAGCTCTTTTCGTTCTTTAATATTTAATTAATTGTCTTTTCCAGGGAAGGGGGACTAAGGGACTCTTGAAAGGAAGGGGAAATAGGCTGGAATGGATCCTTAGGTGAAGAAGTAAATTACACATCTGCATTAACACTTCCTTTCTTTGTTCATGTGTGTGTGTATGTGCATGTGTGTGTGTGTGTGTATGTGTGTTTGGAACTAGTGCTTGTGTAAGTAGGTATTCTTATAAGACGTATACAAAAAAAGTCACAGATATACGTTGCAAGACATACCCAAGACAACAACAAGTAGTATGTGTACCGATGCACACTAAAAGGCTGACGAATAGGGACAAAAGCAGGTAGGGAGGGAGGAAAAACAGGATAAAGGATAACAAAGGAGAAAAGGGGAGACAATGGGAGAATTTGTAAGGCTTGTTTGGCACCGACGGACCTCAAGGCAGCCTGGTCTCCTCGCCAGACCCTAGAGGGGAAATGGTTTCTTTCCTCTCTTTTTTTTCCCTTCACACTCATTCCTGCGTCTCTCGTCTCTTGTCTCTTTCCCTCTCCCTTTCCTACTCATTCCTTTACTCCCTACGAGTCAGTCTCAGCTTCTTTCATCTCTCAGGCTTCTTCAAGACCCGCCCTTCCCTTCATCGCTCTTCCCTTACGTAGAAAAGGATATATAATCTGAGTGGACTAAAGTAATTGAATCAGTGTGTAATTTACTCAGCTAAGTTTCCATAACCTTCTCTTATTAGATTTATTTCCCCCAAAGAAAGGTCGCCATTATAATACACGTTTTCATTTCCCACTGTAATCGTTTGCCTTTTATATCTATCTCTCACTAAATGATGTCAACGATTATCCCCAAAAATACATTAGTCAGTATCTCTCTTCCTGTTGTATTTCTTTTTTTTTATTTAGACTCAGAATAAAATGTGGTACAGAGGTAGAAGGGGAAGATCTATATTCAGTTATAAGTGTTGGGGATAACTTTAGAGGTGTGGGCGTGAGGTGAGTTATCTACGTCTGAGTCTCATCTGTTATGATTGATCGATCCAATACGCCTGGGAGCTGCCCGTGAAAAAGTTGCATCACTTTCTCTAACGGGACCGTCCATTCGTTGACTCCTCGCTGACCAAAGTTTTTTTTCTCTCTTTTTTCTCCTCTCTTTTTTGTGTATATGTTCTTGTTTTTGTTTTCTCTGTCTGTCTGTTTGTTTGTTTGTTTGTATGATTGTATGTGGTTCTTTGTGTTCTTTAGGTCCAGTAGGGCTGTTGATGTTTGTTCTCCTTTGTACTTTCTATTTTTTTGCATCTCTCTCTCTCTCTCTCTCTCTCTCTCTCTCTCTCTCTCTCTCTCTCTCTCTCTCTCTCTCTCTCTCTCTCTCTCTCTCTCTCTCTCTCTCTCTCTCTCTCTCTCTCTCTCCTTTCATACTCATTTTCGTTTGCACTCACCATGACCACCAGCCTCAGATTCCTTTCACTTTTTCCTTCCTCTACATTCCATCCCCTTTTACCCTTCCTTCATGTCAGAACTAAAACAAACTTAATTCTATCGTCTATACTTCATATTTCTCTTGACGTTTTTATTTATTTATTTTTTTATAGATGATTTGTAGAAAACGGTGAACCTTGACCTTCAAATTCTTATCATTGTATATTCTATTTTTGGCTTTAAGAGAGTCATCCTTCAACCTTCATGTGGTCAGACCCTCGACCATTCCCTAGAGCTAAGCTAGAGGGGGACCTGGCCAGCTGACTCATCATTTCAGTCTGTCATATTGAATTCTCTCTCTCTCTCTCTCTCTCTCTCTCTCTCTCTCTCTCTCTCTCTCTCTCTCTCTCTCTCTCTCTCTCTCTCTCTCTCTCTCTCTCTCTCTCTCTCTCTCTCTCTCTCTCTCTCTCTCGCGATAGCATCAACCTCTTTACAACATTCGCGTGCAGGATTGAAAAAGAAAACGACGAATAAATAAAATCGGTCCAGGGGAGAAAACTGCTACATAGACTTTTGGGTAACTTTTCCCATCTCGAAAATGAAAAAAAAAAAAAATAAAATTATATAAAAGACGAGGATGTACTGTACACCACACACACACACACACACACACACACACACACACACACACACACACACACACACACACACACACACACACACACACACACACACACAGATGAATTGCATTACTAATCAACTCTCCAATTGGTTAGAATCCTGAACTCAATTGCAAAACGTATTTCAGAACTATCCTTATTTTTTTTCATCATGATCCGTCGTAATTGCATTTCACAAGCATATTATACTGAGGTGGTAATCTATATTATCAAGCCACCAGAAGTAAATTAATGGAGTTTCATAAATGGTAAAAGTTTTTCTTGTGTAGCCTCGAATTTGCGTAATTGTAATTTTTTTTTTTTTATTTGGTGTTGTATAAAAGTACATTGACTGATTTAAGTATCAGAAAAAAAAAGTAAAAAAAAAAAAAAAAGGTGAAGATCACATAGTAAAAATTATCCTTTAAAACTTCCATTAAATAATTTTTTTTTCTACTTTAAAAACACTAAAATGCAGCTGGTAACATGAAACGTCTTTATGGCTCTTTAATCTTTTGATGTGGCGTTAAGGATGACGACCTTGCATCTTAAGGGGAAACAAGGGGAAAGGGTGAGGGGGGGATCCTTGCAGTCACCATCTTAACGGGACTTCGAAAAGCAATGACCTGACGGAGGTACACATTTCTACTTGCAATGGCGTCGTTTGATAAGGTTTCGTGTCTCATAAACTTGTGATAACTTGATTTATTTCTTGTTGCACCACTTGTTCCCAGCGGCCCTTTTTAGCTGATTGTGATCTGAAACTCTTGGTTCCTCTCCCTCGTTTTAACTCCCTTTACCTCTTCGTCCTCCTCGTATCACCCTTTACCCTTGATACTGTACTCGTATTGCCTCTCTCTAACATTACCAACTTCCCTTTCCATTCATCAATATGTATTCCTTTTCTCTCGGGAACTTCTTGCATTCCACTTTACCACGACCCTTCCTTCCTTGTTGAGTTGGTCTGTTTTATATATTTCTCTTAAGGCTATTTCTCAGCCTACAAATAATATTACTCCTCTCCTTCCCAACAGGCTCAGCTACCTCTCACCCCACACTCTTCTCTCCTCCCTTCGTCAAACCATCAGCCACGCACACTTGCATCTCGTATTCCCACAGGCATCATCACCATATATTACTTACCACCATTTGTTGCAGTTCCCTTTCTACCTTTCATCCTGCCTTATGTAGTTTAAAGCCTTGCAGTGACAAAGTAGAAATGTCTGTAGACGCTAATGGAACTCAAGGGAAAGTTACTACGTTTTAATTTAAGGAAGGAGACGCAATAATCTACTTTTAAGGATAATCATCGTCTTTTAGTAAGAGTTATATATGATGTTGTTGCAGCTTTTATTCGAATTGATTTACTTCTCAAGAATTACTGGCGAAAATAGCGTGGAATCAATCATAAGTCACAACCCTTTACAACACAAGGCTTCGTGACCCTGACGCTAACCACAGGACAGAAAGAAAGCACACGAACACACACCTGATTTACTACTTCCTCTAATACGCTTTTCCTAGAGAATCGTCACGAGCGCTTGAATACATCCAGGTTAACCGTGATAGCATGTAAATCTCTCTGCTTTACCCTTATGTGCTGTATTAACCACCTGTATGCATGTAGGTCTACTTATTGAAGGAGTGTCTACTGATTGACTCTCGTAGTGAAGGACTGAAGGTTGTCTCCCGGGAATATATAGTAATTAATCGACATTTAATTAAGGGAGTTATGAAGATAGAGAGTATTAGTGAGAAAGTTGAAGTCTTTAGTAATTCGTTGGATATTGTTTCACTTGCAGGATAGTGTGTTGTATTCTTCTCTTTCTTTAGTATGCGTGTGTGTGTGTGTGTGTGTGTGTGTGTGTGTGTGTGTGTGTGTGTCTGTGTGTGTGTGTGTGTGTGTGTGTGTGTGTGTGTGTGTGTGTGTGTCTGTGTGTGTGTGTGTGTGTGTGTCCTGATTTTCCCTGCCAACACACACACACACACACACACACACACACACACACACACACACACACACACACACACACACACATGTAAAGGAAATGCCGGCCCTTACAGCAGCGAGCCATGTAAATAATGCTTCCAATACCAGCTTGGGAAGGGGTGCGGCTGTTCCCAATACAAACTGCCGGTATTGGTTAGGCTGAAGTTGACTGGAGGTCCGTTCTCCTCTGCTTACTCCTCCTCCTCCTCCTCCTCCTCCTCCTCCTCCTCCTCCTCCTCCTCCTCCTCCTCCTCCTCCTCCTCTGTACCTTGTTTCCTATCATAAATTCGGAAAGGGATGGTAGTAGCGAGGTAACAGAACGCTCCTCCTCCTCTTCCGCCTCCTCCTTTTTCTTGATAACATAATTGAGCAGCTTCTCGCCGTTACTTGGCCGTGCAGAATTTTGTTTATGTAGGATTAGTTGGAAGTACCACCACCACCACCACCACCACCACCACCACCACCACCACCACCACCACCACCACCACCACCACTACCACCACCACAGCAGCCATGATAAGGTGCACTTCCACAAAAGATAAAAAGATAAAAGAGATCAGCGAGATACACAATCACAAAAAAAAAATAGACAGTCGTGTGGAGGTCTCGCGAACCGAACTTATAAACATTGTTCGTGGAAGAATTACAAAACATTTCTTCTTACTGGAACATGGACTTAACTGGCGATGGTTCCGGTTATTCCTTTGTTGTGTGTTGGTCAATGAGAGAGTTGAAGCCTTTGAAGCCACCTCTTTGCTCTTCCCTCGCCCTGCCTAGCTAGCCTTGACCCACACACTCATAAATACTGAGGAAGGAAGGAAGGCAGGAAAAGGAGGGAAGGGAAGAACTGGTAGGCTGCTGTATGATGCGTATTTGAAGGACTTGTAACTCAATATATGAAGAGGAAAGTCAAGTATATATACATAACTTATTTTTGTTATTTGTATTCGTTGCTATGTTTTCCCCTTATGTTCTTTTCTTCCGGGCAACAAGGACATGAGGCATAGGTCTTTTTAAATTTAAGTTGTGTTATTTTTAGGTTTTTTTCCTCTATACTCAGGTTTTCTGCTGCACATACGTTGGTTATTATTGTCTTTATTATATTTTAGGTCTATTTATGTATTACCTTCGTTTTAGTACACCAGTCTAATATTTCTGTGGCATTTCTAGCTCATACACAACATTAAAGAAAGAAAACAAAGCAAATGTTTAGTGGTTTTAACGGAATTAAGTCTGTGATCGACAAGTGAAAGGTATTTATTTTCTCTTGTTAAACTTATCATCTCCTTTCCTTAGTGTCTGTTTGTCAGTGATTATCCTCGTCTCCTTCAGACCTCGTGACCTAAGCACGTCTCCTCTTGTATTAGCAGAAGACAGTCTCACACGTCATTCATTCCCCTTTAAAAGAAAAAAAAGAGTGCAAATGGGGAAAAAAAGATAAGTGGTCGGAGAAAATAACCTAATTCCATATGTGTGTGTGTGTGACCTTAGTTTTAGTGTGTGAGTGGGGCTGTGAAGTGTGTGTTGCCCTTATGTGCTGAACTTTAAAGGTGTTGCATTAGGTAGGGTTCGTGTCATCTGTAGTTATAAAAATCATAAAAGTTCATATTTATTACCTTTTTATGTCATTTTGATCTGATTTTATCTTTTAACTGCCTTTTGATTCTTGTGTGTGTGAAGATTATTGAGTCACCTTTCAATGTGTATCTACGTGACATCTTGACTGTTACGTGACACACTTCACATGCTTAACTATTATACACTGGCTTGTATTGAAGGCTTAGGTGTATTTTTTCTTCTTTGTATCTTTATTTCGTATTGGATCTGCAGAGTCACCCCTGAAATCTGAGACAGAACAGTGTTGCAGATGTATTTATCGTATTCTTTCTTCTTTAATGTAATTTCTGGTTTAATTACATTTTTATGAAATGGAAACTTTTTTCACGTCCTTTCAATATAATTTCGGATCTGTTCCAAAATTGGATTGAAATTAAATTGAGAATCTATTCCACAATTTTCTTCTGTAATTTGGAATCTATTTAAAATCATCTTTATATGATTTAAAACCTATTTCGAATCTGGCGCATAAGAGCTTTTTTTTTCTCCCTTCCTTCTCGTGATCTAGTACCCAGAGGCATGCGTGGAGACCCTGGTGGAGGTTAGGTGTTCGTGGTGTGGGTGAGGGCGAGTGAAGGGATTCTGCTGGGTACTCTCATCACTGGCTGGACATTGTAAACCACTGATGGGATTATTTATTAGAAAAAATGTCAAAGTTTAAGAGTATTTAATTTCAGAGCTGCTAGGAATAGTGATATATATATATATATATATATATATATATATATATATATATATATATATATATATATATATATATATATATTATATATAGTTGATGAAGGGGTAGGCCAACCAAACCTTTCTTTTCGAAATTTGGAAACTAGCTTTAGGGTTTTGAGTCCCGTCCTTTGAAGGGAAATCCGACTCAACAGAATATCTCGCTTTGCTTTTCCACATCCTTGTCCTTTCCTCTTTTAAGTTTCATTTTCAATTTTTCTTTCGTCCTCGCAAGCACTGAGTCTTATTTCAACTTTGATATGAAAACGGGTATTATTTTTATCATATCTATTCATGATTTTCATTATTACCATTATTATTGTTATTATTATTATTGTTATTATTATTATTATTATTATTATTATTATTATTATTATTATTATTATTATTATTGTAATTATTATTATTATTATTATTATTATTATTATTATTATTATTATTATTATTATTATTATTATTATTATTATTAATCATTCATAACGATCATTCTACTAATGGTAGAAGTATTACAACAAATACTGTTATATCCTCTTCATTTCTTCGTCTTGGTCCTCGTCTCTACCCTCCGAGGAAACAAAACATTGCGTCCACACTTTTTGAGCGGAATGACAGTCTTTCCTGGGCTTGCCTGTGCCTTGGGTGGTCAGGGATGGTGCAGCTTAGTGTATTGGACCACAGTGCCATCTCAATATTCCATTATGTTTGTTCACTCACAATTTGTTCTCGTGGACATTTATTCTATTCAATATTTTTTCTTGATCTGACCTGACAACTTCTGATTCTCTGACTTTTATTCTTTGTCATTTGTTTCTTCAGAATATTTTCATTGCCAGCACCACATTCTCAGCCTTCACCTCACCACTTTGTCACCTCTCTTTGCATGCGTAAAACTTGTATACTCCACAAAATTTTTCCCTTTACAATATTACCTCTTCATATATTCTTTTCCTCTCTTTCTTTCCTCCTTCATCTCCTCTTCCTCTTTCCTGTGCGCTGAGGTAGGCTTGTGTCAGCGTCGACCCTGCGGCTCACCCTCCCTCCTACGTTTCCTACGGTGCGGCACAACAGAAGCCTTACGTCTCCTACCCATCGTGGCCTGCGTCTCTGTGATCGATCTCTCCCGGACCCAAGACTGATTGGAGCATGATACGGGCTGGGCTGGAACACAGTGTTACAGCTGCACGCTTCTCACTCCACAGCACGAGAATATGGATAGACAGAAACGAATTGAACACTACTTAATGTTAATTGTATAAGTTACCATAGAACATCACCATATGGAATTAGCTTGAAGCCTTAAGGGAAAGTATTGTGTTTCTCTGTAAGGAAGACTTATTAGATTAGCTAAGTTTAGTGTTTTGATGATATTTGTTTTGAACGTAAAGTTTTATCTTCATTATGTACACTCGTGAATCGTCAGCTGAGAAATATCGATGATTTTTTTTATGTGGAAAACTTTTGATTGAATTGTGAAGAACATGAGGTTAAGGTGATAGACAGACAGACAGACAGACTGACTGACTGAAGTGCCTATCCAATAATTATCCATATCGATGCGTCTCCTCTCAACAACGCCACAACCTCATCTCTCTTCCACAGCCCCGCCCCCTGCCAACCCCACCCCACCCTGCGCCACCCTGCGCCACCCTGCCACAGTCCCGTAAATCTTCCTTTCCTTAGTCGGGTGGCAGACAGACGAGAAGGCAATGAAACACTAACATATAAGATCATTAATATAACTCTCCTGACGTGTTACATGTAGCGGATCAAGGATGTTTCTGTCTGACAAGTTTCCGTTCCAATAAGACGAAGATAAAACAATATAAATAAAAAATGATAGTAACAATAAAATCATCCGGGCTCGAGGAAAGTTTAAAACGAATGATCCAACACTCGCTTATATGTTTGGAAATGGAGGAATTGATATCTTACGTAAGGACAAGAAGTATTGGTTTGAGTGTGTAATGGCGACGGTAGGACTACGGTCTAAGAAGATTTGTAGATTTGTAAACATGGAAAAATGGAACGCTGGAAATTTTTATTGAATAACTATAAAATGATGAAAAAAAGAAATAGTTTACGGTATTGAGGTTTAGCTTGTGATGTGGCATTAAACTCCCTTTTCCTTGACATATTGAAGGGAATGTGACCTGTGTTGTGTGTGTGTGTGTGTGTGTGTGTGTGTGTGTGTGTGTGTGTGTGTGTGTGTGTGTGTGTGTGTGTGTGTTAAACAGCGAAAAAGATCAATATATGTTTTGTCTAGTTAAAGAAGCAACACACACACACACACACACACACACACACACACACACACACACACACACACACACACACACACACACACACGTTGGTTTCAGGTTCCTTATGTAGCCTTTCATTTACAAGGTTGGGAAACAGATGAAATTTCATATAATTCTCTTTTTTTTTCTCTTTTTCTCTCTCTCTCTCTCTCTCTCTCTCTCTCTCTCTCTCTCTCTCTCTCTCTCTCTCTCTCTCTCTCTCTCTCTCTCTCTCTCTCTCTCTCTCTCTCTCTCTCTCTCTCTCTCAAACATTAACATTTATTTGAACAAGGCCTTCAATGTTTAGGTAGAGACGGAACGAAATATATTAAAGTAACAAAATAAAAGATGGAAAAGGAGACGTAAGAGCAGCACATTACATCCACTTGCTTATCTACTTAACGCTTTTCAGTTGTATTTTCAAAGCCGCTAAAACCTTAATAATATAATCAGATTTCCATTTGCTCTGTGTGCCACATACCATTTTTTCAACCTATCAAAGCATCACAAACTATTTTCAAGTATTATTAATGTGTTACCTCTTGCAATTTCAATTTGTCAGCTTCAAAGTGAGATAGACCAAGGGATTTATGATTAATTTATATAAAAAAAAAAATGTTAACTGTATATATGATTTCTCACATAAAACATGGAGGTAAATAGGAGTTTCAACCATCAGATAATCAGGTTAGTTCTTAAGGTGTGTGAGAGAAGGAAAGAGATAGAGAGAGAGGGAGAAAAAAAAAAGTTATTGTTAGCACGCTCCACATACACGAATATTCTCTCTCTAAAAATTGAAGAAGAAAAAAGTTGCAGACACGGAAGTAAAAGCTACACGAATGCTTCTATTATATTGAATCTCCCGCTCGTGTTGCAATTACGTATTCAAACCTCCATCAAGAATTTAAAGGATTTCACACTGTAATTTATATCCGTATCAAGTACTTATTGCAAAAAAGACAATTGATTTCTTTTCCTACCCTGGCCTTGCGAGAGAAAAAAAAAAAACGAGTAATATGGATAATTTTTGCTTAGAGTAAAAACAAGAACTTTATATCCTGGTTCATGGCGGTCGTGGGTTGAAGTCTAGAGACCCATATAGAGATCCACCAAACGGGTCCTCTTCAAACCTAAGACCCGGAAAATTGAAACTAATGAAGATCTGAAGGAGCCTCCAACGGTAAGCTACTCTTCCTCCACTGATTGGCCCGGCGATGTGAAGGGAGAACTCTGAGGAGGTTGTGGGTAGCAGGAAGAGGAGTCTCATTATTAGAATGTTCACGGGGGGATAGTTAGGTAGTAAATCCTGCTGATGATTTTGTTGAAATGAGGTGTTGAAGTCTCCCCTTCCAGATTAATCCTACGCCCGCATCTTCCACCCTAAGAGCTGATAAGATTGCGGTTCGTAAGATCTTTCGCAACTCAGGGAGATTATTAGCTGCTTTGATTACGTCTTACAGCAAGCTTGTGAAGAATAACTTTGAGGAAATGATCCGCTGGTGCCTCCACTGATCAAGGAGGGAACGAGGGAACGAAGGAGAAAATAGGGAGGATTGATAAGGAAAGAAAAACTAGGACGGGGATGAAACGCAAGGAAGATCAAGAGGCTGTAATGTAAACATCACCAAGATATGTCATAGTGTGTGTGTGTGTGTGTGTGTGTGTGTGTGTGTGTGTGTGTGTGTGTGTGTGTGTGTGTGTGTGTGTGGCAATCATGATGGAGGGAGGAATGAAGGTCTGCAGAGGTAATGAGAGAAGGGAGGCGGAATGACCAGTCCAGCGGAGGGGAATGAGGAACAGAGAGGCAAGAGAGGACACACTCGGTCAGTCTGTATATCTATCTACCTGTCTACCTATCTATCTGTATGTCGGTGTTTGTCTATTTGCATCTTTATCTATTTATCAGAAGAAACAAGGATTGAGTTCAGTATTTAATGAAAAACTAGTAACTGTATGTAGTGATTAAGGAAAAAGATCTAGGAATCATACTATCAAGCGATGTAAGGCCCAGTCAATGTAGTTAAAAAATGCTAACTAATTGGCTGGATTCATCGGACGAGCCTTGGATAATAGATAAGAAAAGAAAAAATTATATTAAAACATCATAATTTATTGGTACGATCCCATTGTGTGTGTGAGAGAGAGAGAGAGAGAGAGAGAGAGAGAGAGAGAGAGAGAGAGAGAGAGAGAGAGAGAGAGAGAGAGAGAGAGAGAGAGAGAGAGAGAGAGAGAGAAGAAAAAAAAAGAATGAATGAATGAATAATCCGATAAATGTTTTCATGGCCACAAAAATTTTACAATACGACATGACCTCGTGTTTTCAGAATTGAGGAAGATTTGAAGAAGCCTTTCTGAAAACTAAATATTAACATGGAATATCCTCAAATATATGAAGGATTCACTACATGCACCCACAAATGAGATTATCACTCGTGTGCGTCTTTGTGTGCGTGTCTGTGTGTCTGTATGTTTGTCTGTGTGTATACCTTGAGGTCTCACCTAAAACGTTGTATATTTAAGCTCATCTCATAAACCTTTTGTGTGAAATAGATGTGTGTGTGTGTGTGTGTGTGTGTGTGTGTGTGTGTGTGTGTGTGTGTGTGTGTGTGTGTGTGTGTGTGTATGTGTGTTTGTTTGTGTGTATAAATCCGTGTGTGTATGTATGTATGTTTGTTTCTCAAGAGGAGGAGGCTGGCAGAGGTGTTAGGTTGATGTTCCGAAGGGATATTATGGCTCAGGGTTATTACGGGGGAAAGGGGTGCATTGGATCTCTCTCTCTCTCTCTCTCTCTCTCTCTCTCTCTCTCTCTCTCTCTCTCTCTCTCTCTCTCTCTCTCTCTCTCTCTCTCTCTCTCTCTCTCTCTCTCTCTCTCTCTCTCTCTCTCTCCCCCTTGTTGGCGCCGAGTGGAAAGTGAAGATCATCCTTGCGTTGTCATTCGCAGTGAGACTTTCCATTGTTTGTGTGTTTGCATCGGGTGAAGGGTTACAGACTGACATACAGACTGACAGACAGACAGACAGACAGACAGACAGACAGACAGACATGCATGCATACGGACAGACAGATAGACAGGCATATAGATAAACAGACAGAGAGATTCACACACACCTACACATACACAAACGGCTTTAGCATAAGTGATACGAGAGAGAGAGAGAGAGAGAGAGAGAGAGAGAGAGAGAGAGAGGAGAGAGAGAGAGAGAGAGAGAGAGAGAGAGAGAGATGAGGTGAAATCTGACTTCATTATACCTTCTTTTACAAGGGAAAGGCTGTTAAGTATTTCATTCCAAGTAAAAAAAACATACACGGGTAAGAAGTGAAAAGTAATTACATTATACATAGTACGTATAAAGCCAGACTATAACTTTAATAGATTTCCTTAATTTCATCTTAATGGATTAGAATTACATTTTACTTCCTCGGTTATCAATAAAATCCTTAATCTTTCTACCCTTCCCTATTGCATCCTCCGGTCATTGCTCCTTCTTCCCCTTTCGTACTCTTGACACAAAGCCATTGTATGAGGTATCAGGTAAAGCTACCAAACGATACCAGACCAGACCAGCTAGTCATGTATCTGGTGTCTTATACTCGCGTGTTCTGACCTAGTTTTGAAACCCGCCACTCTTTGTTTTATTTAGGTTCCTCGTTTTCTATTTGTATTCAGTCGTGCCAAGTTCGTCTTTTCAACAGGTGCTCCAGTGAGTCAGGAAGGAAGCTCTCACTGTGATCTTTGTTGCATGTATTGTTTTGAGGTGCTGGCAAGCGTGAGAGAGAGAGAGAGAGAGAGAGAGAGAGAGAGAGAGAGAGAGAGAGAGAGAGAGAGAGAGAGAGAGAGAGAGAGAGAGAGAGAGAGAGAGTTTAACTTTTATCTGAGTCATTGTACCTGAAATTCTAGATTAAATATTGTTTTCATGACTGTATATCGAAGGTTAACAACGTAAATGTACACTACAAGTTTAAAAGAAGTTTGTTCCCTTTGGTTTCCTCGACAGTGTGTCCAAGAGTCAGGGAACGAGATGGAAAACAAATAAACAAACACGAAAACTCAAGAGAAAACGCTATGTAGCACTCTTGACAAACAAAAATATAGAAAGAAAACTATTCCTGAACAGAGAAGTAATATTTCATTGTAGTATTTCGTGAATTTTTAATATTCATTGGATGTGCATAAATTTTTGACGACCTTACATGGCATGGTTAAAAGAATAAATGTCACCTAATCCTTTTTTGATATTATATTGTTCTCGCAAGCATAACTTTACCAAATATTTATGGTTCAGGTTTCCTCCGCATCCGAAGGGCGCCACTGTCTCTACATTATCTCATTACTTGAAATTTTTTGTCCTAAATTAGCGAAATAGAAATAAAATGTTGGCAGCGAGCATGATTCCAGGTAACTTTGGAGGTTCGTTTACTAATTAGGTCCGCCAAGGTAAGTTGATGTGGACGTTTCGTTAGCCTTCTGTACGACGCTAATTATTGCCTTTTGAACACTATTGCTATT
>JAPQNM010000020.1:242774-275274 GCA_029783475.1 Metacarcinus magister
TGTTTGAGGGAAAAGAAAAGGAAAGGGTCGCTGGTAAAGTGTTAATTATAACCCTGTGAAGGTAGCAATGGGTCTAATGAGGGTGGTCCTTCCCCTCAAGTAGTTTCCCCTTGTTGATGCCACTGATACGACCTTGAAAAGAGGGTAGTGGTCGATATTTTGAGTCATTTTGGTTAATTCTGTTGATTTTTATTATTTTTTGATGTTTTTATTTGCTCTGTTGTACGTATAATGTTTTTTTCTATATCTTTCTCCTCCTTTTTATTATTATTTTTTTTTAATTATTTAGTTGTTACTCTAGTCTCCTGGGATGTGTTAGAGTTTTCACCTCAGTCTGTTTTCATTTTCTCTCTCATTCTGTCTGTCTGTCTGTCAGTCTCTTTCTCTTTTTCTTTCTCTATTATTTTCTTCCAATTTTCTTTCTTTCCCACTGCCACTTTTATCTGTTGCAATTTTTTCTGTTTTCTCATTTTCTATTTTGTTCTCTTTCATATTTTCTTGCAGTCTTCCTTTCTCTTCTTTTTTTCTTTCTATTTCTTTCCTAAATGAGAGAGAGAGAGAGAGAGAGAGAGAGAGAGAGAGAGAGAGAGAGAGAGAGAGAGAGAGAGAGAGAGAGAGAGAGAGAGAGAGAGAGAGAGAGAGAGAGAGAGAGAGAGAGAGAGAGAGAGAGAGATATTAAGGATCACTGAGGAGACTATTCACGTTCATAAACTTGCTAGTATAAGTTTTATTTTTCTTCAAGGTTTGTAGAGCTTAAACTTTTCTCATTTTTTTTCTTCTTAAATGTGAAATAAATGCGTAATATTTTGTTTTTGCTAAATTTTTGTTCATTCATTTTTTTTCGTTGCATAGATTACTGTCATGAATAATAACGTGAGTGTACGATGTTTGAATGAGGAGGAGGAGGAGGAAGAGAAGGAGGAAGAGTAGTAGTAGTAGTAGTAGTAGTAGTAGTAGTAGTAGTAGTAGTAGTAGTAGTAGTAGTAGTAGTAGTAGTAGTAATAGTAGTAGTAGTAGTAGTAGTAGTAGTAGTAGTAGTAGTAGTAGTAGTACATAGTAAATTGTGTTCACTATCTTGGAAGGGAAACTGTCACATCTCCTTTCTCTACAAAAAAATGAGTAAATGGAGTGGCATTCAGTTCCTCCCCTTGTGTCACTCCAAATACTCCTGCATCTGCTCTTATAATACTGCCAAGTCACGGGAGAGAGAGAGAGAGAGAGAGAGAGAGAGAGAGAGAGAGAGAGAGAGAGAGAGAGAGAGAGAGAGAGAGAGAGAGAGAGAGAGAGAGAGAGAGGGAGACACAGAGAGAGAGAGAGAGAGAGAGAGAGAGAGAGAGAGAGAGGAGAGAGAGAGAGAGAGAGAGAGAGAGAGAGAGAGAGAGAGATCCTTGAAACTCAGTAAGCAAAGAAAACAGATGCTTTATTCACGATAGCCAGCACACACACACACACACACACACACACACACACACACACACACACACACACACACACACACACACACACACACACACACACACACACACACACACACACACACACACACACACGTATGCCCCAAATTGTTGACTTTCCTTCCTTGTTAATATCATTCCCTCAGAACATCCCTTTTACATTCGATTCTTTCTCTTTCCATTCACCTCTCATCATTTATTTTGTGTCTATCATCATACATTTCCTTCTATTTTATTTACTCTCATTCATTCATTCTCTTTCTCCTTTTTATCTTTTTTTATCTTTATCCCTCATTTCGTCTCTCATCTCCTTACTCCTCTTCCTTTTCCTCCTCCTCATCCTTCTATTGTCTTCCTTGAGACCTTAAATCCAGGTGGGTCGCCTCGAGGGCTTACCTGTCCACCTGTATTACTATTCGACGTGTCATTGTATTATTCTGACCCTCTGTGTGTGTGTGTGTGTGTGTGTGTGTGTGTGTGTGTGTGTGTGTGTGTGTGTGTGTGTATGTGTGTGTGTGTGTGTGTGTGTGTGTGTGTGATGAATCGTGTACATATTTAATTGGTATTCACAACACAAAGCTCATATTCATATATTCTATTCCTTAATTCCAAAAGAATTAATTATTATGTGATTTCTTCCCTCCATCTTCCTTCCTTCCTTCTTTCCTTCTTTCCTTCTTTCTTTCCTTTCCCTTCCTTCCCCTTCCTTCCTTTCCCCTCTGCAGCTGAGACTCCTCCTTCATTTATTTATCTCCCTCGCCTTGCTGCAAATTATTTCTCTCCTCCACTCTTTGGCAAATCGATTCCTGCATTTATCATTATCTGACCTTTGCCTTCTCTTAATATATTCTAGGTTTATTTTCGTATTTTCTTGTGTTTCTCTTTTTTTCAATAGTTTTCGTACTTTTCTTTGAGTTTTTTAAAATTTTTTTATATTCCCATCTTGTTTTTTCTTTGGTAACTTTAATTTCTTGTTGCAGTGGAGAGAATTAAAAGTTGATTAAAATTTTTTTTTGTGTGTGTTCCTCTCTCATGCTTGTTATATATATTTTGTCTTTAGTAACTGATCCCTTTTTTATTATATTTAAAAGCCTCATGACAGACGATCTTTTTATATCTAACATTTTTCATCTGTTTATCTTTCCTGTTTTAGTTCTGCTATTTTGCATATTTATTGTAATTTTAAAGTTGTAAACGCTTAAGTATTTCATTGATGTTGCTTTTTAAACTCTCACTGAAGGAAGACTTGCTTAGAAATTCTCATGTAAAATATTTCTTCAGTGTTACTCGTTACATAAGAAAGAAAAAAGTTAAGTCGCTTATAACTCACACGTAAAGTCGATATTTATTTCCCTTTTACACTGGCAGAAAGTGGCGCAAATAGAGGCAAGAAGAGCGAAGAGGTTGAAGTTTGCTTTCCTTTTTTACCCGAAAAGACTGAGCTCATTACTGTAATTCATCCAATGTTTATATTTTTAAAACTTGTCTGAGGTCAGGAATCTCAAAATGTCTCAAAAATTTCTCTGGGGTGAACTAAAGTAACTGACATAACCTTAATAAGATATGATACATTTCACTTCTCGTAACTGACGCTTTGAAATTTCCTGATGTTCGTAAGTGTTTCCTTCCATGAATCCAGAGAAATTACCTGAGGATTCACCTGGTGGCCGCTTCACCTGAGCACCTCCCTCCCTGAATACTTAAAGGCTTAATCCCAGCAAGACTGACTGAATGATGCTGAATAAGTAATGGCCGGGAGCTGCCCACATCTCATGACGCCGGTGAGAGAGAGAGAGAGAGAGAGAGAGAGAGAGAGAGAGAGAGAGAGAGAGAGAGAGAGAGAGAGAGAGAGAGAGAGAGAGAGAGAGAGAGATTTGCTATGTATTGACTAATTGTGTATACCTCTCTCTCTCTCTCTCTCTCTCTCTCTCTCTCTCTCTCTCTCTCTCTCTCTCTCTCTCTCTCTCTCTCTCTCTCTCTCTCTCTAAAAAAAAAACAGAGGATGAAAAACCATGACATATCCTCGACGTATCACTCGCCTCTATTTCACCGTCAAAGCAAGAAATGTCTGTCTACCACACTAGATATTTTTTGTTTCCCTTTTTATTATTATTCTTTTGAAGTATTGACATCACATGGACGAGAACAAAAGGTAACCCGTAAAAGTAAGGGAATATAATAAGTAAGACCTTTGTGTTACCTTGATGAAGTTCTTGATGATGATGGTGATGGTGATGATGAAATTCTGGTGTTTGTGTGTTGTCTTGCTTAGTATTACGTAAGTGTATTCTAAATCCCTCTGATGAAACGCCGGAGAGAAGAACTTTAATTTCCTAGAACCATTTCATCATCAT
Organism: Metacarcinus magister; assembly: GCA_029783475.1. Classification (NCBI taxonomy): domain Eukaryota; kingdom Metazoa; phylum Arthropoda; class Malacostraca; order Decapoda; family Cancridae; genus Metacarcinus; species Metacarcinus magister. Next base: position 246,583 of record JAPQNM010000020.1, read on the forward strand.
CGTCATCAGGATCATCTACCTACCACGTCTATTTTTTCTCCTCCTTAACGGTACTTAGTGTGGTCTCGCTGCCTCCCCTCACTCAACCCTCTCACTCACTTCTCTTCCGTTATCTCGAGGCTTTAGTTGTGGGAAGCTTTTCTCTCTCTCTCTCTCTCTCTCTCTCTCTCTCTCTCTCTCTCTCTCTCTCTCTCTCTCTCTCTCTCTCTCTCTCTCTCTCTCTCTGTTTCATCGATCTACTTTTTCATTCCATTGTTGCTCTCTTCCTCACATCCGGGTCGAGTTTTCAATTTTTCTTTTTCTTTTCTTTTCTTTTCTAGAGTTCTACTGTATTATTCTTGCTTTCTGAAAAAAAATTCTTGTTTTCTGTGAATCTTGATCGATCTGACAGACACTATTTTGTTTTATCTGTTGTATATTCGTGTCACTAAACAGATTTTCACTTATAATTTGTGTATATATTTTTTTTCTTTACATCTTCATGGTTCTCAATGAAGCTGAATATCACTTTCATTTTTTTTTCTAATTTTGGTTACTGTCACCTCTCCTCCTCCTCCTCCTCCTCCTCCTCCTCCTCCTCCTCCTCCTCCTCCTCCCCACCTAGTTCTAATTGTTATTTTTATGGTTATTCTGACTCTAATTAAGTGGATGAGTGTGGGTGAAGGTTCAGTGTGGATTGTAGACTTTCCAATATGGTTTGTGTAATTTTTTTCCCACCCACCCACACGCCACCACTACCAGCCAGCCAACCAACCGCGCTCTACCCGCTAGTAATTTTTTCCCCTGCTTCATCGCGGTCTTTTTCCCCCTCCAGCTCGTAAATTTGAAGCTTATCTCACCATTTCGGAAAATCTTTTAACCTTTGTGTATCGTGATGCTTGTTTTTATTCTTTTTTTCCCTTGTTTTTAGATTGTTTTTTTTTCCTCAATTTGTGGGTGTATTGACTTTTTTTAATTTGTGGGAGGGTTGGGTGTTTATTTTTCTGTACCTTTGTTTATTTTTTTCTCTCTCATTCATTCACTCTTTTTCCCAACGTCCCTTGTCATATATCACCATCCTCTCCCTATCATGTCTCTTCTTCCTCCTCTACTTACCGGTTTTCCTCACTCAATCACTCCTTTCATCACAGATTCACACTCAAGAAGCACTAAAAATGATACTCTCGAGTCATGAATGGTCAGAAAAATTGGTACCCTATTCCAGCTTCCCTTATCCATGTCCATTAGCTTATCCAAGAAGATGCTGAGGGCTCTTGAGTCGATGGATGGCAGTGAAATCCCAGCAAGAAAGAGATAGATTGAGCTGGGAAGAAAGATGGATAGAATGTAGAGGGAGGATAGATTGGATCGAGGGGAATAAATTGGTGGAAGAAAGGAATGAGTTAAGGGTGAATAGAAGAAGAAAGGACAGTGAAAGGGGAGGAAGGATGAATGAATTAAAGGTGAGATTTGTGGGAAGAGATAAAGGACAGTACACAGATGGATTGTATAAAAAAGATGAAGAGAGGGAGGAAGGGACGGAAGGAAAAGTGGTTTAGACAAACAGAAAATAAAAGGAAAGACATGTAAACCAACGTGATGAAAGAAGAATAGGAGGAAGAAAGCGAGAAAGAAAAAAAAAGGGAAAAATGTGTGAATGTGGAGGAGAAAATGATGTAATCTGGAAGAAGAAAAAAAGAAAAGAGAAAAACGCGAGGAAAAAATTACACTTTTTGTATTGAGTATTCTGCTATTGGAGAGAGGGAAAGAGATAAATAGATAGATAGATAGAGAGAGAGATGGATAGAGAGAGAGATAAAGCATATATTAGTCACTTGATTGAATAATTAGATTTGAATGATTGAAGTTGGCTTATAAAATGTACGTGTGCGGTTTAATGTCCTTCATCAAGCGGTGTAGTGCATTGTACTGCATAATATTGTGTTATTTCAGCCTCAATTAGTTCATATATATTTTTCCTATAAATATTTTGGGTACACGTGTGGTTGGAAGCGAACGTATATATGTGTGTGTGTGTGTATGTATGTGTGTGTGTGTGTGTGTGTGTGTGTGTGTGTGTGTGTGTGTGTGTGTGTGTGTGTGTGTGTGTGTGTGTGTGTGTGTGTGTGTGTTCTCTTGTTTCTCCCTTCTGCTACACGTGTTAGTCTCGTCAATTCTGCACACATGAGATTTGCCTCCCTCTCTGCTGTCAAATGTCCCTCACATTTTTGACTTCCTATCCCTGAGCTTTCCTCCTCCTCCTCCCTTCTTCCTCCCTATCCTTCCCCCCTCTCTTCCCAAACCTTCTCCCTCTCCTCCTCCCCTCGTCCTCTTTACCATTTCTCCTCTCCTCCTCCCCTTTTCCTCCTTACCCTTTCCCCTCTCCTCCTCCCCTCCTCCTCCCTACCCTTCTTCCCCTCCTCCTCTACATGGGGAATGACAACTGCGTCAGATTCTTTCCCTACATTGTGGCACGAATGCAATAACAGCAAAATCCTCGAGCTACGGTGTTGATTTTCTTTTTTTTTATGTTTTTAATACACGAGTTTGTACGAAAAAAGGCGAGAAATTTAGTTTGAGTCGCATGGTTAAATTATTATTGCTGAGATTATATTTATATTTCATAGATTGTAATGAGAAAAAGAGATGTAAAGTTTTAGCGGACTAGCACTGATTGCCCTTCCCCCCCTTACACTTAAAGAGAGAGAGACAGAGAGAGAGAGAGAGAGCGAGAGAGAGAGAGAGAGAGAGAGAGAGAGAGAGAGAGAGAGAGAGAGAGAGAGAGCGAGAGAGAGAGAGAGAGAGAGAGAGAGAGAGAGAGAGAGAGAGAGAGAGAGAGAGAGAGAGAGAGAGAGAGAGAGAGAGAGAGAGAGAGAGAGAGAGAGAGAGAGAGAGATATTCTGTCATCATATTTTGCGTATGGTAATGAATTAATTAGTATATGCATTCATTCCTTTTCATCATCATCTAGAACATCTCAAAATACACGTGCAACTTGTCTCGTTAATTCCACCCAAAAATATAAAAAAAAAACGCCCACCCAAAATTTTTTAAATCCTTGACATGGAAACGTGGAAGTCGCAGAGAAAATGAGAAACATCGAAATTACGTTTATGTTGACGAAAATATCATCCAAGAGTTATTTTCCGCTACGTTTCAAGGAGACTGAGTTTGAATTAGCGCACTGGCCTAGGAGAGAGAGAGAGTTAGAGAGAGTGAGAGAGAGAGAGAGAGAGAGAGAGAGAGAGAGAGAGAGAGAGAGAGAGAGAGAGAGAGAGAGAGAGAGAGAGGAGACAAAAAAAATAGAGATTAAAACAAAATAAAACAGCTATACAAATAACCTTGACTAGGAACAATAGACAAAGTTACCAGATAAAAAAAAAATGAAAAGGAATCCGAACCCACTTTCCATGGCCAACGAGGATAAAACAGCATCAGCGCTGCCACCAGATTGTGTTTCCTGTGTCGCCTGCATGAAGGAGGTGGGAGGGGGGAGGCGCCTTACCTTCCTCCTTACCTTCACGCCATCGCCACAAAGCAAAGGTCCCGTGCAGCTGGGAAATGTGTGAACGTTGCGGCAATGTAAGTAAGTAAATTGCATTGTGTACTCTCCACTTTCTTTTATCTGGTTACTGCTTTGCGGAAGAGGAAGAGGAAGAGAAAGAGGAGGAGGAGGAGGAGGAGAGTGGTCGTGGAGGATATTGTGGGGAGTGTGAATAGAGGAAATATGAGAAGAAAGAGAGGAGGAAAGGATAGAAGGGAATAAAAAAAGATTAGAGAGAGAGACAAAAAAAGACAGATAGACAGACAGACGGAGCTCAATTCAGAGATGAAAGGCGACTGAAACGGCACTGGAATATGAATAGGATTGAAACATGACACAAACGGGACATCAACGAAGAGAGAGAGAGAGAGAGAGAGAGAGAGAGAGAGAGAGAGAGAGAGAGAGAGAGAGAGAGAGAGAGAGAGAGAGAGAGAGAGAGAGAGAGAGATTGGATGATATAGTTAGAAATATACACAATGAAATCAATGTCTATTTGCAAATGTATTATCAAACTTCTCTTCTTCCTTCCTTCTCTCTCTCTCTCTCTCTCTCTCTCTCTCTCTCTCTCTCTCTCTCTCTCTCTCTCTCTCTCTCTCTCTCTCTCTCTCTCTCTCTCTCTCTCTCTCTCTCATATTGGTAGACTCTTACTTCCTTCAAATCTCAAGGGAAATAAGTAAGATGTGTTGGGAGAATACTCGTGTCTTGTGAAGCGAAGAATTGGTTATATGTTTTCACTCTTGTGGGGACTTAGGTAATGCCGTTGAGCTGACAGAATCCTCCTCGTGTCTTCTTCTATGGTGATGTGTCGTGTTTGTGGTGGTGGTGGTGGTGGTGGTGGTGGTGGTGGTGGTGGTGGTGGTAGTGGTGATGTAATATGTCTGTGTTTGATGGGCACTTATTATTTCTGCTTCTTATTCCTTGTTTTTTCCTGTCTGTCTGTATTCATTAACTTGATCCTCTTTTCATTCAAATTTTTCCAGCGTTTTATGTTTTTTCTTATTTCATTCATTCATTTATTCATTAATTCACAGCAATTTTGAAGTTTTTTTTCGCATCATTTCATTTACATTCAATATTTTCAACTTTCACCACACTTTTTCGCATTTAAAAAAATTTTTTTATCACGAGTACATACTTTTTTTTAAAATTTGCACTTTTGACACGGAGGACTCTCGTGTCATTAGGCTGGGAGAGCTGCAGGTTATTTAATTAACGTGGGAGGTGACAGCACGAACATGACTGCGTTGTTCTACTTTTCTACCTACCTACCCAGCAGATCCCCCTTCAATCCATTAAACACACCCCTAACTAGTGTGTACTGTGGGTGATCTGAGGCTGATGGAAAAATATAAACACCATAGGACTTAACCTGTTAGTGAGGGCAATGCAGGATATCAGGATGTGTTTATAGTGGAATGTCTAAAGTTAGTTAGTCTTTTAAGCTGTGAAAGACTGAAGTTGATATAAACATGTACGTGTGTGTGAAGGACGTCAAGCTGTTAACTACTTGTCTTTATACACTAGGTAGTAAAGGAAGGTATGTGTGTGCGTATGTGTATGTGTGTGCGTATGTGTGTGTGTGTGTGTGTGTGTGTGTGTGTGTGTGTGTGTGTGTGTGTGTGCGTATGTGTGTGCGGGTGTGTGTGGGTGTGGGTGGGTGTGGATGTTTGTATTGTATAACCTTTTAAAACATGTACATATCGTAGTGAATATGTTGACGGTGAAATGTCGCTGAGGGATGGCTTAGGGTGGAAAAGATGTAGACTTTTTTCCATATCGAGAAGCAGGGGAACGACCGCTCCCTCCCCCCCCAACCGGCCCCTTCCTGCTAAGCCAAAAAAGCAGATCCCAGGAGACACACATCTGCCTAGAGAGGTTTTTTAAGAGAGAGAGAGAGAGAGAGAGAGAGAGAGAGAGAGAGAGAGAGAGAGAGAGAGAGAGAGAGAGAGAGAGAGAGAGAGAGAGAGAGAGAGAGAGAGAGAGAGAGAGAGAGAGAGAGAGAGTAGTTATATAATTTTTAAATACTTCTAGTCCAAGATATGACAAGACGACAAGTAGATCATTCATTAAGTCCGTCATTATTCTTCCCTAAATTATGCTACGTTCTAAGCCTCAAAAACATCCTATTTAATTTGATTCTCTCTCTCTCTCTCTCTCTCTCTCTCTCTCTCTCTCTCTCTCTCTCTCTCTCTCTCTCTCTCTCTCTCTCTCTCTCTCTCTCTCTCTCTTTTTATCTGCCATGTTTACTTCCTGCCCTTCCTTCTATTTCGTGTGTTTCTTCTTTTATCAGTTTCTCTCCCTTTTTACTTCCATTCCTTTCCCACAAATTCACTTTTATATTCAGCTCCTCGACCTTTCCCTATATTTATCTTTTTATGTAACTGTTCCATAATGTATTTCTTGTCCGCTCTTCTATTTTTTATTATTGTATTTTTCCTCTGACCATAAAAAAAATACAAGATGTGGAAAATTTACTTATCAATGAATATAAATTGTGACTTTTTACATATTTTTTTATCATTACCAGCACACACACACACACACACACACACACACACACACACACACACCCACACCCACACACACACACACACACACACACACACACACGAGGGAAAACAAAAAAGAATATCAGACGAGACAGAATTAAGATGAAAGTTACCAGTATTTTTACCTACTTAATTAAAATTTTCTCCTTCACGGCATTCATACTTTTCATGATATGTTGATGAGATAGATGAAAAGAAACTGTAAAAACATTAATTTTCTCTTAATGTGCAGTGAGTTGAAAAATAACTCTACTTAGATTTTTATTATTCAACACATATAGACACGTTATTTTCTCTTTTATTTTCCCTTACTTTTTTTATCTCTTTCTCTTTCTCTCTTTCTCTCTCCTTTAGTGTTGCAAATAACTAGTGTAAAGAAGACGCAGGTTTTATATCATATATCCTACAATGTTGTTTTTTTTCCAACGTAATGATTATATTTCTACAATTAATGTGTTATGAAACGAAGCGGAAAATAACTGCAGGAAGAAGAAAAAAAAAATAACAACAGATAAGAGAAAGACAAGCGAGAAAAGAAAAGAAATAGGAAAAAGGACGAGCAAGGACAAAGGGGAAAAACAATATCAACAAGAGTAGAAGGAAGAGGAGGAGGAGGAGGAGGAAGATAAGGAGGCGTGCGAGGAGGTAGATGAGGAGGCTGAAGACAATACCCAACCACAGAACTTGCTTACCCAATCACCTGACACAGACGACACAGACCATTGATTCCTCGACGGTGACTCTGCCAGTACCTCCTGATTCTTGAAGAGGAGGAGGAGGAGGAGGAGGAGGAGGAGGAGGAGGAAGAGGAGGAGGAAGAGGAAGAGGAAGAGGAAGAGGAAGAGGAGGAGGAGGAGGAGGAGGAGGATATTAAGAACGTGGTACGGATTAAAATTAAACTAGAAGTGGAGTAGCTAATAATGATGATAATATTAGGGCATTCAAGAGAGAGAGAGAGAGAGAGAGAGAGAGAGAGAGAGAGAGAGAGAGAGAGAGAGAGAGAGAGAGAGAGAGAGAGAGAGAGAGAGAGAGAGAGAGAGAGAGAGAGAGAGACGGACTGATAGCCAAATAAAAATAAAAAGTAAAAAACGGGTGGCAGAGTTAGGAGATGACAGAAGTAAAAAAAGGGAGACAAAAAACAAATTGTAATGAGTTGCTAGGTGGTTGAACAATAGAGAGGGATGAAGAGCGTTGATTGGTCCCTGTGTGAAAAAGAAAGGAGGAGGAGAAGGAGGAGGAGGAGGAGGAGGAAGAAGAAGAGGAGGAGGAGGAGGAGGAGGAGGTAGACAATGATCTATATATTAGATTTATGTAAGTGACGTGCTATATAAACTACACTCATTGTTTTAGTACAGCGTCTCTCTCTAATATGTCTTCATCTTCTGTGTGTTTTTTTATATATATTTTTTTATTTACTATTTTCGGATACGAGTTTGTAGCTAGTGAGGTCTTTGTCGACATAATTGTATTCCTGGAAGTGGCGTCTATATCCTGCCACGAACACAATATTGTTGGTGGTTACACAAGTTATAAATGACTCTTTTTTTTATTACTTGTGTGTGTGTGTGTGTGTGTGTGTGTGTGTGTGTGTGTGTGTGTGTGTGTGTGTGTGTGTGTGTGTGTGTGTGTTAGATATTATACCTATTTTTATACCTATTTTTTATTTATCTGAAAGTAAGAGTAGCAATAAAAGAAATAGTGCTCCCATTAATTCATTGCTTTAATACATAGATCAATTTTGCTTCCATGAACTTAACTATCATTAAGTATCTGCTAGTTGTATTGTATTGTAAATTATAATATTGTTACCCCTAATTTGATTATTTTGTTCCCGCGTACTTACTTAATTCTATCATATACATTACCAGGTAAAACACAGCATGAAAGGAGGTCGTATCTTCCAGGAACGTGTCTCAACTGCACCTTCTTGTTCTTTGATTTTCCCACCTTGTTTTAAGATACACATTGATGCTTTTTTGTATCTAGGAAGGAGCCTGAGAGAGAGAGAGAGAGAGAGAGAGAGAGAGAGAGAGAGAGAGAGAGAGAGAGAGAGAGAGAGAGAGAGAGAGAGAGAGAGAGAGAGAGAGAGAGAGAGAGAGAGAGAGAGAGAAAGAGAGAGATAGAACAAAAAAATTGTGTCACAGCTTCTGCAACTCCTGAGCTGCTTAGGAATCCTCTTATGTGTGTGTGTTTGTGTGTGTGTGTGTGTGTGTGTGTGGGTGTGTGTGTGTGTGTGTGTGTGTGTGTGTGTGTGTGTGTGTGTGTGTGTGTGTGTGTGTATTACTTTTTGAGAATTTGTAAACGAACTGTTGATGCAAGAATGAATGTTTCTTTTAATACTTTGAAAGCCGTTCGTTCATCATTCTATTTCCCATTTACGGCTTTTGTTATAAACGTCTGCCCTTGTGACGCCGATTTGGGCTTAGAAAAGGAGATGGCTGCTCTATAGGCTTGAAAAGGAGACCAGCTGAGGAGGGATAAGAAGGGAAGAAAATATCTGAGAAAGAGAGAGAGAGAGAGAGAGAGAGAGAGAGAGAGAGAGAGAGAGAGAGAGAGAGAGAGAGAGAGAGAGAGAGAGAGAGAGAGAGAGAGAATAGGTGCGATTGTATTAAAGAGCCAAAAAAGATAAGAGTATGAATAAACAAATGGAGAGAGGTAGAACATTTGCATAATCGTTCCCGTTTTAAAATAAAGACGAAAAACAAAGGACGAAGGTAAGGAAAGGAGAGAATTTTTAGAAGATCTCTTGGGTGTTGTTTTCTGGTCCCTCGCACGTGCTTTAGAGGGAAGTAAAGTTGTTAAAGGTGTCTTTGTTGCCGGTGAATAGTTGTATAATGAACTTAGTGAGAGTCTTTCTACTCCACGCCGTGACTTTGTACTTTCTGTCTGTGTGTGTGTGTGTGTGTGGGTGTGTGTGTGTGTGTGTGTGTGTGTGTGTGTGTGTGTGTGTGTGTGTGTGTGTGTGTGTGTGTGTGTGTGTGTGTTTTTGTCTTCGTCTTCGTCTTGCCTAGTAAATTAACTGAAAGACTTATTGATGTGTTTTTTTAAATTAAATATTAGAAACTGTACTTACTTATGAAAATGGTCATTGTTATTAAATATTTATGAGTGGAAGAATTACTCTCTCTCTCTCTCTCTCTCTCTCTCTCTCTCTCTCTCTCTCTCTCTCTCTCTCTCTCTCTCTCTCTCTCTCTCTCTCTCTCTCTCTCTCTCTCTCTCAAACTCTATACGACCCGGCCTTGTTTGGGGTCGTAAAGTGAGACACTCTTGGGGGTCATTCCAGCGTGGAGAATGTTAAGGTTTTGGAGGAGGAGGAGGAGGAGGAGGAGGAGGAGTTGAATAAGAAAGTAATAGTAGCCACCGTGTCTCCTTAATCGCTGTGGTTCTTTGTCCAGAGATTTGTTGCTGTTGTGACACAGAAAAAAAAAACAGGAAGATTTACTCCAACAATAGAAAAACAGAAAGAAAACTGTGCAAGTATTATATATTTTTTAACCTTGAAGTTGGGTGGGGAGATATCTGTTTTTTTTGTCTCGGTTGTGTTATATTAAGGACAAAATAATCTTCAAGGTTGTTTGGCTGCTACACCTGCTCGTTTAAGCCCTTGTTCTGGTTCATTCAAAGATACAGTGGCTTTCATGGCGCAGAACAAGCTGGTGTGTGTGTGTGTGTGTGTGTGTGTGTGTGTGTGTGTGTGTGTGTGTGTGTGTGTGTGTGTGTGTGTGTTGTTTTGTCTTGTCTTGTGTTGTCTTTGTGAGGACAGTTACGCACCACCAATGTTTCGTCTTGGGTACAGAAAGAGAACGAACACGAGAAGAAAACAATGACTCTTCTGTTGTAGAATAAAATAACAACACAACCAATGACTTTCTTGCAGGTGTTTTTCTTTCAAACTTTTCACGTAAAATTAGACGTATTTTATCGTTTTAGCCTGACACAGAAGACTTGATTAAGAGTCAGATTATGAAGCATTTTAACTTAGAAGGTGTAAATGAAAGAAGTAAGAGATGCCATTCCTGTCATTCTTCCCTCTAATGTTTCTCAGTATTAAAGAACAGAAGAATGAGGATGAAGGACAAGCAACAAATACACCTTCTACTCACAGTCCTACTTGTTCCATCCAAGGTGTCTTTGAGGAGTAAGATTGACACCCACTGGAGGAGAACCAAGGATATTTCTGGACTCAACCTGAAACTCATCTAATTTTTATCTTGTTTTGTCAGAAAGTTTAGTGTGAAAACTATGTCTTGTAAATATTTGAAGGAGTTGATATGTTTGTCTTTTTATTTTTTTTATTTCCGTTCGTTTAGTTTTGCTTATGAATAACATTTGGTGTTGATTGACGTATATTTTTATTTATTTGTTATTTTATTTTATCTTTACTTCTCTTCAGACACTAATCTAACTCTTCTTCCTTATCCTTATTCTTTCAGTGAACTTTTGATCATTCACTCTTTGCATCTAGCTTCCCTTATTCTTGTGTTTCCTATGCATTGTTTATTCATATGTATTGCTTTCATCAACATTTCCTCATTCCACTAATTAAAACTTCCCCCAAGCCTCTTTTAATGAGGTAGGCATTTAAAATTATATCGTTCGAGTTACAGATGTTTATTGCAACGAGGGAATTATTATGAAGAGGCTTGTCTTATTCATATTCATAAAAGTATTTATAATAAGTTGTCTCTGATGCATGCAAATGGTTTTATTAATATGTAATGTAACTTCTTTTTTTTATCTCTCTCTCTCAACAACAACAACAAAAACAACAACAACAACTGCAACAACCTTTCCTTATCACCACTTTACGGTCGCTCCTGAAGGACATATCATTTGGCCTAAAATTTGGCGACACACCTTACCTGTGACACGCGGTAAATTTTCAGCGAGATGGGGATAGAAAATGAGATTCCGATTGAGAAAACGAAACACCACGTCCTACTCTACCCTCTACCACGTCCTTCCCTTGAGCTTTCAGTATTGACGGTGTTGGAAAATGTTCGAGTTCAACCTTGTCCTTGTCTTTCTATCAAGTCAAGGGAGTTTTGGAAAATGTTTACTCTTTTCTAGTTTCCTCCTCGTTCCTATAATGCAGGTGTGTGAGGATCATAGGGAAGTTTTCATGGCTTTTACTCTCGTCTCTCCTCCTTTCTTCGTTTAATTAGCATGCCTGTAGTTTGAGTTACAGGTAAAGCTGCGTTTCATTGCTGATGCCTGTGAGTGGAGCGTAAAAAGTTACTTCAGGTGATGAAAATGAGTTGACAAACGAACAACAAGGTCGAGAGCACTTCTGGATACACTGGGAATTCCTACCTTGTTCAGAGGCTTTGGAAATATCGTGAAATGTCTCTCATCCAAAATTAGAACTTTCCTCCACAATTTTTTACTACGCTAGGAACGGAGGGTGAGGCAGGGTGGGTAGGGTGGGCAGGGTGAGGTGAGGTAAGAGTGAGAGTGAGAGTGAGAGTGAGGTGAGGTGAGGCATGTCCAGACACTCTCGCAAATGAGTAAGTGGTGAAGCCTTTAGTTGAAGCGACGATATTTGCAAGTAAAATGCTCTCGCCGGAAGATTATTCTCGTCCACCAATCAACATGGTGTTATTCCCCTCGTGCCAGGTTGTCCCTTCATTTATTGGCTGACGGGATGATGGTGGAGGTAATGGATTGGTGATTCACTAGTCAGGCATAATCCAAAACCAGGAAATAAAAACTACCTCACCATTCTTTTCCAATGCTTCTATTTCCTTTTTTCTGTTAACTTTTATTTTCTTCCTCCTCTCTTCGTAAGGACCTCATCGCATTTCTTAGCTCCGGAATCTTTGATAGAGTTCTTTTTTTAATGAACAGATAATCTTCTTCACTTTCTTAACAATCTCCTGAAAAAGAAAACTGGAAACATGGAGATAATGAAGGGAAAACTATGAAAAAAAGGAGTAGAAGGTGCGAGGTATAATCCAAATTGATACATCTCACAGAGACAGACAGACAGACAGACAGACAGACAGACGTTGAGTGACTAAACCTTACATCACTCACTTCTTGCTACGATTCCATGAAAGGCTAAGTTGCTGGAAGTCTGGATCTGGTTTAGGCGACTGGAAAAGGAGGCGCCTCTTGGGCAAACCTGGAATCGATACAGACTTTTGTAACCCGGCAGTATCACCTCAATACAATCCTCTCTTTTTCTCCTTCGTTGATTGAGATTCGATGCAATTTTTCTCCTTCCTTTTTGTTCCTAGTTACGTCCATATGATCCTCCTCCTCCTCCTCCTCCTCTTATTCTGCCTCTTATTATTATTATCATTATTATTATTACTACTGTCATTATTATTATTACTGCTACTATTAGAGTCAGCATTATCATCACTAAGAGAGACGGAAGATCAAAGGTAATGGCAGGACGAACAGGTAGAAACACAGGTAATAGGTAAAGTAAGAGGCGTCACAAAAAACACTCGTCCTTCATCTTCATGCTTTTGAAATTAATGAAGGTACGCTGGAGCTCTCCTAAAATTACCATAAATTAGAATACTAAGAGCAGTGAATTAATAGTAGAAGCGATGGATATCAAGGTCGCTTCTCTCTACTTATTAAAAAAATCACGTAAGAGGGAGAGTGGAGACTAAGTAGAAGAGGAGGAGGAGGAGGAGGAGGAGGAGGAGGAGGAGGAGGAGGAGGAGGAGAAGGAGGAGGAAGAGGAGGAGGAGTTGGAGGAGGAGAAGCAGGAGGAGAAGGAGAAGGCTGCGGTGTTTGGATATCACTCATTCTGGTTTTCTGATCTTGAAAACGCATCACAATTTTTGGTTTTCAGTTTCTTTCCTTTTCTTTTCTTTTTATGAGTAATGTGAAATGAAAAGTTTTGAACCAGCTATGATACCCTTCTGAGAAATCCATTTACTGTGTGTGTGTGTGTGTGTGTATGTGTGTGAGTGAGTGAATGATAGAGAAAATATCAATAATGAGAGAGAGAGAGAGAGAGAGAGAGAGAGAGAGAGAGAGAGAGAGAGAGAGAGAGAGAGAGAGAGAGAGAGAGAGAGAGAGATAATGACGTAACACTACAGATTGTTATTACTCTTCTCCTCCTGTGTTAGTGGCAAAAAATACCTCGTGTGCAGACAAACAAACATACCTTAAGAAATTCATGTGTGGAGTTAGGGAACAAACAACTTTTCTCCCCTACTGCAACGCAGTAACAGTCCTAATGAAGGTTATACAACATACAAATTAGACTCCAAAGTTTACCTTAATTGTAATCCTGACCACATTTTTATTTCAACATGAAACACAATTTTTTATTTCAACATAATACACATTCTTATTTTTACACAAAGCACTTTTTTTTTTTTTTACACAAAACTGAGGCATTTAGGCTGGAAATCCACACTAGAAATTGCCTGAGGAAAGTATAAAGAGTGAAATTAAGTGGAGAAATCAAGTGTGAAATTAAGAGGATAGTAAGCGATTATAGGGATGATGTAATGTTAGTTAATTGCTTTGTGATTATTAGGAGTGTTATAACGAGTCAGTGTGTTAGGGATGTTAGCTATATGTACTGGTCTTTCTTTTCCCTCTAAACGGCTTACAGAATCCCCCCTTTTCCCCCCTTCTCCCCTTTTTCCCAACTTTTCCCCTCTTCCCCCCTTCCCCCTCTTTGTGAATGCCTCAAGGGAGACACGTGTTGCTGGTTTATAGAAGAGATGCGCTGCCACGCCCCCAGTAGGTGAAAAAAATATGATGCAGCTCAGTGTGTGACCTTATAGTTATTTTCATTTTATATTCCTAGCTGAGTTTCATGCAGAGACTGACACACACACACACACACACACACACACACACACACACACACACACACACACACACACACACACACACACACACACACACACACAGTAATGAACTCTTTTAACTCTCTGGGAAAAAGACGAATATTGTAAGATGAAGGAAAAGTAAGATACGCTTTCTGAATTATGAATTAATGTAACCTAAAATGGAATAGCTAAGATATGAGCCGTTTGAAGGCATGAAATGGAGATGATGATAGTGGTGGTGGTGGTGGTGGTGGTGGTGGTGGTGGTGGTGGTGGTGGTGGTGGTGGTGGTGGTGGTGAAGGGTATATAGATAATGGTTATATAGTGTAGTGGAGGTGGAAGGGTATTAGTGGCTGGCATTTATAGTTAAGGAAGAAACAGGTGGATGAGAAGGGAGATTAATGGTGTTGGGAGGTGGTGGTCAAAATTTTCTGCCAGTTTTGTTTCCATTGTAAGTGTTAAATATGTAAAGGTAGATGTATTATATTGTTGCAAATGTGATAAACTAGATACTGTGTGCACCTTAGTATTTCCAGATGAATATTAGAACATTCGGGGAAGTGTGTGTGTGTGTGTGTGTGTGTGTGTGGGTGTGGGTGTGGGTGTGGGTGTGTGTGTGTGTGTGTGGGTGTGTGCGCGTGGGTGTTTGTGTGTGTGTGTGTGTGTGTGTGTATGTGGCTCTATGAATATTTAACTAGGTAGCTTCTCCTATGTTAACTTATTATCTCTCTCTCTCTCTCTCTCTCTCTCTCTCTCTCTCTCTCTCTCTCTCTCTCTCTCTCTCTCTCTCTCTCTCTCTCTCTCTCTCTCTCTCAAGTATCATAAACACGTGACTGAGATACACGAGGCAGGTTAAGGTGTAGAGGGAAGGATGGCGTGTGGGCGGCAGTGTTAGTCTTCTTACCTGTGTGTGTGTGTGTGTACCTGCCTTCCCGCCCACCCACCTACCTGAATGTACACTGTGTTTGGGTTCTGGTGGCATTGTTAGTACCTCAATGTAGTATTATGTAAGCTTGTGTCCCCTCTCCCTGTCCCCCTACACACACACACACATCCTCTTACCTTCTTCTAGTCAAGTTTGTTCTAATATTACAACACTTATTTATTTTATTTGCCCTATTTTTTTCTTTTATTATTGTTTTTTTTATTTTAATTATTGTAGCATTTCAGTTTGTACTACATGATTTTTTTTTACTCACTGCCTCCTTTTTTTTATTATTTTTTATTTTTTTATTTTTACGTTTCTGTGCCATGTTTAGGTATTCTTTTTGATGCATTTTTCATATTTTTATTTTGCTTTTTCCCACTTTTTCCAGTGTTTCTCGCTTTGATATAGCGTTTTTAAACTCATTTTCCTTATTTGCATTGCTCCTATTCCTGTTTTATCATTTCTTTTATCCTTTTTCATGTTCTCTTTTTATTTTCCCCGTGTTTCCAGCTTTCCTCTCACTGTTTCCCTCCCTCTCTTGTTTCTCTCTTCCTCCCGCCCTCCCTCTCTTCCTCCATCCTTTCCTCCCTCCCTTCTTCCCTCTCACTTTCCTCATTTGTCCTTCCTTTCTTCATCCTGACACCCCCACCAGCATGCATGAGTTTCCCTCTCGCCTCTTTTGTCACTTATAGTTTCCTCTTTAACGTCAATCTCGCCTTTTATGGTCGGGTTGTAGCCTCAGGAAAAAAGGAAAAACTGAGGAATCTTGTTTTTCGTTGATATATATTTTGTTTTCATTATGCATGTGAGATAAATTTTGTTTGAGTTTGTATGATTTTGTTTTGTATTTTCTGTGTGTGTGTGTGTGTGTGTGTGTGTGTGTGTGTGTGTGTGTGTGTGTGTGTGTGTGTGTGTGTGTGTGTGTGTGTGTGTGCGCGTGTGTGTTTGTTTATGTTCGTAGAAGAGGATATTTTTTTTTACTACATAATGTTTTTCTTCTTTATCTCCTCTTCATCACTTATCTTTATTGTTCATCTATCTTTATCATGACTTCCACCACACACTCATTTATTTCCACTTCCTTAACCACGTCTTTCCTTCTTGCTTCCTTTTCATGCACGTCTTTTATCTCTTTATCCTCCTTACTGATTATTTCCTTTTATTGGGAGTTTTAATTCCTTTCTGCCTTCGTCTTAATCTTTTCCTTCCTCTTCCGTCTTTCTCCTTCACTGATTTTCCTTTACCTGTCACTCTATTTTCTATTTTCTCTCTCTTTCTCTTTATTTTCTCTCTCTCCCACTCCTGTTATTTAAATTATTCACTAAATTTGTTTGCATATTTTATTTGACTTCCCCCAAAATTATTTCATTTCATCATTCAACCATTTATTCAACTTCTAACAATGATTTTTGTTTTGTTTTGATAAAATATACAATTGTGTCGCTTTCCATTGGGGTTGACATGGTATTGTATTTTTTATCTCACTGTAATTCCGAGAAAGACTTTGTAAGACCTTTTTTTATGCTGTAATTCTAATTGTTGTTTTTTTTAGTAGAAATGTAGAACGTGAAAGACTGGATGGAAAGAAAAAAAAATATTCGTGCGAGTACAAGAGAGGTTGGAATACAGAGCAACGTGTAGCAGGAAAACAAATAAGGACTCTAAAAGGTTTAATATACAGCCTCTTGATATGGAATGGAAATAAAAATGACTCTTGTTTCAGTCAAGAGAGAACGTAAACTTTCGAGGCGTCACTATAAAAAAATTAAAAACCCACGCCATATAACAGGCAAGAGGCAAGTCCATCTGTGCCTCCATAAAAAGCCTACTGGCGCCAATGGTTTATAATAGTTATCGAGAGGAGTGTGTGAGGGAGTGGATGGATGGAGGTATTGTAGTGACACTGTAGTATGTATTTTGTAATTTGCGAGTTGTACGGTGTGTGGGAAGCATGTGATGAAGGGATAAGTGATGCTGGTATGGAAAGCTGTAAGAAAGATTGATTTAGTGGTGATGAGGTGAAAGGATGGTTACGTAAGAGAGAGAGAGAGAGAGAGAGAGAGAGAGAGAGAGAGAGAGAGAGAGAGAGAGAGAGAGAGAGAGAGAGAGAGAGAGAGAGAGAGAGAGAGAGAGAGAGATTTAAACCTTCGATAAATCACATTCTATTGATATTCTCGACTTCTTATAAATAATTTCATTTCATTATTATATTAAACACACTATCCTCCTTTTCCCCTCTTCCTCCCCTCATCTTGTTTTCCTTCCTTCCCTCTTTCTCTACCTCATCTAGCTGCCCGCATCACTATGGCCCTAGAATCGCCTCTAAATCCCATCCATCAGGCTGTCCACCTCCGCTTCACCTCATTCTTAAGTGGTGTTTTTTTTCTTCTCCTAAGTCGCTCCTGTTGCTGTATATTTTAGGTACATTTTTCCTATTCGTTTCTTAAAAGATCTTTGAGCTTTTAATTTTTTCCTCGTATGGAGTTGTGTTGAAAAGTAAGATTAAGAGCACGGGAGGAATTTATAAAGCTTTTGTATTTATTTTTTTAAAGCTTCAGGTGTTTAATCTTCGTTCACTTGTATATATAACAAAAAAAAAACACACATAATAAAAGACATCTTTATTCCACACAGGGAACCCACGTCATCACCAGCATGTTAAGGTAAGTACCTCCTCTCATCCTCTACTTTTTACCATTTTTTCTTTATATTTTATCTCATGCTCGTTCATTTCCCTTAGTCTCCCCTCACTTGGTCTCCCCTTCACCTAGAGTCTCGTCAGGTCATTGCTGGACAAAAGATTACTCAATGTTGCTTGTCTGTTTGTCTGTTCCCTTTGATCTGTCTACTGTGATCCTTTTCCTTTCCTAGCATGGTAAACGCTGCTCTCTTTCCCATTTCCCTCCATCTTTTATCACCTTAAATAATTTTCGAAATGACTTAAGACAATGTATAAAAAGAAAACACTCTCCATTCCTATCACATTATATTGTTAAGAGTTAAAATGACAATATGTTTTTCTCTCTGCAACTTTTTCATTCAATTACAAAGGATTTTCTTTCTCCTCACTCCTCTGTTTCTCTATATCCCATTAGCCTACCCTTCCTCCCTCCCTCACTTTCTCCTTCTAACGCACACCCACCCCCCACCACTATCTCCCTTCCTCCCTCCTTCCTTCCTTCCTTCCTCACTCCCTGTCTGCCCTGTGTCACACCATCAGCAAAGAGGATTAGGAGACACACTGGGAAAATTGATCATCGATGTACATTTATACACACGAACTTCTGATACTCCTAACGACAGGAGGAGAAAAATTAAAGTGAAAAATGACCTTGTGAATTATATGTTAAAAAAAAAAGACAAAAGAATATGTAAAAGAAGTGGAAAGAAGATATATATGTTTATGTATTTATTATTTTAAGCTTCGGGTTATTATTTTAAACTTTTATGACCGTCTCTCTCTCTCTCTCTCTCTCTCTCTCTCTCTCTCTCTCTCTCTCTCTCTCTCTCTCTCTCTCTCTCTCTCTCTCTCTCTCTCTCTCTCTCTCTCTCTCTCTACCTCGCTTGACCTCCTTTACGCGTTCTTCCTGAGGCATTGCGATCAGGTAAATCTTTGCTCACCTGTCCACTGCATCGGCAATTCTACCTTCCGGTCCTCAGGTGTGTGGTCGAGTATATAGCAAGGCAGGAGGGGAGAGAACCAGGTGTAAGGAGTGGAGGAAATTAAACACACAGAGGAAAAGAGAGCGAGTGGGGGAAGGACACGTGTGGGAATGATAGATAGATAGATAGATTGGTAGATAAAGATGTAAATACAAATATATAAAATCATTGAATACTTTATGAGGTGACGTGAAAACAGGCTGAATGTGGGGCGTTTATTTCTATTACTTTAAACCAATTGATAAACAAATAAACAGAGAGAAATATATATATGAACATAAATGAAAACATATTGGTTAGGGGATTATAATATATTTCAATGACATATGGAAAAATGTTCGTCAATTAATTCATGTTTTTTTCATATTAACACATACACAAAACTGTACAATATATGAAACTGTAAATAAGGAAACAACAACTTGTCATAAACGTTTGTTCCTTCTCCCACATTGGTTATGTTGTATATAAAGTATAATAAATGACACACACACACACACACACACATACACACACACACACACACACACACACACACACACACACACACACACACACACACACACACACACACACACACACACACACACATGCCTTACCAGTTGGAAGTTAAAAAGGCTTTAGCAAACACGGTGATTTAAGGATAATTGAGTTATATAAGATTCATACGTAAGGAGTGACCGACTACAAGTAACAGGTGTGTGGCGGGAAGGTCAGGTATTTAGGGTGTGTGGGACCAAGAACAGGTGGAAGGAACCCTTACCTGCCTTAACCTGCCGACGACGATGCGAGAACAATGACTAGCTTAACAAAAAAATCAACAAAAAGTTAGATCAAGTTTGCTTTGTAGGAAAAAAAATTACATTCTCGTCTTGAACAATGAAAGTTAAGAAGCAGTCAGATATAAAGACAAAGCAGCAACAGTAACGAAATAGGAGTAACAGCAACAGCAACAACAGCAACAGTAGTAGAAGAACCACTAACAAGCACAATAACATCAGTAATGGAATCAAGAACAACAAAACAACAAAGTCAACAGTAACGGAGATGCATGTACCGTTTTTTTTTAATTCTTTTTTTTTTTATACACGGTTACCTGCCTCTGTTATTTTGTTCCCTTTGCCTGACAAATTGATAGAAGTGCACGCAATTCTTTCATCTATACCTCGGTTTGAATACATCTGTCTCGGTTTGCATCAGTTACTGTCTATATATTGATGTTTCTATCTGTCTATTGATCTATATTGCACTATTGTTATCTATATAAATAACTATCCCTTGTTTGTTTGTTTATGTTTGAATTTGTATTTACTTGTTTGTCTTTCTCTGTATTCCTTCTTTTGTGTGTGTGTTTTGTGTGTATGTACGTTTCCTGTCTTGTCTGTCTATCTGTTTTTCTGTGTATATGTTTGTATATGTCTGTCTGGTTTACTTCTCTCTGACTTACAACACAACTTACATCTATACTGTATACTCTTTTTTAATATCCATTCTTGTAATAAACTTGTATTGTACACATTTGAAACAAGTGCCACAGAATATTGCCATGACTTTTCCTACGTAAATTTATCTCTCATTGAAATCAAAAGCATTAAAGATTATTCGCTGGAACGGATGTGCTTGGGGACGTATAAGAAACAAATACTTTATAAAAATAACCGTTAATATTTACCTCCTGAGAGCGAAACAGGACTCATCATAATCATCATCTGCATATAGTTATAAAAATATGTATAAAAATGATGGATAGATAGATAGATACAACCTAGGATCATGATGCACGAACTGTAATAAAAAGTTGAAATGATCGGAGTATCAGCGTTCATTCTGGATATGGATTGCAAACCAAGTAATTGCTTCGGGAAATAGGCAGCGGAACGTTTGGGTAAAACTGAGTCAAAGAGAGAAGTAAAGATTGGGCTGAAATAGTGTAGTTCAGAAGTTATGAGCCGCTGTGGCAATAAAAGGGTTAGCTGGGAGGTATAGCTTATTTAACCCGTTCTTCATTGAGAATTTTGCAACTTGTCCAGTGAAAATTGATTACTAAAGGCAGAGGCGAACTTTCAAATTTCCTACTGGCATTTTATTTTGTACTCTCTCTCTCTCTCTCTCTCTCTCTCTCTCTCTCTCTCTCTCTCTCTCTCTCTCTCTCTCTCTCTCTCTCTCTCTCTCTCTCTCTCTCTCTCTCTCTCTCTCTCTCTCGTGTGCGTGTGTGCGGAAGTGATTGCAAGTAGAATTTATATTTAGTCGATAAGAGAGAAGAGGTTATGTCTACGCTCTATCGTTCCTTGCCGGATAAAAAGCATTCTGGTACTCAAAACTTCTTTATGAAACCAATGGATTGCTATGTTTGGAATTGGCTCTTCCATTGTTTATACCTATGTCTGTGTGTGTGTGTGTGTGTGTGTGTGTGTGTGTGTGTGTGTGTGTGTGTGTGTGTGTGTGTGTGTGTGTGTGTGTGTGTGTTCCTACTCCTCTTTCTCTCGATGATAAACAGACGTGATTGAAATGTACTATTATTATTATTTTCAGTATAAATCTATAATATATTTTCCTTTGTGTTCGTAGCTATAATGATAATATTGAAGTGGAAAATGGAAGAGAGAGAGAGAGAGAGAGAGAGAGAGAGAGAGAGAGAGAGAGAGAGAGAGAGAGAGAGAGAGAGAGAGAGAGAGAGAGAGAGAGAGAGAGAGAGAGAGAGAGAGAGAGAGAGAGAAGACCTAAAGGGAAAATGCCTATCTGAATTGACGTGGCAGAGGAAAGAAAAAAAGATACCGAGATTGGAAGAAAACAAGATAAAAGCGAGTTGGATAGTGGAGAAAGAAAGAAAGAAAGAAAGAAAACAAAAAAAAAGGGAAGAAGTGGGCTATTATAGGCTTCTGGGCTTTAAAAGTGTGAAGAATACTTGCAAATAAAAAAAGGAAAAGAAAAAAGGAAAAGAAAGAGAAGGGAAATAAAGTGATGGGCCATTCATAGATCGTGAAGAGAGAACACTTTTTTTCCCCCATTTTCTACGAACCTACTGGGCATAAAGAGGGGGGAACTATTTTTTTTCGACGTCAACTTTTACTGAATTTCGTCTAGGTGGTCATAAAGGTGGAGATTGGTGCAGTTTTCCGTGTTAGCTGGATCGGGTTTATGACCGAAGCGTTTCTGCTGACTGGTTTTGGTGCTCGTGAGGCGGTGGTGTGAAGCTGGTGATGATGATGGTGATGGGGCAACGGTAGTAGTAGTAATAGTAGTAGTAGTAGTAGTAATAGTAATAGGAAGAGGAGGAGTACTTGGGCGTTAGACAAGGGAGGAAGGGAAAGAGACATGGATGGCAAAGCAATAAATACACAATCTTGTCACAAATCAACCGTATGTTTTCACCCATAAATTTAATATGATTCACTTTACCCTTCTGCACTCGAGTCTCTCTTCTTATCTCCATACGAGGTCAAATTTATCGCCTAAACCTTCCATCGATTCACTCACTGATATTCACGTGATATATTGCGAAGCTCATTTTAGGTGGAAGGAAGGAAAATCTCCCTCGCCGTGCCATGTCCAGGAATATTGCAACGAGCAAACACACCTCGGGCAGGAAAACTTGAGGCAAGGACACAGCAATCACCAGGACAAGCACAGCCACGCACACAGGCACAAGGACGAGGGTAGTGCAGTAATAACGGACAGCCCCAAGCCACTGACAGGGTCCTACAAGCCTTAGAACCCACGCTGTTTCCTTCCTCCTGTCCCTTTCTTCATCTTTCCTTCCTTGATTTCCTTCCTTCCTTCCATCTTCTCTTCCTTTCTGCGTGCTTGGACTTCTGGAGGAGATGGAAGGCCGAGGGATGTCATGCGAGATTACGAAATATTTTTTGGCAGATCATAAATGGAAATGAAACAGCAATGTAAGAGGAGTAGGAGGAAGATGAGGATGAGCACGAACAAGTAAAGCAAGAGGAGTTATGTCCCCTGGAGAAATTAATTATTCCATTTTTTTTTTTCTTCTTCAAAGTTTGAGATATTAGCAACCATATATTTGCATGCACATCCATCACAACTGTTGCCTCTCTTCTTCCTAATATCAATCCATCATAATCTTTTCTTCTACTCCTCTTATCCTCGTTCTACTCTTCGTCAGTGTCATTATCCTCGTTCTCGTTATTCTCCTTATCCTGTGTCCTGTCCTCTGTGTGTGTGTGTGTGTGTGTGTGTGTGTGTGTGTGTGTGTGTGTGTGTGTGTGTGTGTGTGTGTGTGTGTGTGCAACCCCTGCCATAAAACCTGCTCGGAGGCCGCTACCAATCCACGGCAAGGGTTAAGCCTCACGTCCAGCCAGGCCAGAAATGAGATACAATGAGGCTGGCACATGAGGGAGGGAGGCAGGTAGCTATGAAATACAAAAACAGGAACAGGAGCAGGAAGATAAATAGTGAGAAAGGGAGGAATATACAGGAGGGAAAAGAGGAGGAATGAGAGCAGGAGAAAATTAAGAAAACAAAAGATATAAAGAATAAGAAAGGAAAGATAGGGAAAAGGTGAAAGGAGAGACAAGATACCAACACACCTACGTACCTACCTACGTCAAAGTGTCATCAGGAAAGGGACAGGTGCGAAAACAGGTAAAAACGTACCTGTGTAACATGAGAAACTACAAAGTTGAGATTATAAGTGGATGTAACGTAATTGAGAGAGAGAGAGAGAGAGAGAGAGAGAGAGAGAGAGAGAGAGAGAGAGAGAGAGAGAGAGAGAGAGAGAGAGAGAGAGAGAGAGAGAGAGAGAAAATCAAATATAGGAGTTAGTTATTTAAGGCTCTAAGTGGGTTCTGTCACACCTTCCTTCTCCTCTGACTACCTAAGCTTCCACTGCTACTTGAGAAATCACACACCTTTTCCCTCACATCCGAACCCTTTAGAGACAGCTCAAGACGGTCCGGTTTACCTGTCGCTGGTGACGGGTCCGGAAAATCCACATTTCTCAGGGAACCGGATTTCACTCCAAATTTCTGAGTTGTGGTTAATTATTTTGGGGAGACTATTTTGTTTATATATTAATGCTATGGTTTTTTTTTTACTTCTTATTACTATTAGATTTAAGTATTCAGGGTTTTAAATTGATTGTAAATGAGTCGTTTTTACTTTGATTGTTGTTACAACTTGGAAGATTGTCACCTTTATCAGTAATATACGTAGGAGTTATTAGATAAACATACATGATCTTAGGGATCAATTGTTTAACTGATGATCGTAATGAATTGCTTTCTATGAGGCCATTACTGTCACGTCAACTGCTTGCTAACACATCAGTCACTTCTCTTTTACCGAATCATGAGTGTTGAAATGAAGTCACGTTGAAAACGTGACTTCATTTCAACACTCATGGATATACTTTTATAGACCACTTTATCACTTTTTCTCCTTCTTTTCATCTTTATATAAGTGGTGTTGGTCATCGTGTTTTCACCTTTACCTTTCCTCTTAAGCTGTAGCACATTTATCTCCTTTTCTTTGCTATTTATCTTTTACTATATATCGTCTTACAGGTTTGATGTTTTAAAGATATTTTTTTCGCTTCTTTTCGTTTCTCCAGTTTCGTGTCATTCATTAATTTCTAAACGTAATCCAGAGAGACATTTTATAGATTTGATAACTATAATTTCGTATCTTTATCACTTGTCCACATGTCCAGTTTCAGTCGTAGCTTAAACTAATAATTTCTTAAACGTAGTATTTAGAAGATTTAGTCAAATTAATGACATAATAATTACCAGTTGACTCACTCCTAAGATTTTGTTTCTTCTCCTTTTTTTTTCGAGTCACGTTCTCCACGGTCATGCAATTCCCTTTCATTCATATTTACAGTTTTTATAATCTTCCTTTTCATTGCACTCCTATACTCCTTCCACTCTTGCACTTGACATATTTATACTGACCCTTTTACCTACGAACACACATACAAGCTATTGTTACGCGACATACTGGTGTGCACGTTGGTGTTTTGATAAAGTTGGTTCTTTACGTAAACTCAAAGTGTGCCACAATAATATCCTACGCCGAATGCTTGGGATACCGTGACACCATAGTGCATCACCAATGTTTGTAAATGACCGGCTTAATAGTTTAAATGTCCTTATGAGGAACTCAGTGGGTAGCCTTAGAGGTCGCGTGATGGCCAGTGAAAATACTATTATAAATGCTATGGTCTACTCGCGAGTTTTTATGGCATCGGAGCTTAATTTCTCTTGGTACAAGCAATTATGCATTAGATATTAGGTTTTTAGTTAGGTTTTTTAAATTACTTTGTATTTCTCTTTCTGTGAATGTATATGACTTGTGGTTGTAATAAAGGTTATTATTATTATTATTACTATTATTATTATTATTATTATTATTATTATTATTATTTTTATTATTATTATTATTATTATTATTATTATTCTACATACATACTATCAGTACCACATATCAAGAACCTTCAGTCCATACCGTAACTCTCCCATTCCTCCATACACACATCTCTAGGGAGACGTTTATTAACCTAACAGTAGTGAGCCTCATCTAGCAAGGCACTTAGAGGAAGCTGCGGGAATACAGTATCGTCACTATGTCATAAGGGAGTAAGGAGGCTGAGAGTACTGATAGGGAGGCTTACATTCCCCTCAGATGCCTTCCCCTAATGAGGAAATATAGACGCTGGTAGGACGTAATGAGAGAGAGAGAGAGAGAGAGAGAGAGAGAGAGAGAGAGAGAGAGAGAGAGAGAGAGAGAGAGAGAGAGAGAGAGATTATATAAGTTTATAAGTCCTATAAATACTGTCTTGCTACATAGTAATTAGTTCTTTCAAATCTAAGTATTAATTTTTTTATTCAATTTCACGTTTACCTATTCAGATTCTTACCTTTTCATCTTGTGACCTCGTACACCTGTATTAACAGGTGAAACTTCCTCACGCACCTCCCTCACACTCCTTATTTTCATCCTTTATATCACATTCCTTAATTCCTCTTGTTACTACTACCCTCTCTCTTTTTTTCTTTTTTTTTGATTTAAGTCTTACCTTGCTCCTCCCTCTTCTTTCTTCCTTAACCATCATTCCTCCCTCCTCCCTCCCTCTCTCCCTCCTTCCTTCCTCCTTCCTCCTCCGTCTATCTGATTGCGTCACTGCGTCACGCCCATAGCAAGGATGGGCGTGAGGCTCAACCTTTGCCGTGGATTGGTGGAAGTAATAGTAGGTTCAGGGGCGGGTTAGCGGGTGTCCACTGCAACTACACCTTTATACAATCTTTATGTACACACACACACACACACACACACACACACACACACACACACACACACACACACACACACACACACACACACACACACACACACACACACACACACAGACAGACAGACAGACAGACAGACAGACAGACAGACAGACAGACACACACACACAGGGACAAGTGGCGTGGGGCCAAAACCTTTACTCAATCATAATCGAACACCTTCCGAGTTTTTTGTCAAAGTGATCAGCAGACGGTGTTTTGAGAGAGAGAGAGAGAGAGAGAGAGAGAGAGAGAGAGAGAGAGAGAGAGAGAGAGAGAGAGAGAGAGAGAGAGAGAGAGAGAGAGAGAGAGAGAGAGAGAGAGAGAGAGAGAGAGAGAAAAAAAAAATATATAGAGAAAGAGAAATAGAGAGAATATTCACTTGTTCATCTCACCATATATCTATATAATTGATTTTCTTAGGTCGTTTCCTTTTAGTAATGTATGTTTAAGTGTGTGTTTATCTGTGTGTGTGTGTGTGTGTGTGTGTGTGTGTGTGTGTGTGTGTGTGTGTGTGTATGTGTATGTGTATGTGTATGTGTGTGTGTGTGTGTGTGTATGGGGCTATCCTTCATGATTCTGGAAAATGATATGTCAGGCCACGGTCGCTTTGGGGTTCCCTTTTATGGCAGTGACACAACACTAGGCGTCAGAAAGGGACAGGGAAAAGTATTAAAAAGCACCAGGGAAGTAGAAATTTCAGTAGCAACATTTGGACACCCAAGATATATTACATACACATATTTTTCAATCACTTTTTCTCATGTGACTTTTGTTCCATGTAACGGTACCTCGCCAAGAATTATGAGTTTGGGTACGATGTTCTTTTTTTTTTTTATCAGAAGTAAGAGTATTGCGTGTGTTGACGTGAGCACCTTCAGGGGAGGGAGAAAGGTGTGATATTTGTTGCAAGGGGATGAGGACATTTTTCTCTCAGGTGTGGAAGGAAACCAATATATCGGAAAGGTACAGTACGTTGGGTCGTTTCTCTTATATAATACAAGATGAACTGCCTTGTTTAGGTAATTAGAGGGTTAGGTAGTTATGTTTTTTATTCGTTTATTCAGTCAGTCAATTAGTTTGTATGTGTGTGTGTGTGTGTGTGTGTGTGTGTGTGTGTGTGTGTGTGTGTGTGTGTGTGTGTGTGTGGTTTATATCTCTTTATTTTTTTCACTCTCAGGAATAAATTCATGTTTGTTTAGCTGGTAATATTTTCCTCCTATTGATTTGTGGGTTTGTCAAGGGAAGGAGGGGAATGAGAAGAGGAAGAGGAATGGGGAAGGAGGTGGAAGAAGGAGGAAGAGGAGGAGGAGGAGGAGGAGGAGGAGGAGGAGGAGGAGGAGGAGGAGGAGGAGGAAGAGGTGTGGCTGGCTTGTCTGTGTAAGACGATCCCACACATCCCAGAACCTGTTTGGAGAGTGGCACGCGACACACACACACACACACACACACACACACACACACACACACACACACACACACACACACACACGGAGGGAGGGAGGAAAAAAAATGTAATGGGATGTGATATAAGACCGAGGATAGGAGAAAGAGAAGAAGGAAGGAAGGAAGGAAGGCAGGGAGAGAGGAAGGAAAGCAGGGAAATAAGGAGAGATGGAGGGAGGGAAATAAGCAACCTTCTCTTGGGTACTGTTGGAAATTAGATAAAATTTTCATCGTTTCAGAGCTCCGTTAACAGATACCATTAGTTTCCTGACGCAGTTAAGTTTTTTTTTCCCTTTTTTCTCCTTTTTTTTTTCAATAGATTGTTCTGAAATATCGGCAGTAAACATTGATCCACTTTATCGTGCCTGTAATCTGTTTATCAGCAGCAATATGTTGATGACGAGTAAATCCATCTATAATCCTGTGAGAGAAAGATAAAAAAATAGATAATAAAGAGAGATAGAGAGAAAAAAATAGTGTTGAAGATAAAACTGATATAGTCATAAAACTTAAGAAAAAAAAAATATAGTAGGAAGAAACTTATGAATTATTTTGATTAAGTAAGACACAGTTTCGTTAATAATAATAATAATAATAATAATAATAATAATACAACCTTATGACTCCATCCTGTCAGGCGCGTTTTCAGTCACTAATTGTGTTCATGTATCACCGCTTGAGGCAGGTTGGCAAGCGAGCCTAATTGGATAAGTTAGTTCATATCGATCAACACTGAGGCTGAGGACAGGTAACATCAAGGACCTGCGCAGGTAAGTTAAGGTGCAAGTCTAGGTCGTAAATCACATCTCACCTGTATAAAAAAAAACACCAATTTGATTTAATTATACATATTATACCGTATTTCTCTTGTCCAATTACATGGTTAATGAAGCTAATTTGCTACCTGATTGATACATAAATTAGGGGAATTGGATGTCTTTGTAGAGGAGGGGACATGTGTGCGTGTGTGTGTGTGTATGTGTGTGTGTATGAGTGAAGGTGATGAAGAGAGAAACACACAGAGGAAAGAAAGGCTGGCGGAACGGTGACTGATGCTGGTAATTTTACTCCCGCCCTTGGGATGAAGTTACAGCCATGCAACCTGTAAGTCAAACCCAACACCGAGGCCAAGACTCCACCTACACCCACACCACACTCCACCACCACACTCCACCACAACCACACTCCACCACACTCCATCTATACTCCATCTATACTCCCCCATTCATACCCCATCCCTCCCCCCACACATCACCACGGATACAGACACCCACACCTTATATTCTCTGTTTTCTATCTACGATCAGTAATTATGTTTTTTTGTGTGTTTTTTCCGCCCTCCGTTTTTGGGCAAAGGATCCGGAAAAAATTAAACTATCCCTCGAAATTGAAACAGAAATATGGGATGGAAACAGGAAGCTTGTTATTGTTTTTTATTTATGTGCACAAAGTGGATGCGAAGTTAAGAAAGTGGAGATGA
>JAPQNM010000020.1:277774-287774 GCA_029783475.1 Metacarcinus magister
AGTAGTAGTATAAGGTTACATGACAAATTAATAATCGATGCTTAAGCCTTACTAATAACATGTTGACCCATTGAAAGACGTCTGCACCAGCGTGAAGGGGACGTGGTTCAGGATATCACACCTCACCACCAGTAAAACCACTCGTCCTGGGGTGGGTGAGGGGAGAAGGGAGATAGGGGTGAAGGTTGGGCGTAGAGGTGAAGCTGAGGTGTGTGAGAGCTTGGATACAATAAAGCAGGAGTGAAGGAGAAGCTACTGGTGTGAGTCTTGAGTTAGTGCTATATTAATGGAGGCTCAAGGTGGTGTGGATGCAAGATATAGAACTGTAGGACCAGGTGATGCAGGCTGTGTGAGTGCCGTGAATGAAGATGAATGTGGAGTAAGGATCCTTTTATTGAAGTCGCGTCCTATTGCTTGGGTGATGACAAGGAGAAGACGAATCGTAGGAAGAGTGAGTGCAGTGTTTCAGTTTCTCTAGTCATGCATAGGATAGGTAAGCGAGAAGGTTAGGTTTGTTGAAAAGGTTGCTGCTCTATACAACCTAACGTCGTCCCTGCTACAGATTACCAGATAATGCGACACCCCAGAGATGTATGTGACAGGTTACCTTGAAGAGACGTGCCTTTGGGGGAAATTCTTATTGTTTCAGCGATAAGATATGATGGGTTGAAGCGATATTTACGTCACAACTGAACGGAAAAGGTAGCATTTTTTTCTTTTGTATCAATGTGATTCTTATATGCGTCTTTTGTGTGTGAATTTCCGCCGGATGTGTGGTAATACAAGGAAGTGGTGTATTAATGGAGGGTTGTTGCAAGAAATGTCGACATACTTACTCGTTTTGGGGACAACGATTTGGAAAGAAAAGACAACTGGAACATTATTCAAATCGTCCCTCATTTCGGATTCCATTACAGGTGCACCGAAATTACCTGCTGCGACTGAACCCTTAAATAAACACCTTAATTATTAGACAACAATTCATACTCACCAGGTGGCAGGGAGTCACCATCTTGCCGGCGGAAGGCTGGTGGTGGAGGAGGGAAAGAGACACCCAAGAAGGGAAACACTCACTCTTCACTCACGGTCTTTTTTTTTATGTTTTCATGACTCTAAGCAGACTCCTTTATTTTGATCCTTTACTAACTCTTTTTCTTTCCTCACAGGTCACCGAGGATTGGATTCACTTCACGGTGTTATTCAGGTATGTTTAACGTTGCCTTTTATATCGTAAAAGTTTCGCCATCTGAATAGTGAAATGCAATGTCTTATTCCGAAAATTGTCCTCAAATGACCGAACAGTTTGCAACGTGAAGGAAAGAACAGTCACTTCAAGATCTTCTTAAATATGTTTCTTCTTTCATGTAATTCGTATCATCTTTTTACGTATGTGTTTGGAAGGCAAGTGCAGCTTTTTTTTTCAGTCTCTGGGATGTAGTTATGTTTGGTGTTCACTGATCACAAGTTTGTTTGATTGTTCACTTGAGTACATGATGGGTGGTTGGTGCAGCCGCCGAGCCCCCGCTGCCATCTCTGATCCCAGCGGCACACGGCGAGAGTATAAGAAGTGTGCGCTGCCGTCCTCCTAAGTGTGACTCGACCTCCGTCCCAGAGTCTCAGCGTTGGGCAATCTTTGCTGAGAATACACTACGGATAGTTATGACCTTCAAGCGTTGCAGATCAAGAGTCTTAGGCAGTGCAAAAAAAAAGATACTGTGTATCACGGAGTGAATTGTGCAAATATTGTAAAGGTATTAAGAGCCACTATCCTCCATGTTAATGACCGCTCACACCGAGACTTTCCTATTAGCCAACAGATGATGAGCCATGTTGTTATACTACGAGGTATAACTATTTAATTATAGTTAAAAATGAAAGCTTAATATTTTATATAGAGGGAGTAGATGAGGACAAGGACAAAGGGCAGGAGACTTAATAATAAGAGAAGAAGGAGGAGGAGGAGGAGGAAAGGAGAAAGGCGAAGAGGAGACTAAGGAGGACGATGAATTATAAAGGGAAAGCCTGCACACCTGGTCTACCTCAAAGGTTGTATCAAATTCGTCCTCAGGTTAGAGAGGGATGGAGGGGGGGGGGTCGGGGACGAGGGGACGAGGGTTTACATAATGACGTGCACCCAAAGAGAGGAAGGAGCAGCCTCTCTCCCCTCGGCGCGACCTGCTCAAAATTCCGGTTGCCAGTGATGCTCAGGTCAAGGTAAAGAGGATTATGAAGCTAAATATTATCACATCATTAGCCTAATGACGTGGTGTGTGTGTGTGTGTGTGTGTGTGTGTGTGTGTGTGTGTGTGTGTGTGTGTGTGTGTGTGTGTGTGTGTGTGTGTGTGTGTGTGTGTGTGTGTGTGTGTGTGTGTGTAGGTGTGGGTGTGTTTGTGGGTGTGGGTGTGTTAGTTAGGTAGGTTAATATGACAAATTTCAGTCTGTAATCTTAATCATAGGATAAAAGAAAGAAAACACACACACACACACACACACACACACACACACACACACACACACACACACACACACACATATATCCATGCACACCCAAACACACACACGCGATATTAACATTAATCAAACACGAGCCACCTTTGGAAGGGGAACACACGGAGGAGTTGCACATTGGAGATGCTACAGAAACACTTTTTTTAATACTACGAGTCACTGTTGCGTTGTCGTTCCTCGGCTTCTCTTTACACCACTAAGCCTCGAAGGAAATCACGTTACCTCAAGTCACGCCCTTCTATGCTCTCCTTGTCCCTAAGTCTAACCTGCAGATTTTAACACTCCAGTAATCTAAGCTCCCCACAACTCTGATGCATGTCTAATCCGTTGTCCTTAATCTTTATCCAGTAGGATGAGTCGAGGGAGGAGAGATTGCTTAATGTGTTTCAGACGTAAATAGCTTCACTTTTAGAATGATTTAGTATTAAGATAAAACTCCACACAAGGCTGTCACTGGTAATTTTGTTTCTGTGCGACCGCGTGAAGAAGACGTCGCTATGAAAACACAGGTGCTAACAGGTGTAATTAGCAAAAGTAGCGGGACTGTATCGGGGAGGAGTTGACGGTAGGAGTTAGGTTGAGGGACTGATGCTGTGTCTTGGGGGAAGGAGATTGAGGGAAGGTGAGATGGAGTGTTGGTGAGCTGGAGGGAGGGAGGGAAGGAGGGTAATAAGAGGAGTGGAGATAAAAACAGTAGGGCAAGAGAGGTGGAGAAGGTTAAGATATAGATTGTGAAGGAGATATGAACAAGGATGGTTTGTAGGCTATTAGAGGGTAGTAGAGAATAGAGGGATGGTAGGTGGAAGGTGGTGTGTGTGTGTGTGTGTGTGTGTGTGTGTGTGTGTGTGTGTGTGTGTGTGTGTGTGTGTGTGTGTGTGTGGTTATGAGGTCACGTTTCTGCTTTCACACTCCCCCTCCTCTTCCTCCTCCTCCTCCTCCTCCTCCTCCTCCTCCTCCTCCTCCTCCTCCTCCTCCTCCTCCTCCTCCTCCTCCTCCTCCTCCTCCATGTTCTCCTTCTTTCATTTCTTCTCCTCCTTCCTCCTCCAAGCCTATAAACCCTTAATTTCTCGGTCTAGTGCCTTGAACGTCAGCTTCCTCTATGCTGTCTTGGTATAATCCAGCTGTATCCCTTATGTTCTAGGCAGCTGGTCAAGGATCACGAGACCTCGACTTAGATAATGATACAGAAGTTAGGTTTAAGGTCCCTGTGTGTGTGTGTGTGTGTGTGTGTGTGTGTGTGTGTGTGTGTGTGTGTGTGTGTGTGTGTGTGTGTGTGTATATATATATATGTGTGTGTGTGTTATGCTTTATTCTTTGCACTTTTCTTGTCCTCGATACCTGTCCAACATAATTTTTTTTTCTTATTTTATCTTTCTTTACAAATACTTCAGGTTTCTCTGACTCCTTTCCTTTCATCACGTCCCGACAATCATTCTTCTTATGTTAAACCTAAGAACAAACATTACTGACGCCACATGCACGCTCCAGAGGCGGCATCACGACCCCACTGAGACTGTATATATAACCTTATCTCACAAACACAATGGGAAACAAAATACATTAAAATCATCTGTATACCCCAGTAGCATAAGGGCGTTTCTGCAGCACATTTATAACGGGTTTGTGAATATCCAGACCATTAGAACTCAGTGAAATGGCCTTGAGTTGCTTGTTATGTATAGCAAACGACGTGAAAGGACGGAACAAGGTAATCATGGGTTCTTAGTCTCACTGGCCACGTACGAGCGTTTAGGCGGATCACGGGAGGAAGCAGTGAGAGGGGATGAAATTGCTCTGTTTTTATCCCACCTCACTGCTGAGGAATTAAAGGGGGAAAGGAGTATGAAGATTAAAGCTTATTGAGATAATGAGATTGTCTTGGAGGACCAGGGAACGATGCGCATTGTGAAGTGAAGCTGTGAGGGAAACAAAGGAAAAGAGAAATATCTATTCATCGAGCCACGAAAGGTCTACACACGTTGCATTACTTTCTTATGGTTTATTGAAGGATTGTGTGTCGCGCTGGGGAAGCCAAAACCACTCTTTCCCCGACGTCCCCAGCCCCGAGTGTTAGGTTTCCCTCCCCCAGTATCAGCGGTGTAAGTCCCCGCCGTGACCTGCTGAGTATATTTCATGTTTTCTCTCTTTTTTTTCTATCTGTATCGTCGTGAGCTTCTCGATTGAATGCAGCAAGTCGAGAGATCTTGGGCTTGCAGGCTTGAAGGCTTATTGTCTATGGCAGGGGTCGGCAACCTTTTCAGTGCTAGGGCTAGGAAAAGCTTCAAGGAGTAGCCTGCGGACCAGAGTGTCAAAGATAACCTAAATGTGACAGTGTACAAACATTTTATAGGAAAGCAGGCAGACCAGTGGCTAGATTATTAGAAATTTATAGAAAAAACATGCTATTCAGTGACTGTTGATTTTTTTTTATGTTATTTGATGTTGATATTTGATGTTATTTGATGCTGATTTTTGATGTTGATTTTTGATGTTGTTTGGTGTTGATTTTTGATGTTGTTTGATGCTGATTTTTGATGTTGATTTTTGATGTTGTTTGATGTTGATTTTTGATGTTGTTTGATGTTGATTTTTGATGTTGTTTGGTGTTGATTTTTGATGTTGTTTGATGTTGATTTTTGATGTTGTTTGATGTTGATTTTTGATGTTTGATGTTGATTTTTGATGTTGTTTCATGTTGATTTTTGATGTTTGATGTTGTTGTTTGGTATTGGTGTTGTGTTGTTTGGTCTAGTGTTGCGTCGTATTGTGTTGTGTTGTTTGGTCTAGTGTTGTGTTGTGTTGTGTTGTGTGTGTGTGTGTGTGTGTGTGTGTGTGTGTGTGTGTGTGTGTGTGTGTGTGTGTGTGTGTGCGTGTGCGTGTGTGTGTGTGTGTGTGTGGGTTCGTGGTTTCTGTGTCATTATACTTGGCCTTGGATTCTTTTCCTGCTTCAGCAACTACAATAAATCATTCTAAACCACACTGAGGCTCACATTATTTTATCATTACATAAGGATATTCATGTATTTAGTCAGTCAATAATTTCTCATGAACTGCAATACTTCCTGGCATTGGCAAGGTTGTGTGGAGGGATAAATAGGGGGAAAATGGGTCATAGGAAGTGTCTCAGGATGGGTAAAGCAAATTCATCTATTGGTTTTTTTCTCTCATTTTTCCCCCTACAATCTTCACTACTTTCCCCCGCCCCCCCCCTACCCCCCAATTACACACATTTATTTGTTCACTTTATTGTATAATTTTCATTGGTGTTTTGTTTCATAATATTCGACGATTAGTTTTGATGATTTCTTTTCATCATTTGTTATTTTGTTCGTTTGTTCTTTTTTCTCTCCTTTTCAAGCGAGTGTTTTTTCTCCTCTGTTTTTTTCTTCCTCTGATAGGCTCTCCATCGTTTTGAAATTCCCTCACATTCAACGCATATCCTACATCTCTCTCTCTCTCTCTCTCTCTCTCTCTCTCTCTCTCTCTCTCTCTCTCTCTCTCTCTCTCTCTCTCTCTCTCTCTCTCTCTCTCTCTCTCTCTCTCTCTCTCTCTCTCAACGTTACCTCTCTCTCACATTTATCTCATTATATAGGTCACATGCCTCACATTGTCCTCCCTATGTGGTGGTCATTTTCTATATATGACCTTACCTACATTACTGTGACCTCGTTGTTGTGTAGAATTCTGGTTTAACGAGGTGCTTTTGTGACCTGTTGGTTTATGACTTTCTGATGTGACCTGCCGGGGTGGGGGGGGGGTAGTGCGGCCTTGTTTTTGTGACATTTTAGAGCTAGTGTCCAGGTGGAGTCATACAAAGTGGAGTGAGGGAAATGGCTACGTAGATCGTTTTCACATGTTTGTCCCCCCGGAGAGAGAGAGAGAGAGAGAGAGAGAGAGAGAGAGAGAGAGAGAGAGAGAGAGAGAGAGAGAGAGAGGAGAGAGAGAGAGAGAGAGAGAGAGAGAGAAGAGAGGAGAGAGAGAGAGAGAGAGAGAGAGAGAGAGAGAGAGAGAGAGAGAGAGAGCGAGAGAGAGTGGTGGTCAGCTATACATCTTTTTTTTAGAGGTAACGAAAACTACTTTTGACACCGGTGAGGGAAAGATATAAGGAATCACTAAAAAAAAAGATAACTCTAATTCTAAATATGGGTTTGGAAGGAGAAAAAAAAACGTGACAATACAGGTACATCAATTATATCCCTGATTTATTTAACTCTATTATTATTTATATTTCCGTTTCCATTAAACTCCTGTGCATAATTCATCTCTAGATTATTTTTTTACCAACACCCAATGACGTCAAACAAGGCACAACAAAACATATTCTATACCATCATTCGTAAAAAAAAAAGTAAAAAAAAAGGGCTTGCCACCACTGTCATGACATCATTGGGCTTTGCAACATGCACAGGCTTCCCTCAGGTGTGGTGGAAAGGCGTGTTAGTCCGTACAGGTGTTTAATGATTTAGTTATCAAGGGAAGGATTGGTCTAAACGCACGCTATAAAAAATGAGAGAGAGAGAGAGAGAGAGAGAGAGAGAGAGAGAGAGAGAGAGAGAGAGAGAGAGAGAGAGAGAGAGAGAGAGAGAGAGAGAGAGAGAGAGAGATATTCAGTGATAGTGTATTTGCGTTGTCCTTCACGTGTCTCACCATACAATTTTATTCCTATCTCTTATTGTTTATCTGTCCACTTATAATACATATTTTTTATCAATGTCAATGTTTCTCTTGTTTCACTTCCTCTGCTTCTTCCTGCTTTTGCCTATTAGATTCCTCCCTTTACGTGGTGTTTCTGTTACTAAGACTCACTCATTGGTTAATTCTTCTACCTGTGACGAGGGTTTCAGGGTAAGTGTAGCACGTCGCCTGTTTATCGAAATATTACACTGCAAACTACTGTCAATGTTGCTTCATTTTACAGAGTGTACATAGGTGTGTTTGCCTGCCTCTGCCTTCCACTCACTCCACTCACCACAGCAAAGAGTCAGGCAAGGGGTGATATTTTGTTGAAGATTAGGATTGATAAAACCATCAACGAGTGTGATAGTGTGTGTGACTCTTCCGATGTCTACGTGTGTGTGTGTGTGTGTGTGTGTGTGTGTGTGTGTGTGTGTGTGTGTGTGTGTCTGTGTGTGTGTGTGTGTGTCTGTGTGTGTGTGTGTGTGTCTGTGTGTGTGTGTGTGTGTGTGTGTGTGTGTGTGTGTGTGTGTGTGTCGTGATGGTTGAGACGGTCTGGATACATCAATTCCTTCGTAAAATACTTCTTAAAAAAACCATAATGTTATTCACGAAAAGAAATTTTGATTGATGTTACTAAATGTTCGTGTACGCATTTTAGAGAGAGAGAGAGAGAGAGAGAGAGAGAGAGAGAGAGAGAGAGAGAGAGAGAGAGAGAGAGAGAGAGAGAGAGAGAGAGAGAGAGAGAGAGAGAGAGAGAGAGAGAGAGAGAGAGAGAGAGATGATAAATCGATAAAGAGATAGAAAGTTTATCACACAAACTCACTCAAGTGTCTCACGAAAATAAGGAAAAGTCGAAGTTTCTAAGTTTATTCACGATGCATTTAATATACAATAATCACGGAACATAATACAATGTAAAAAGCACAGAAAGAATCATCATTAACTCGGTGCTAAATATTTCGGTAATAAACAGAAACAGACGCATATTTCTCGTGTTCGTAGTAGCTCGCTGATGTCTTCCCCGTGGTGGTGGTGTCTGCAAGCATCCGGGTCACTGGATCACGTAGTCTCGATCCTTGACAAGTCCGCATCAAGCCTTCTTAGTGCCGATGTAGAGTACCACGCCTTGGAAGCCCACGGACATGGCGCTGATCACTATGTCGATGACTGTCAGTATCACGTCACACATGAACAGAGCGTTTATCTTGTTCTGAGCAGGTTGAACGTTAGCCAACCCGATGCTGAGGCTGTAGTTCAATAATCCCAAGTACAGCGTGACAGCCGAGGTGGCCACACAGCCGCCGTGGGCCACTAGAGACTTGAACTTAGTGGCCAGCAGACCCGTAGTGCCGGAGAGAGAAGCAGCAATGCCCAACACCATCACGTAGACCGCCATGAATAAGTCGTAGTAGATTATGCTTCCAATCCCAAAGAAGAACAGCAGTATTCCTGAACCGATCCTCACTCCGTGGAGTACAAAAAGGAGTAGTTCTAGGCTCCTGGGCAGGACGGCAACGTTATGGTAGTGTTGCTCCATGGCGCCTCTACCTCAGCGCTACGTACGTGTCAGGTTGGAGTGAAAGTGTATCGACAACTGACAGTGAGGGAAGAGCTTTGAGTGCTGCTGATAACTGGTTACAGATGAGGGTGGCGGTACTAATAATTTGTTCTCCTCACGTTCTTCATGACTGATAGCGTCATGTACTCGCCACAAGCTCAACACCAGCAGCCGTAAGCGTGATCCCTCTTAATGCCCTTTTGCCATTCAAATACAAACACGGTGGCTCCCTCTGCTGCCTAGCATCCTGATCTGGCATGATTCTGTGTTAGTGTTACATGGTGTGTGTGTGTGTGTGTGTGTGTGTGTGTGTGTGCGTGTGTGTGTGCGTGTGCGTGTGCGTGTGCGTGTGCGTGTGCGTGCGTGCGTGCTTGCTTGCGAGAGAGAGAGAGAGAGAGAGAGAGAGAGAGAGAGAGAGAGAGAGAGAGAGAGAGAGAGAGAGAGAGAGAGAGAGAGATTATCAGTTGAAAGTTTCCTGCACGTTGAACACTCGTAATCTTGCACCTGACACTCCTTTACATCCTCCCTCTTCCCCGATTCACGGTGTAAAAATATCTCCCTCCCCCCCACTCCTCTCGTTCACCATTCTATAACCCCCCTCCACCCCCACCCCCCCCCTCCCCGCCACCTCACGTCACTCCCTGTTATGCCTCCACACACGCTAATAGATCCTCATTATTCATATATTACACATTTTTATTTCTGGTTGACTTTATGATTCCATTTGTGGTATTTTTTGGATATAATGGTTGACGGAGGTGTAAATCTGACACCAGACTCTCAGCGTCTTATAATAAATGTTGCTGTTGCTGTTTGGTAGTTGTTTGAAAGCTTTAACAAGAGATGAAACTAAGATGAAGGTGAACGTTTTACTAGAATGCAGTGCTGGTTATTTTCTTCTCATCTTCCTCGTTATGTTCTTCCTGGAAAGTGAATGAGGACATCAATTGAAGAATTATGTTTTTTATTCTGCCTAGGAAGCCTATGCCTATGCCTATGTGTGGTTGCCAGCATTGTTGTCATTGGATAAAACCATATCTCGCTACCCTTGAGCAGCTGATATACGTAAAGGAAATGACTGTTCTGAAATGACGCGCCACACATACGATAACATAAGTACACCGGATGAAGAGGTGATAAGTGACAGAATATATAATACAACGCACCTGAAGGCCTGGAATAGACCCGCCTTGCCTGCCGCAGTCAACATGTCGCCCCCCCTCATGGAGATCAACGTCAACAAGGCACAGCTGCCAC
>JAPQNM010000020.1:292774-305274 GCA_029783475.1 Metacarcinus magister
AAAGGATCAAGGTGTCCGTCTGAAGGAGAGAGAAAATTAATTGGAACGAGTAGGATGTAAATTGAGCGTCAGATTTATGAGCCACACGACAAGAATGAGGATTGGAAATTAATGAAAATAAAATTATAATGTGGAAACTAAATTACGATAATGTGGAAGGGAAACATTGAGGCGACTTTAGTGAATAAATAAATGTGTGGAAAGGAAGTCTTATCTGTAGAAAATATGGCATCCTGTGTGCGTTAAGGAAGAGAAGGTGAGGAGGGTGGGAGGCGAAGAGGACCGTGTCACATTAAGAATTTCGTGGGAATAGAATGTCTTGGTTCCGAAAACTGAATATGAACTTAAATTTCCCTCCGATATTTCCTTTGGATTCCGATTTTTCTTCCAGATTACATTTTGGAAGGAATCTTTTTCTTTTCTGTTTCCGGTGCCCTCGAGCCTTTCTTGCCTAACAGACGAAGTAGAAGGATTCCCTGACATGGATTCTTTTGACTTTGTTCTTTTGGACTTTTGGAAGTGACTATCCTACTTTGTCTTGCCCGCCCTGGAGACACAGCCTTCCGTGACCTCTATGTTACCTGCCTTCATAAATATTTCTGAGTGGCACCGTCCACCTCTGCCACCCTTTCCACCACAGCTGTCTGGCCTCTTTGACCCTTGTAACGAACCTTCCTTCCATATCTCTTTGAACTCTTCACTTTATCCTAACTCCTTTGAAGGACGCTAATTGCATAAACAAAGTTCCTCACCTGCCCTCCTAAGACTCCTAAGCAGCATCAGTGTTCGTATTATGGTGAAGGTAGAGAGTGTGCCGTGTGTTTGGCAAGTGTGCTGCTCTGTCCAATACTGTTTTCTGTTCCCTTGCCATTCACAGATAATGTCATTGGAAAATGCATTAAGGTCATTTCATATAAGTAAAACCGTTTCTTGAAAGGTGTAATATCAGTGCGTGATTCCCCCTGCCTGAATTGCTTACGTAAACCTCATACTTGTCGAGTCTTTATAAGTATATCATATTCTAAGGAGTTTCCATGTTGAATTTTATGAACATATTAACATCTCTGAATCACATGATAGTTGGTGTTCTGGGTCATGCTGAACACGAATCTGGATTAATCAATTTAACTCTGACGTGGCGATGGTGGTCTCCTACGTCAAAAATCCATGATGACCCTTCCTCCCTTAATCTACACGTATATTTTGTCTCATTCCTCGTTCATCACCTACATGAACAAATCTGATAAAGTTTGTCAGTATTCAGTAGGTCGTATGTTATGACCACTTTCTAATATGAACAATGGAAAGCATAACATTATATGGATAATAACATCTCGTGGAGTGTCTTCTAGGTATTTCTACGCTACTGTTCATAGTTTCCATTAGCATATTTTTTATTTTAGCTCACCCGTTTGCAGTGTAATTTTCTCTGAATAGACTTACGCGCCAGACGGTACCGTTTTCCTTTATAGGGCAAGAGATAGCCACCTCTGAAGGGAGGACTGCAATAACACTGCTGTCCACCACGCTCCACTCCCTCACAATGGCGGGAAAGGACCAATGGCTTTGTTCCCCGCACCGGGAGTCTGAGTAGAAGTAGCTTTTGTTGAATGTGGGGTTTTGTCCTCTCCCTGTTGTGTCCTTGTATTGTTTTCCTCATATTTGTGTTGACTTCCGTGAGTCTTCCTCCCTAGTCAGTCAGTCTGTATGAATGCTTACTGTTTTTTT
Source organism: Metacarcinus magister (assembly GCA_029783475.1). Classification (NCBI taxonomy): domain Eukaryota; kingdom Metazoa; phylum Arthropoda; class Malacostraca; order Decapoda; family Cancridae; genus Metacarcinus; species Metacarcinus magister. The sequence continues at coordinate 294,503 of JAPQNM010000020.1, forward strand.
CTTCTTGTTTTCCTATTTTTCGTCCCCGTCCGTGTTCATTTTCATAGTTGATTCAGTTGGCTGTTCGGGGACTCGACGCTTCATTAACTTTTATCATTTTGTTTTTACTTGCTGGATGTCTGTCTCTTCTTTTGTTGTATGACGAGGAAGGAAAATAAAAGGAAATATGTGAAAGCAAGAGAAAGAAAAAGGAAGACCCCCACTCATAAGAATATATATTAAAACTTTTGACAAAAGGAAAGGAATAATGGTGGGGCGTTGAAGAGTAACTGAAGCCTTAGAGATGAAACTTATTTTGTAACTGTTCACTTTGAAGCCTTAAATTGGGCTTCATATTATAGACGATCTCTAAGTCTGTCGATGTAAAGTAATAGGAAGAGAAGAAGGAGATGGAGGAGGAGGAGGAGAAGGAGCAGGAGGAAGAGATGGAGGAAGAGAAGGAGGATGATAAGGTGGAATAGGAGGATAAGGAGGGGGAGGAGGAGGAATATTTGAGACTGTTTGAAGGATGGGCGAAGGTGTAGAGGTGGTATAACTTGGGAAAATTAGGTCCAAAGTCAATAAAGAGATTGTGTGTTCTGTACTAACTGAGAAACCCATCAACGGCAGATTCAGAACCTCTTTGACTGAGGGGCACCATGAAACAAAAACTACACATTTGTCGAGACATGTATATATGGTATTTGAAACAAGAAAATACACACACACACACACACACACACACACACACACACACACACACACACACACACACACACACACACACACACACACACACACACACACACACATATATATATATATATATATATATATATATATATATAATGATTAGTCGCAATAGAATTATGTGTTTGAAATGTTTTTTTTGGTGACGCCGACTGTGGGGGGGCACGTGCCCCCTGTGCCCGCTCTGTAAATCCACCAATGCCCATAATTTTTATGAAAAATGAAGGTCGGTTGAGTGCTATAAAAAACAGGACGAGGAAAAAGAAAGGAAGGAAGGAAGAGCTAGCAAAGGAAGAGAACAGGAGGAAATGCACGACAATATTAAATAAAGAGAAAGAGAAAGAGAGAGAGAGAGAGAGAGAGAGAGAGAGAGAGAGAGAGAGAGAGAGAGAGAGAGAGAGAGAGAGAGAGAGAGAAAAAAAAAAAGAGAAAGAGAAAGAGAAAGAGAAAGAGAGTGAGTGTGTGTGTCTATCTCTCCATCTCTTTTTCCTTATATATCTATCTATCTATCTTGACTATGTATATATCCCTTTCTTTCTCTAAACTAGTGTTGACTAGTGACTAAAACTGCCACCCTTATAAATAGTACGTTTTTTAATACACACACATCTTAGAAACCGGACACATCGAAGGCTAACACGTGTAATATATTTTGCCCCAATTTTGGTTGTGATCTTTAGTTAGTTGTATTGGTGTAGCCTATAGATGAATTTACAGTCACCGAAAGATTTTACTGAGAATTTAAATAGATTTCCATTTCTTTCTCTTCTTCCCCATCCTCCTCCTCCTCTTCTTCCTTCTCCTCCTCCTCCTCCTCCTCCTCCTCCTCCTCCTCCTCCTCCTCCTCCTCTCAAACATAGGAGTGTGGTAGGCAGCAATATTTCGTGTTCCTCAAGGGTATGAGTGCGTGCCTGTACCTAAGGGGGGCGGTAGTGGGGGGCGCCGCACCTGACGCAGTGGAAGAAAGAGTCGTCTTGAAGGCCCCAACCACCACCACTAACTTTCCACCACAACTACGTACTCTCCACCACTACCATTTCCTCTCCACCACAATTAACTCTCCACCGCCACCACTAACTCTCCATCTCCACCACCATCGCCACCGATACCCTCCACCTAGCCTCCCACCACCCTCTTCCACTCCTTAATAATCGACTGGTACCACATTATTAATAAGTCACTTTAAATCAACCAATTAATTACCCAATGAATCGAAAATATCCTCTTTTCTTCGGTAATTATCCTCGAGGTGATTCAAAACAAATAATCAATGCAGTTTAAAGTTTAAAGTTTAAAGATAATTAATAGAAAGAATAAGAATAAGAGTAAAAATGGTATATATACACGTACATACATACCTACCTACCTACCTATCTACCTTCATACATACATACATACATACATACATACATACATACATACATACATACATACATACATACATACAGAACCTGCATCTCCTGGGCAGCTCACGTTTCCCGGTTGAACGTTTTGTATATAAGTTTTATTATTAAGATTTAATACGAGACGTGTTTTGGCGTCCTTCCCTCAGTCACTTGGGCCAACTCGTTTTGCATGCAGTCTGCTCCAATTTGTGAACCTCTCTGTACCTAGGATGACTCATACTCTCTCTCTCTCTCTCTCTCTCTCTCTCTCTCTCTCTCTCTCTCTCTCTCTCTCTCTCTCTCTCTCTCGTTTAACCTTTTTTTCCTGTTTATCCTCATTTCCTCTATGCTTTCGTGTTTTTTCTTCCTTATTATTGAAGACACAACATCAGGTCGACAGAACACGAAAGCGAAATGTCTGTTAATATTCTTGCTGCACATTAAAGAAAACATAATAAAAAAAACAAGTCAGGAAAAAAGACAAAGAAAGAAAAGAAAAGAAAGTGGAAGAAAAAGGCAACCCAGGATCTTTTCATTTTCTACAATGTTTCCGATACTCCTCTGCAAAACATCTTAGGTCGGAGAAGGAGGAGGAGGAGGAGGAACAGTAAAAACAAAGAAAAGAAAAAAAGGAAAGAAAAAAGAAAATTGGGCTGGAGTGTGTGTTTTAGAATTTACCAGCTAACGGGATGAGGGAAGGACGATGCTGGGTGACTCGTGCGTGAGGAAGGGCGGTCAGGAAGGCATTAGAAGCATGTGCCAGAAGTCCAGTGCCTCGAGGCTGGCTGGCTGGCTGGCTTGAGGAGGAAGGTCTGGCTGGGTTTTGCAATGCAGTGAGGTCGTGTTGTTGGTAAGGATGGGTAAGGATGTGTAAGGATGGGTAAGGATGGGTAAGGATGCTAGTGTAGGAAGGGAGGATTTTGGGAATTCTTAAATGATGGTAAGAATAAGAATAGCTAATAAGATGAATATTTTGTTTATGTTTTAGTTTTTGTATGTTTAGTTTATATAACACTATGAATATGTATGTCACCAAATTCATACGTATACACACACACACACACATACACACACATACACACGTACATCAAGGTCTTTTTCATAATATTCTTTCCTTATTCAGTCTCTTGTTATTATCTTTACTACTTATACATTCCTTCCCTTCCATCCTTCCCTTCAATCCTACCCTTCCTTTCCCTTCCTTTCCCTTCCATCTCCACCCACCTTTCGTCCTTCACCAGACAACAACACAATGTAAAAAACACAATCATGTAATACAGTCTTTCTCACACATTCGTTTTGTTTGCTCTGAGTGTTTAATTGCTCCACTATACGTATATATGTATATTTTGTTCTCATTTTACATATCGTTGAAAATGGTGCAGATAAAATAATAGTTTTATTCTTCCTACCAAGTACTTTTTATATTCAATTCTGAACAACATTTTATTTATTGACGTTCTACAAAACCTATCAATACAGAATAGTAAAGGCGTATCTCCTTGTGTTAAGTTAAGTATTGTGTCTGATGAGTATTGTTAAGCGTATCAGTGGATGTGGGTCATGGCGTTGAGGGTATCCAATAGAAAACGAAAACAAACAAAAAGAAAACGGAGAGTGGTTTGTGTTGACAGAGAAGACGGTGAATAAACAATCCTCACGTGTAGTTTTGGTTACCACTTTGGAGGAGGAGGAGAAGGAGGAGGAAGAGGAGGAAAGGTGATGGTGGTGCCTATTTCTCAAACTTTCTAGATCACAGGAGGGAGGGAAAGGTTGTGGTAGTCGCGTTATTTAGCTTGTTAACCATTCTGTACTAATTGCTGTTCAAACATGCACGAGACTGTTCGTGTTTGATTTTATTTCGTAGATTTGTTTTTTTTATTATAGTTGCAGTAATAATAGTAATATAAACTCTATTGAAAAAGAAGAAGAAGAGGAGGAGAAGGGAAGAGGAGGAGGAGAAGGGAATAGGAGGGGAAGGGAACAAGAGAATGAGACGGGAAGATGGGATGAGACGGGAAGAGGAGAAGGAGAATGGAAGTGGAGGAGCATAATTATTTTTTTTCGCTATATTTTTGTTCTCTATTCCTTATTCGACATTTGTAAATATTAACCTTTTGATTGTGATTTAATGCCTGTATGCTTCCTCTGTGTGCATGTCAGGCTTTCAAAAAACTGACCAACGTGTTAGGGTGAGATTAAACAGTAGACTTTTTCTGTATAGCAAGAAAAGGTCACACTGACAGGTCGACAGGGCGGGATAAAGGTCAGGTTGGAATATCTACCTGAAGTAAATATCATGAAATCATTTTTTTCTCTCCTATTTCTTCTGTTGATTATTTCATCTTTCTTTTTTTCTTTAGTTTTATCGTGCGTTGATCCATGTGTTTTTTTTCTTCATATATTTCGGTTCAGATATTCAATTATTTATTTTCTCTCTTTCTCTCTCACACTCTCTCTCTCTTCCTCTCCTTCTCTCCCTTATACTATAGGTCACGGCAAGGGAGCGAGGATCCTTACTCCCCTCATCCTCTTCTCTTCTCCTATTGCTTCTCTCTTCTATCCCGCCACGCCTTCTCTCCCCTCACCAAGACCTCCTAAGTTCCTGCGGTGCCGCCTCGAGTCTGGAAATTGAGATGAAAAATTTGGCACTTTCTAATTTTTTTCATTTTTTTCCCCTTGAGAGAGAAGGTCTGGTGGAAAATATGTTTTGTGTGGTTCCAACAGAAGGTCTTGAACAAGGTAATTAAGATGACCTGCACCCCTGATTACTGCCTGGGGGAGAGAGGGAGGAGGAGATGTGGGTAGGGAAGGAAGGAAGGAGAGGGTTAAAGGAAGGAAGGAAGGAAAGGGTTAAAGGAAGGAAGGAAGGAAGGGGAAAAGTGCGAGAGGGATATATGTGTGTGTGTGTATGTGTGTATATTTTTTTTTCCCTTTCCTTGGGTAACGAAAATGAGGTTCACATTGACGTGCCGTGTGTCCATTAGTCTCCTTATTATGCATCACGTATTATTTTTTTGCCCAAAACATATATTTCCCTTACTTTCTTTTTTTTTTTGTACCCGAAAACTATGTTACCAAATTTTTTCAGAACAAATTCCAAACATATTTCAGCATGATACAAAAATTCTCTCTCTCTCTCTCTCTCTCTCTCTCTCTCGCTCTCGCTCTCGCTCTCGCTCTCGCTCTCTCTTCTCTCTTCTCTCTCTCGACCACTGAAGAAACACTGAGATAAGAAACGAGCAGATAACAAGATTAACTAAGCTATGAAACATGGCGCGTTTCATAATTCATATTAAACCCGCTGCTATTTATTCCCGAATTTATTATTGTTAATTAAATTGGACTCAAAACTCCCAACGCTGCAGTCTGGAAATATTTTACGATGCGTGGAGAAAATTACTGCACGGGACTGTCTGTATGCTTTTATAAATTGGCGTTTTATGTGGACGTGCGATTAATTAGTGTATGTGACTGTGTGTCTGTCTGTGTCTCTATGGGGAGCTGACGGGTCGTTGGTACTGCCTACACACACACACACACACACACACACACACACACACACACACACACACACACACACACACACACACACACACATCTTGGAAAAGCTAGAAACTATATAACAAATCAACACTATATATAAACACCCTCACGCCCCCTTTCTCTCCCTTGAAATACATCTCTCTAATACAAAGGTTTCCCTCCTCACCTAGTACTTAGATGCACCCTCGTGTTTACCTATAATTAAGAGAGAGAGAGAGAGAGAGAGAGAGAGAGAGAGAGAGAGAGAGAGAGAGAGAGAGAGAGAGAGAGAGAGAGAGAGAGTTATCCACATCCGTATGTCATTATTTTCTGTAATTGTTGGACACATCAGGTGCGGAAAACGTTCATCCCTTTGCCCGACATAACGTTCTATTACTGTGTTTGGTTCGGTTTTCGTTGATTTGTATATTTTTTCCCCACCGTGTCTAATGTCGACTCGCAAATTGAGGGGGGAAAAAATACTTTACAGGAGAATGCACAGCGGTAACCCTTACATTTTTTTTTAATACCTTTTTTTTCTACCTGTTGATCTGTGGTGATTGCAACTAAAAGGTCTTATCAGGAAATTCATCTCACGCTTACCAATCCATTGAGCTCAAAGGGAAAGGTGGAGGATATGCGAGGATCAACCTTAGTGTATCTCATATTCTAAGTCTTTTAATATAGTGCAGTTTATCCCTTAACTTGCCTAACACATATATTTAAAGTTTTATAGAATTGCTCAACTCATTGCAATCTTTCTATGCATTACCTTTAAGTTTTCCTGCAGCTGTGCATTAGTAAGGTAGTAATGCATTCACCTGTTAAAGCTCCCTCACTTAGAAACAGTGACGGAGGTGATGAAAACAGGTGATCAATAGAGTAACTAAGCATCACAGGGAACAGAGATCCCTTAGGCACGCACACACACACACACACACACACACACACACACACACACACACACACACACACACACACACACACACACACACACACACACACACACCACGACCGATTTCATTCCCAAACATATCCGATTAACCACGGTCGTAGTTGCATGACTAACTGACTAACTTAGAAGGACTTGTGGAACTGCCTCTGGGGCCGCCCACCTGTAACCTCTAGAGAACAAGAAGACAGAGAGAGGATGCGCAGTGCCATACAACTCTGCGCAGATCCAGGGCTTAAGACAGTGTGGTATTGTGTTGTGTCGCCCCTTTATATAATTGCAAAAAGCCCCGTAGTGTGAGATTATGTCACAGTAGCTTCCTTTCCCATAGAGAAAAGGAAGAAAACTGTATGTCAGGTGGAGAGGTGGCTAGTGTAAGAGGAGGGAGACTCAACTGTTCCACTCCTCTCCACCTGACAACAGTACCTTCGTTAAAAATATGAAGAACGAAAAGAAAGATTATGACTAGACTCACGCAGGTGGAACATAAACGTTCGCACTCTTTATTCATTTATTTATTCATTTTTAGCCTCTCTCCCTTCCTACTTCGTGGAAATTTGCCCACGCCACTGTACGGGGGCAAGCACACAGGATAAAGGCAAGGCAAGGTCGTGAGTCTAGAGTAAGGAGGTGGGGTGAGGATGACTTGAGAGCATCGAGAAGCAGCAAGATAATAAATGGCTCTCCTAATCAAGTAATTGAAATAATATAATAACAACTTCAGCATAATTCGAGGCCTGCCAAGAAATACATATGAAATCGAACCGGTTTATATTTAGATGTTTATTGATTATTTATATTTTTTTCTTTTTTTTTCTTTCCTTTTATCACTCTGCCTTCCTCTGCCTTCACGTTCATAGGTGTAACTGGCCCGATTTTTTTGGTAAATAAGGTTTGTGATGGCGTCCTAGTTTTTTCTACATCAGTATCACTACAACCCATAGATAGCTGTAACATAATGATATTCTCCACCTGTCATTAAGCACGTGATAGCCGTAAAAACAAAGCATCCTTTAAATATCATAAAGAAAATTAGAGAATATATATATTGAGTGCAAATAGCCAGCGAGGCGTTGGAACTTGGGTGTGTTGACATATCCCCTCAGGTTGTTTGTTATTGCTGGTGTTCTTTTTATTCGCAATGACTATTTACGTTATACAAACATCTATTTATTATTTATATTTAGTTATTGCAAGTGACATTTATTTGTGGGAGCTTTTTATTTTATATTTGTGATGAGTTAGTATATTTTCGTCACCCCAACATTACCATCACTGTGTTCCAGGTTTTTGGGTCTACATGCAAACGAAAACCAGTGTCCAGCGAGACTATGGAACCTGATCACGGGGAATAGTTTAGTTTATTAATGAGTGACTAAAAAAAAAAACTAACTGGCTTGCTTGTTTTCCTTCCTTGGCTTTATCTTGCCTGTCATCACCTCCCCTTCAGGTAGTGGCTCGTCATGCGTCCCTTTAAAACGTACCCCCGTCAGGAAACACCATTGCAAGACCAGTATTTAATATTACTCATTCCCGCAGGCAGCCGTGAATTTTGATATTAGTTTTCACATCTCTATGCATATTCCTGTCGATTCAATTTAGATATTACCTTTTCGTTGTTTTTCCGTTTTTGATACGATTGGTCACGTTTTTCTTGTGTCTTTGTGAAGCAGTGATTTCCCTTGAGCTTGTACTGTGGTGTTTTATTTGTTTATTCACTGTTTTTTTATCGGGAAGTGATGGGAAAATACAAATATTTTACATCACTTCTCGTGCTACTACCATGAAAGTGTAGCGGTTGACTCAGCTTTTTAACAACTCTCCTTGTTAAGACTCCCACTGTCATGTCATTAATATATTGAATTATTATTATTATTTGTATTATTATTATTATCATCATTATCGTCGTCATCACTGTGGTCATCATCTTCGTCATCATCACAACTGCAATTATGAAAATGTGTTGGTAATTAAAAATGTATACTAGAATTACTCTTCAAAAAATTAATAGGGGTCTCATGTGATCTGAATTCCACCTGTATGATAGGTATTTTGATGACTGTTATGGGTCCTTTGATTGTGGACAAATGGCTGTACACCCTCATTATTATTATCATTATTATCATTATTATTATTATCATTATTATTATTATTATTATTATTATTATTATTATTATTAGTAGTAGTAGTAGTAGTAGTTTTATTATTATTATTATTATTGTTATTGTTAAGTTTTGTTAGTTGCAGTAGTAATGAAGTGTTCAAGAGGGGAAAGTTGAGACCAATTGTGTGATGGGTTTTGGTGAGGTGGTGAAGGGGAGGGGCAAGGAAGGGGCTGAGAATGAAGGGAGGACCAGAAGGGGTGGCAGGCTAAAGGAAGGGAGGCAGGGAAGGGGAGGGGAGGCAGGGCTGGCTGGAAAGTTATAATCAGTGTCGAATAACAGTGAGTGAATGGCACACATGGTGACTGTGTGTGTGTGTGTGTGTGTGTGTGTGTGTGTGTGTGTGTGTGTGTGTGTGTGTGTGTGTGTGTGGGTGTGCGTTTGTGTTTCACTCGTGTTGGCAGTATTTTATGAGTGAAGTCAATGTATGTATTTACGTTTGTATTGAGCTTTATAATTCATGCTTGACCCTGCAAGGAAACAGTGCATTCATGTGTGTTTAGGTGAATACGTAGGTGGCAGGCTGGCTAGGGGCGGGGATTTAAGGGTAACTTATGCAGTTCAGTTTCTTTGAATATATTAGGTAAAGCTATCATGCTTGAGTGTGTTGGTGTTACTTGAGACAATTGTTATGTTTCTTTGTGGGAAAATATATTGTGTAGCTGTAAACATGCAAATATGTAAACTATGATAATAATAATAATAATAATAATAATAATAATAATAATAATAATAATAATAATAATAATAGTGATAATTATAATAATAAAAATAATGATAGCATTTCTGTGCCATTTTTTAGTGGAATCAATACAAACTGATGCGTCGTTTTAAACTCTACTCAGTCAACATATTACTGTATTGTATTTTAAGCTTATTTACACGAGTTCTCACATAATACATTTTAATTTGATGTCAAGATCAAAGTCCGGTAAACTCTGTGTTGAAACTGTGTGTTTGCATTGACACATCCTGACCTACACACTAGATATACTTGTTTCTCTTCTTTGACATATGAAAACCAGAATTTGTAGACATGATATTTTAACACATGTATCACAAATTGACCTTCAGTAAATTCTAGTTATTTTCTGAAGTAAGAAAGGTTTGAGTTCTCTATTATTCATGAAGCTAGAAGTAAATCAGATCGAAGAAGTGTAGAAGCTTCGTTGAATTATTAATAAACATCATGAATTGTGCAACGATAACATTGAAAGTAAAAAAAAATATTCCTGCTACACTAGGTCTTTGTGTGGCGTCGGGGGGGGCGAGGGGGCGGGGGGGGGCGGGGGCGGGGGGGGGTGTCGATTATATGTTGTTTTTGATAATGTTATACACCCTAACTTCAGGTTATTTCAATAGAATTTAGGTATTGAAACTATTTTTGTAAGCTGTTTGTATTAATTTAGTGTATTAATTTAGTGTATTATTATTTCTATTTAGATTTTAGTATTGTAGTTGTGAATACATTTATGCATCACTTTACTTTATTTTGTGATATATTCACGTTTGACCTGTTCCTGAATAGTATGTTTACAAAGGACTTCTTGTAACCATTTATGTTCCACTTTATAGTTTACAAATGAGGATATATTTCAACACATTTCAACAGTAAATAATATTCTGAAAAAAAAAACCGTTTTGAATATAATTTCATCAGACATAATAATAATGATAATAATAATTGTATGCTATGTACATGTGCTAATTTTCCTGCATCGTTGAGTCTTACACATATTGTCTGCACGCCGCCCAGCTGTCATTTGTTACTGATTCGTTTTGCGTGACGTCATGAAAGGCGGAGTGGCTAGCACGGCGCCCTTGTAACGACCACTATTAATATAACATTCACTGGCGCCACCACAGACCACGCAGCGCACGCGAGGCTCTGGCAAACCTAATGGTGTTCATGTTGTTAGCATTATTATTATTATTATTATTATTATTATTATTATTATACTACTACTACTACTACTACTACTACTACTACTACTACTACTACTACTACTACTACTACTA
>JAPQNM010000020.1:307774-310274 GCA_029783475.1 Metacarcinus magister
GGACGGAGGGAGGGAGGGAGGGTAAGGAAAGGCACAGATGAAGTAGGAAGGAGAACAAATATGTGTTTTCTAGGATTTGACGCGTTGGAGGTGCTTGTTTTGCTTGTCTAATCATCATCATCATCATCATCATCATCATCATCATCATCATCATCATCATCATCATCATCATCATCATCATCATCATCATCATCATTTTCCTCCCTCATATTAAGGTAAAATTGTCAATAATAATTTTTACCTGCAGAGTTATTTGGTCTCTTTTTCGCGACTGGTCAACAGAATAATTATACGAAAATTGCTTTATTTATTAGATTGATAGTCTTTTTCACCGACCATAATTTACACAACAATACGTATGCATGTTTTATTTTAGTCAAAGGAGACCAGTGGGAGTGAAAGTGGAGGGAGGAGGTGGGTGGGTGGGTGGGTGGGTGGGTGGATGGATGTGAGTAAGGCTGAAAGGGTGAGGGCGATGGGTGAATGGGTGAATATGGATACGATGGGTGAGTGAGTGACGGAAATTGTCATCTATGTTATGGTATAGAAGGTAAGGTAAAGTTCCATAGAATTTGTATATATACGTCCATTCTTACTTCTACTATTATTTACGCCACAAAAAAAGGTTATTTAATGTAACAAATTTGAGTTTATTTCATATAATTTCCTTAATGGAGATGTCGCTTCAAGTTTGTGTCCATTTATTTTCTACTTTCCTGGAAGTCTTAATGTCTTCCCTTTGTTTTTTGTTGTTGTTTTTTGTGTGTGTTTATTTTTGTTATAATTCCACCAGTGACGAAAAACAAAACGTCAAGGCCGTCACTTAACGTAAATCTCTTGTCGGAATTAACAACATAAAACACAGTAACTCCACCTGTTGGCCTGACCGTCCGTTTATTTATGTCCTTTTACTCCTTTTTATATTCCTGTTTATTCAACCGTTTATTCATGTATGTATATGTATGTATGCATGCATGTATGTACGCATGTATATTTGTACGTACGTGATGTTTTGCTTTTAAACCCAATCCATATGCATCCTTTTCTCAGTTTGCTACGTTGTGTACTGTCAACTGGGGAGTGAATGTTTGTGAATAACGTGACTGTAGTGAATAACAACCTCACCCCCTCCCGTGACTTGCTCCCTGCTGCCTGCCTCGTAAATCTGAGTCGCTTTCAAATATTAACTATGATACGGCGAAGAGCAGGGATAGGGGAGGCCTGGCTATGTTTTCAGTAACTCTCTACCAAACGGGTGTGAATGGGTGGACAGTACTACCAGGGTGTGCGGGTGAGTGTGTGTACCTTGGATAGGATGGAATAGGACGTGGTAGGATGATGAGGCATACATACTATACATACATACATATAATACATGTCCTGCTTCAGTCTGCTTTACTCTCCCTATCTTTTCATTTCCTTCCTCTTCCTCACTCTCCTATCCATTTATCCACTCATGTCCCTTCTACTTCTCCTTCTTGCCTTCCACCTTCATTCTACTTCTCTCCACTTACCTACCACATCTACTCTACTTCGCTATCACATTACTCCACTTTTGTCCACCTGCAGCCACATTCTATCCACTTACCATCTACTTTTACACACCTGTTGATTGTCTACTCCTCAACCTTTTCACATTCAACCCGCTCCGCCCTGCCAATTGCTACCTTTGTACGTACTGAGGTAATAAATTGCTGGTCTTCAATATTCTATCCTACGTATGGATTAGAGAGGGAGCAAGATGGATTAGTCAGCTGGTGTCCTCTAGGGAAGGTTTCATAGTTCGTTCGTGTCCTTTGTAATTTTTCTTCAATCTCTCAAACCAGAAAGTATTTGATAGATAAGCGGTACGTACCCAAAGTTCCCTATTAAATACCTTCCAAGTAATCAAAATTGTGGCGCCAAATTATCCGGTTCAGTTGGTACACCTGGAAAACTTTAGAGAAACTAGGACTACTCATATGGCAACACTCCTCCTTCCCTCGTCACAGCCAATCACAGGGCGATATTCTTTAGCCAATCACCTTCTAGAATACATGGTCAGATGTTAACAAGGTGGAGAGAGAAGCTATGATAAAACTAATGTGATTTAAGTTATAAATAATTAATGTTTTATTTAATTTCATGTATAAACGTAAGGAAAAAAATAATTCCAGGTGAGATTTACCACCTGTCCGTCAGAATGTAAAGTCGTGTAAGAGAGACAGATAGCGTTGATATTTTACTTTGTCTATTTAAAGTAATTCAGGACATTAATTACACACAACGATTGGTGTTGGTTGACCAGTCACCACTTTGACGTAGGAGTAGAAGGTCACACCTCCCTGTGTCACCTTCCTTACCCTCTCATTACGGCTTTGAAATTTCGTGTTCAAGACAATAAATCTTTAGCTCGAACCCGGTTACTGTATCGAACATCGCCTCGTTAATGCATAGTGCGTGCGCGGGTGGTGGTGATCAGTTGTGAGGAAGTGGTGGTGAAGCGAGTGTGGTGGTGCGG